>JACEGR010000280.1:0-315958 GCA_014170235.1 Listronotus bonariensis
CTCGATTTGAAGGCGATCCCATTAGTAATAGTGTACTACACTACTCAAAAAATTATCGCATATGCTCGATTTTTTCATAAGCTTTAATATAAATATACAATCGCCCTATATAATGTGCTGTTAAAAGGGAGAAATCTCATTTGTGACTAATTTATACCCTTACCCATTTCTGATATTTTTTAATCACAAATTTGACTACTCCCGTTCAACAGCACACCACAGGACGATTAAAAATTAATTGAGCATATGAAATAGTTCTTTGAGTAGCATATTTGACATTATTTCCTTTTTAAAATATAAAAATATTTACTTAAAACTGTATAAAATTAAACAGAATGGTAATTTTCTAGAAATGTGTGGCAACTCCGATTTTGACGAAATTTGGTACCTATACGGGGTTTTTTGGGGCGCTGATCACAAATCTGAAAGAATTTTTTTGCGGAAACGTTTCGTTCTTGAGATATTCATCATCAGACTTGAAATTTAAGCTAATCCTATTTTTACAATATTCCCCCTTCTTTTTGCACAAAATTCTTGATTTAAAGCTAAAGTGGCACACAATATTTGATTTTTACCTTTTAAAACCCGGTTTTTTTACGTGTTTTACACAGAAAATTACCAACAGAATAGTTTTTATGTACTTAATAGTGTTTAAAACCAAGGACCTTTAAATTGTTTATAAAGGATTAAAAAAATGGGATACTAAAAATACTTGGGATGGCAACACTGCATGATAACGTACACATCACACATCATCAGCTACTTCATTTGAGGTTATGTCAAAATAAAAAATGAGTACGTCAGTACAATTTTAAAAAGTATTTATCATTTTTCTCAAGAATGAAATTTGGAAGTTCATTAAAAATATATTAAAGCAGTGATACTGGTTTAAAAGATGATTTCTGGAATTTTTAATTTCTTATTATTTTGCTCAGCTATTTTTAGTGCACTTGGTTCAGAACTTACATTCGAACTCCCTGATAATGGAAAAGAATGTTTTTATCAGGAAATTAAAGCAAATACCACATCAACTTTGGAATTTCAGGTGAGAATATTATTTTTAAAAGTGTAAAATATTTTGTGAAATTAACGTGAATAAATTCCTGTTATTTATAATTTAAGTGTTATTTTCTCCCCTTAACTGACGAATCTTAATTATAAAAAATATAGGGGAGAAAGTAATTTTTATAGGATTTTTACATGGTTATAGTCTAAAGTATTATAAAAACAAATCAATACCATAATTTGCTTATTGGCTAACTCCATTTTTCTTCAAAGTAAGAGGAAGTTACTCGGATTATTATAAAATTAAAACTAAAAAAATATTCAATGGTTTCTTTATTTTAAATTATCTAAAGTCATAATTAACAAGCGGTTAAAAAAGAGTCTCTATCACTTTGGGTAAATCTAAAGTAATGTTTTTTTGGTGAAAAGAAAAAAGGTATTTCTAGACAAATAAGGACAAAATCTATCAATTTTTGTGAGAAAAAACTTTTTTTTTTGCCTTTTTATATATTTTTTCAATAACACAGTACTTTTTATTTGTGTATCCGTGACACTGGTAGTAGCGACTCCACACAAGCAAACAGTATTCCAATATACTGCGGACATAAGAAAAAAATAAAATTCTGATACAATTAATGTTACTGAACTCACGAGTGTTTCTTTATTTATTACAAGCCCAACAGACAACCATTAACAGGGCTACAAATATAACTATAATATAAACTATATAAAATTAAATAATACAATAAAGAAACTAATTTCAAAGCAACTAGAAACTTAATATAACTTTAAGACTAAAATCTCATACCTAAAGATGTTCTATGCATACTCGAGACAAACACTCTATAATTCATGGAAAAATCACAGTGTATGTTTATTACTACAAAACCATACATGCTCATAGCTCTACCCACAGTATCCTCCACATGCCTGTTAAATGAAAGGCCACCATCAAACAAAACCCCCAAATCCCTTACTTCCTCTACTCTTGTAAGAATTGAGCCATCTATTTTATATGGAAAATTGCCAGTCGTCGCTAGAAGTTCAAATTAGTTTGTTTTGTTCGCGCGAATTATATTGAATCTTCTTGAAATTTTGTGGTTCGTGTATTTCAAAATGGATACTGAAAAATCAAGTCCTTGTGTTGACTGAAAACCACTATGGGATCAAAAAGGAAAAAGCTCCCATATTCAGAATAAATCACTGAAGCTTTAGGAAAAGGAGCTAGTACATTAAAAGTTTCGTTTCATTTCATATGCGACTGTCGCGCGAAAATCGCTAATAGCAGATACCACCTATATCTGGTTCGAATTCGGGTGTAGTCGCACGAATTCGCTTGCAGTGTAACCGGAGCCTTAGTCTCTCAGTCTGTCATAAATATTTTTAGGACATCCTGAAAAAAAAATCACTTGTCATTTGTTGTACTCTACAAATAGTGTCTCTTTTTAATCCACTAGTCTATGAATTGATTTAATATTGTCCTTTTTTTTTACTATTTTTTAGGTAGTTACTGGAGGTCAGTACGATGTTGACATAACATTATTTGATCCCAGAAAAAATGTTCTTTATCAACAAAGAAAATGCAGTTCGACTCCCACACATTTACCGCCCAAACCACTGGCGTATATGCAGCTTGCTTTAGTAATGAATTCTCCACCTTTTCACACAAATTGGTTTACATGGATTTTCAAGTTGGGGACGAAGATCCTTTACCAGGAATTGGGGATCATGTTACTGCCCTGACACAGGTAACAAAATAATTCAGTTTTTATTGTGTTCTGTGAGCCAGCGACAGATTTTTGTGACCAATTTTCTCTCAGTCCGTAACTTGTAAAAGGCTTCAAGAGGGTTGTACATGAATTGTTGTGAGGGTTAGCTGCGGCGACGATAGTGAAATAATATAGGGTGCTCCAAAAAACAGATCCATATTGAACGTGTTTTTTCTTATGGAACACCCTGTATATTAGTTAGGTTTTGGATTGTAGATATAAAAATAACGTAAAATTTATTTATGTTAAAATATATTGACCATATAAGGGATGCTTAGTAAAATTTGTGATGTTGAGTTTTACCTGTCTGTAATTAGGTTACGTCTAGGAACTCAATCATCACCTCGTCTAGCATCTCAACCATGTCAGTTTAGGAATTCAATCTTAATAAGACTAGCAACTCAAGTACGCCGCTTTATTTGAAGTTATATTATTAAGGTTACACCTAAATGTCAATATATTTGTTTTATTTATGTTAAAAGAAAGTAAATTTGAATCACGCCATTGTTTAATTATTAAAATATCTTTTTCAATATTTTTGTTTATCCTTTACATTTTTATTATGCCACAAAATTGTAGTATCATCTGCAAATATTGTAAATTCGCCATTAATTTTCTTTGATTAAAGCTTTGTTAACTAGATTTTTCTTATCAATATTAAAGTGTATTTTGACTTTCAACTTGACTTTATAATGAAGTATTTACCTAAGCTTTTCTCCTTTTCCCCCATTCTCATCTAAATCACTACTCTTCGCCGCCGATTTTTCACTACCACGAGCCCATGACGATGACGGAGATTCCAGCATTGCTAACTGTCTATGTTTCGAAGTTATTATTGAACCTTCTTCAGAACAGATGTAACAGTTTTTTAGCAAAAGTTTGAGAGGGTTTTATTTTTAAAGGATTTTTTTTCAAGTGATCCGCAAGTTTGAAGAGCCTTTGGTGTACATTTATACCCTAGCCTGGACTGAAAGGATTTTGTCTGACATCTCTATATTGTTTTCATGAATAAAACCACAACAATTGTTAAAAATTGTTACCTTAAGGGATATTTTTCTAATTCTTCTGTCTTACAGCTGCTAACAAGCTTGTCTAATAGCTGACGTCATTATAATGTGAATCGAAAAAATAAAAGCGCTTACCGCCAATGACAAATGACATTTACATACACTACGGAATTAACAATTCCAAATGGTACAAAATTAACTAAAATAAAGTCTCTATATACCAAATAACTTGACAAAAATTACAAACACATAAAAAAACAAACAAGCTTACAACTTACTAACTAGTACTGCCTTCAGAGAGAGATAACTGATATTAAAAATGTCACAGTCGGAGTAATTTTGATTGTAATTAACCAACATACGATCTACAAATGCTCCCTGACCATAGTTCGTTCGGTGGACCCTTTCAAAAAATAACTGGACCTGCCTAGTTCGTCTGTTTGGTACGCGTATTGGAACCAAACCAAGCAAAAAGCTACAGTCGATTTTGCCATTTAAGAGCTTATGCAAAAAGAGTACAAGAGCCTCCCTACGGCGACACTCAAGACTTTTAAGCCCACAGAGTAAAAGCCTTGTTTGGTAGGTCAGGTTGCTATACGGAAAATGAAATTTAAACAGAAGATACTTAACAAATCTATTCTGCACTCTCTCAAGTCGGTCAATGTGGCAAGCATATCGTGGAGACCAAATCACAGAGCAGTACTCCATGATGCTCCGAACGAGGCAATTATATAAACACAGAATCGCTTTTGTGTCATTGATATGCTTGGTGCATCTCTTAATAAATCCAAGCAACCTACAGCCCTTGAGAAAAATGCTATCGATGTGCAAGTTAAAGGTCAAATCACAATCAAAAATCACTCCGAGATCATTAAGTGAAGTGACTCGGTCGATATCTTGTCCGTTAATGGTATAATTTAATGTTAATGGTTTATTACTTTTAAAGAAACTTATAACCTTGCATTTAGATATGTTGATATTTAAAAAGTTCGAGCTACACCACTGCACAAAATTGTTTAGGTCACACTGTAGGCTATTAAAATTAGGATTAATAACATTATAAAATTTAATATCGTCTGCATATAATAGAAAGTTAGAAGTCTGAAAACATGACCGAACATCGTTAATAAACAATAGGAACAGCACTGGTCCAATGTGTGATCCCTGAGGAACACCGGACGTCACAAACACTTCATGAGACGACGAGCCACACACAGTGACACGCTGACGACGGTCGGACAGATAGGATCCAATCCACTGAAGGTATTGACCGGATACACCAATCTCGGACAGCTTTTTCATCAATAAAGGGTGGCAGACACTATCAAAAGCCTTCGACAGGTCAGTATATACAGAATCCACCTGTCTACCCTCCTCAACCGAAGAAACCAGATAATTTTGGTACACTGCCAGGCTTGTTTGAGTGGAACGGAATTGGAAAAAGCCGTGCTGTTCAGGGATAATGTAGTTCCTAAATGCACCAAACATATCGTCCGTTATCATGGACTCGAGTAACTTGGGCATTGCAGAAAGTAGTGATATCCCACGATAGTTCTCGACCCTCGCTCTATCACCAGATTTGAAAATTGGATGCAGGTTGGACACCTTCCAGATGGTGGGAAAGTATCCGTCATTCATTGATCTCTGAAATAATGCCGTTAAGGGGTCGGCAAGGGATTCACAACAACTTTTCAGGAATACTGGCGGGATGCCATCAGGACCGGCTTTTTTGAGGTATCAAGCTGCGACATTCTTTCGCTTACCTGCGAGACGGCAAAATTGTAAAATGACAAGGTAGTAGCGAATTCCACGGGTTGGATACATGATAAATCAACGTTGGAATAATCTGCATAACAAGTCTGAAAATGCAAGGCGAAAGCATTTGCAATATCGCTGGCGTCATTAAGTTCTTGATTATTGTAAGTCATTTTACTAGGAAGGTTAGAGTCATTTTTAGGTTATTGACAAATGACCAAAAATGTTTAACATTTTGGGGAATTAACTGCTCTGTCCTAGTCACAAACATAAGATAACACATATCTGTCCGTAGTTTAACCTCGCGTCGCAGGTTGGAATAGTCTTGATAATTTCCCACACATACTATTGTTATTGTGTTATTAGTATATATTTAGTCAATTTCGTTTGCCTTTTAACCTCAAATTCGGCTATATTTTCCCTCCTTGTTTCTTTCATCCTGTTAGACAGTGGTTAGACATCTCCCGGCGGCCGCTAACTAACCGCTGTGAGCTGCTGTACAGACTGACGTCATTGATTTGTCAAAAAATGAAAGTGCTTACAGCTGCTGTAAGCAGCTAACAAAGAAATTATCCCTTTAAAATAGTATTAAAGAATGTCATACTACTATTAAAATTAGAAAACTATTTATTGTTTTCCTTGATATTATTATTTACATAGTTGGGATCCCTGGACCATTTTTCCAAGTCATTACCTCCAAGCCAATTCTTGGTGAGCAGCTTCATTTTCACGAGACAACCAACTACCAGGAACGAAAATTGTTTTAAGGAAAAAAAGTTAAGCGACTCGTTAAAATGAAGCACTTACAAAAAATTAGCTTGTTATCAATAAATGGTAAAAATGGCCAAGGGATCCTAACTATAAACATTAATACATTATATTATTTTTTTTAGATGGAAACTTCCGCAGTAGACCATTCACAAATACCTCAATTTAATCATAGATTTACAAACCCATCATCGTCTGCGCGAAGCACAGGGTCGAAAACGGGCAGAGGACCTAAACGAACGGGTACTCTATTGGTCAATTTTGGAAACTATTTCTATAATAATAATAGCTTGTAGTCAGACAATGATTTTAAAGAACTTTTTCTCCTGAAAAACGACCTCTTGTTCGAGGTGGTCGCTAGTTTGTGTTATGTGTGATCCAAATGGCTACGATCAGCAATGAGATAACTCAAGAATAACCTATTTAGAAAACAGTACTGGCAGAGAGTGATACGATAAATATGTGTTTTCTATCATTTTTAGAGTGTAGATGTAAAAAGCTTTTTTTAGCTCTAGAAGTTTTCTCTAAAACACTCATTAGGGACAAATACTTAATATAAAGTTTGCTGAATTATTTTTGGTTAATTTTTTGTTTTTGCTTCTACACATAAAAATGGTGGTATTTTTTAAAAAACAAAAGTATATTATTTAATCAATATTTTCCGTTACCAACCTCTGATCTCGTTCTACTCAAATCGGCGCGCTTGTTGCAGCGGTGAATTGCGGGGAGAGTACTATAGTAGATTGGTAGAGGGATTAAACACTCTTATTTTCTAAGGACAGCGTTTTGGTTTCCATACCGGTATTCCATTTAATTATAATACAGTTTATGGAATATGTTAAGTATGCTTTTAAAAGGTTGTGTACTACTACTTTTATACTAAATTAGCCAGTGGACAACACTGATCTGTCACATTTGATTATGCAAATTTTTTTACATGTATGGCTGTTTTGTTACAATATTTATTTTTGTACCAAGTGCGTAAAATAGCACTTTTACGCCTCGCGGCTGAGAGCCGAGCTCCGCGAGGGCAACAATCAGCTGTGGGCGTAAAAGTGTTTTACGCAAGAGGTGCAAACAATATTTTTTGTACGACTGAAATTAATATAAAAGAAAACTTGCCAGCTTTTAATGTTTCAAATAGTAACCAGTATACTTTTAACATATGTTTAATTAAATAAATTGTTGTTTTACCAAAAAAATTGGGCTTTATTTAGGTTTATTATTGTTTTGTAAATTTATTTACACGCCCTTGGGCATAAAAGTGCAATTTTACGCCCTCTTTTATAAATGCGGGCGTTTTTGATACTTTTTTGCCCTAGGGCGTAGAAAGTGTAATTTTACGCCCTCAAAGGGAAGCGTAAAATTGTATTTTACGCCCGGTCGTACAAAAAAGTATTTTAGTACTTAAGCCTATTAAGTAAATATGCTTTTAATGTATTGAAACCCTTCAATCTCACAAACTGAGTCTGTAGCCATTTAGTAAAGGTTTGCCAGTACTTTATTTTGTACATATTATAACTTTTTCCTTGTTCTTGTGGGCTGTAAACGTTGTGGTCGTAAGGTTTTATTTTTCATTAAAATAAGGGTGTCATATGTTCATTCCATTCATTGTGTGGGTGAGACTTATTTTGTAAGTAGTTCAATCAAGTGGTTTAAAACTTATTATAAAAATTAGCCAATAACGTGCAGAATATTAAATTATTTCTTAATAATTAGAAAGTCTTGAATTTATTTTATTTTTTGTTTTATATAAATAGTTTAATGTAAGTATAAAACAGTAATTAATTGGTAATGTTTTCACACGTTTTATTACCAGTACATTTTAAGAATTTCTCTACATTGCAGAAACAACACATTAAAGGTTATTTTAACTTTATCGGTAAGTTAATTTTATAATTACTGTTAAAACATTGTTATACACTTAAAGAAAACTGTAGTATTTTGATTTGTTAGCAAAATTATTCACTTTAGTTATTACAATTCCAAAGATATATAATAAAACTTATTTTCAATGATTATGGTATTTTATTTTTATCCTAATTAAGATTAACTAGACATAAATTAAAAAAATTTAAAGAAAACTTAGTAAATAATTAAAAAATTACATATTCAGTTTTCAGGTTCCTAAACCCATCACGAAACCTGACTTGGAAAATAAACGCAGAGCGATGCAGATATCTCTTTCGCAGGATCTTAATTTAAGATTGGATTGGGGCGCTAAAAATCTCGTCCATTTTAATGCATCCAAAACTGAATCATGTTCCTTGTCGCGAAAAGAGTCATCAAATACTCATCCTCTACTTATGAGCGGCCAAGTTCTACAGAGCAAAGACACCTTCAATTTCGTGGGCGTCACATTTGAAAGTAACCTTAACTGACATAAACACATTGTATCTATAGCCACGGCAGCTTCAAAAAAGGCTGTTTTCTCCAAAAGTTAAAAAAGATAAGTTATGGGTATATTATAGGTTTTATATCAGGAATATCTTAAAAAGAATTAAATCTTAAAAATATATAGGTGTTCCATTAAAATTACCGGGGTTAACATTCTTGGAAATTCAATTTCATTAGACTCCGGTTACAGGGATGTACACATTTTCACAAGTGTCTGGTAATGGTTGAAATAACTAAATAAACTAAAAAAGTGAATACGGCATGATTTGCGAAGTGCTTTCTCGATTTGTGCTTCCCGCTGTAAGTTTAAACTTATAGTGTCTAGCATAAGGTTAGAGGAAGTTTGTTAACACGGGACTTAAAACTTGAAGATTTGGAAAAGAAGGAAAACCTCCGCTGGCAGAGGTTCCACACTCTAGAAACTCGAGGGATAAAAGAACGAACGAAAAGGAAAGTTCGGGGCCCGTGCCAAGTTGGACCGTATATGGATGCATACGTGCGGCACCACGAGTTTCTCTGTTGGGAGCTGCAAGAGGAGGGACTATACTGAATAATTCGTCGAAGTAGAAGCCGTAAAAGTATAAAAGAGCGATAGATCTCCCACAGCTCGACGATGGGCAAGAGAAGGAAGTCTTTGAGTAAGTAAAGGATCATTAATAAGACGCTCTTCTTTGAATGGCATCATGAATGCTGAGGGTTGTAGGGGATGCCATTCCCCGGATATGAGAACAATATTCCAGAGAGGATCGAATTTGGGACACATACAAAGTGTATAAATTGAAAGGAGAAAAATACTTTTTGGCTCGGAAAAGAAATCCATGCTTTTTGAAGCCGCGGTGGCTATAGATACAATATGTTTATACCAGTTAAGGTTATTCTCAAATGTAACGCCTACATGGTTTAGTGTGCCACCGCTCTGCAAAACCTGGCCACTCATAAGCAAAGGGTGTTTGATGATTTTTTCGCGACAAGGAACATGATTGTGTTTTGGATGCATATCAAATTGAGATCCTGTGAAAGAGATATCTGCATCGCCCTGCGTTAAAGCTGAAGGTAGTAAGTATGTACTTATGCTATAACTTAATTCTCAAAGTAAACACTTATTTTTTATTCACACTGCCAATTGATCTAGTTTTGGTGCAGCTTGCCTATTTTAAGTGAGGTCTTCTTAAAAATAAATAAAATAAAACATGCTTTCCAGTGTACCCAAAAAAAAAACTAGCACAACGAAACCTAAATTTATCTCCTAGTCTATTAGAATATTATGTTTTGAAGTTGTCAAAACATTTTAATTTGGTGACAGCCACGTCAAAAATTTTTCAAATATAAGGAATACTTTTTCTTATAGACCAAGAGACGCTTCCCTACTTGGATTATATTGTCCCTGTTTTTTTGGCACGATGGTACTTCCCCAAAATCTACCATGTGAAATATAAATTATATTTTTAAACAAAATTTGTACCCTGCGTTTAATAAGGGACCTGCCATAGGGTGACGTGGATAAAATTAAAACTACAATAATAGTAAGCTTAAGCTAGCTAGTATTGGAAACTATTATAATTTACATCACAGAAACAATTTCATAATACATTTAAAAGACTAGAATACATTGCATATTCATAACAACAAAAAAATATAGGCTCCATCTTTATTATTAAAAAAAATGTTTAGATATTTTGTTTGAATAAAGTGGTCTTCGGTGTGTGCCCTTTTTCAACACACACCCTGTATAATTTGGTCTTATTGTACATTTGATATTTTGATTAGTCTAATTATGATAGTTAAGAATATAGTAAATCTAATAAATCGTAAAGGTTTTTTACATAGAGCCTATACAAAACTAATAAGTGATCGCATTAAATATATTTAACAAAAAATATAACTATAATAAATTCAAAACCATTTAGTGCCGCGTGCTAAGGTTTTTAAAAACCCTATAAATAAAGCACAAAATAAACAAAAACAACATTGACTCATACTATACTGAGACCATATACCGGGTGTTGCTCCGTCGAGCGGGACATAGGGAATTTCATGTAAATTTTGAAGTGGTCCAATATTGGCTCCCCTAATTATTTTAGAAGAAAATATAATAAGGATTTTTTAAAGAGCACGAAAAGTTGTACCCAGTGTACAAATTTCAGCTCTTCTCAGTCCGCCAGCTAACAGATAAATGCTAAAATAAGTTACGAATCTCCTATCTTCTTACCCGCCTTGTATTATTAGAAGTTTATAATAAAATACTAGAAAAATTATTTAACCTCTTACTCTCAAGTTGTTAGATCAATGTCACATCATTCTTAAATAATGAACTACTTAAATCAAGAAAAAATCACTATTATAAAGTGGTTTTACCAGGGAAATAGTTATCGAAGAGTAGCGGACATGTTTGCAGCCTATTTTCCCAATAGGCCAATACCAAGTAAATTGACAATAGAACGGACGATAAAAATTTGAAACTACAGGCACAGTAATCAATAATTGAAAATGTGGAGAAAATCGACGTGATTTAAAAACTAAGCTACCAATAAAAAATATGAAAATTTAGTCCAGCTAAGGAATGCTATTTTCTCTGAATGTGCCAGAATATCGATGTACCAACTAGCCAACGTAAGAAATGAGTTTTATAATCGTTTGGGTTATTGTCTGGCAGTTAATGGAGGAATATTTGAGCATTTGATTAAATCCTGATATTTTCGTCCTAAATTGATTTCTAAATGTAGAAAAATTTGTTTTATTGTCTTGCGTAACTGTGAGTGCATGTGTTGGAATTAGCTGTAAATTAAAATGAAATGCGAGGATTCTTTTTGAAATTCCCGTATAAAATTGTTCAGTTTTGGCAATGATATTATAAATTAATGATCTAAATTGTCACTGATAAATCGATATGGTGTTTTTATTGTTGATTTCTAGAGTACAGGGTGCATAATGAGATACTACGTTGCAGAAGTATTTAGCAGTTTACTCTTTACTGGTTGGTTGAAAAATGCTCAAATTTTCATTTTGGGTGGAACTTATTGTGCTCTTCAATAAATCCTAATAGCATTTTTTTCTAAAATAATTAGGGAGCCAATATTTGACTACTTCAAAATTTACATGGGATTCCCTATGTCCCGCTCGACGGAGCAACACCCGGTATGAACACAAAACGCAAAGAGACGTATTCACCGAGCTAAAACTGTATAAAACCTTAGCAGATTTAAGTATAAAAATTGTCTATATTATAGACATTAATGGTATGTTTAGATCTGACATTTATTGCATGATATTTATGTCAGATAGAAATGTAAACAATAAATAATTTTTATCAAACATAAATTTTTGACCGTTTAAATTTTCTATTTGACATAAGGTCCAGTTGTACAAAGCAGGTTTAAACTGAGTTCTACTAAACTGAAGTCAGGCCTTTCGAACTATCCGTAAAACCTCGTTTTTTTCAATTCCTTGACACTGACAGCAATATTGGGAATTTATATTAAGGAGCACAGTGTTGCAATTAGGTCAAACAGCTGATAAAAATGGGTATCTAGATTCAATTTGGCGAAGAATATTTACATAAATTACCTAATTAGTTATTAAATTTCACGAAAAATATTAGGCTTCACTGGTCTGACAACCTAATTAAAATAAAGCAGGATAATAGTCAGTGTTTCGAGAAACTTTATATATAGCCATAAAGCGTAAGTTCTTCGTTATTTAGACTTGAACTGCAGATAAACCAAAACCGACTTCGCACGTTTTGCTTCATTGCTGAATTTTTAACCAAATCCATGATGGCAACCACTTAAACGCTTAACACTAGTTGTAGACTAACTATTTTCTTATTTTTTATTACATTCATCCCATAAATCATAAAAATTCTTTAAAAAATAGAATATTAACTGCAACAACAGAAAGCAAAACTTGATTATGAAATGTCATTATGTTCTAAATTTGCAACTGCAACGTTGCCAAGTCGCTTAATTTTAGTTTTCAATTGATATTTTACGGAAAGTTCAAAAGCCTGCCCTCAGTTCAGTAAAACTAAGTTTAAACCTGCTTTGTAAAACTGGGCCTAAATGGTTTAGAATGGTACAACTGGGCCTTAATTGTTTTGGTGTTTACCAGAATGTGGTACTTTTAAACACCTGAAATGTACCAAATATGAACAAATGCACAGTTATATTCATAAAAAAGGCCTACAGGTATTAAAACGAGAGGTAACCTATCTTATTTGTGCGTCAAAATGGCGTTTGTGACTGATCATTGTTGGAGGTTATTAAATGTCGTAAGTTTTCAATAAAAAAAAAACATTGACATGTACTTTGTTTTTTTACGTTTAACAAATTTTGACTTTGCAGTTTTTGCATTTCACAGCACCTTTCACATAACGCGGTAGTGCCAGCACGGACGTTATTTTCAAATAATTACTACCTAGGATTGGCGGAATACTACACAGTGGTTTGCCATTGCCAACTGTAAGCTGACGAGCAATTATAAATACGATTCCGGGATCGAACCCGGGTCTCTGCGGTGAGAGGCAGGTGCCCCTACACCACGCTCGCCAGAAATATGATGATGAAACTTCTTTCAACAGTCAGTTTAAAATCTAGTTTTACATAAAAAGGAAAAGGTACCTATTTGTCTTTCCAATGTGTACGCCTTTTTATGAATATAACTGTAACTGGCGTTTACTTTTACAAGTTTAAGATGTTCTGGCTTGGTGAATGCGGCTGTAAAATTTTAAGCAAAAATTTCTTAATATTTTTCTGCTTATTTTTTTCAAAAATAATACATTTTCGCCAAAAAAATGTAAATGAACAAAATTGAATATTGAGAAGTTAATTTAAATTCTAAACATGTTTTTTTATACCAGTTTTCAATATTAGCAAAAATAAAGTTACTTTACTCTTAGGCAAACATTACATTGTTGGTCAAACCTAGTAGATGACTGACTGTCACAATTTGATGTCTGATAGTTGTCTTTTAGATTTTGGACCATGCACAACTAAAGAGTAAGTTTTTTGGACATTGATTAATAAAAAACTAACCATATGACGCCAACTTCCATGGACACACTGTAGTAATATTTTTTACTAATAAACGTACTCGGGATGTCACAACATCACAACTATTTCCTTGTTCAGGAAACCAACGGCATTTTACTATTTATATCCAACAGTAAGATGTTTAATTAATTGCTCGCTCAAGCACACCTTGCATTCTAAATGAAATAATCTCAACGATATGCTATAGCAGTCTCAAAAATAAATTATATAAAAATAAAAACTGTATAAAATATAAATAAAGCAACAAGTACAAAGTGTACAATAAAAAATAACTTAAAATAAAAAAAATATCACAAAAATAATAAAATACTTAGGTTTGTTTTAATTGGTAGGATGATTTGGCTGATCTAGGTGGTACTGGCCTGCTTGCTGGTGGGGCTCTGAAAAAATAGGAAAAGCTCTTTATTTTTAATTTACAGCAAATTCAAATCTAGTTAAGTACTTTTGACCTGATAGGCCTATAATTATAAAGCGATATCATATTTAAGCTAATATTTGAATTAAAAGCTATAATTCAGTAATAAACATTTTTTTAAAATTTTTAACACCCCGTAGTTCAAAAACTAGGACGTTTAGGACATATGTTTATATAAAGTTTATTTCTTATTTTCTGTTGTAGAATCGCCCCGTAAAGTTTGTTGGTTGAGTTACTGGACACCCTGTATGTATGTAGGTAATTTGATTGAAATTGATGAAAACTTTGATGTCTATTGGTGCCTAATCGGTTAGGTTTATCAACTTTAATAAAAAGTACCTTATTTTTTAAGTTTTTAATTGTCTATAAAATGGCGCCACCAGCTTTGCGATATCTGTCAAAATAAAAAGTTATGATGTAAATAAATTTTAAGTTTTAGGTAAAGTGCCCTCTGGCGGTATTTAAAAAAGTACTTTTGTCTTAAAATTTTAGAATCTGCAAAGCTCGATTTGTGTGCCAAATATCAACTGAATTGGTTTAAAAATAAACTGGATTGGTTAAAAATAAATGCAATATGGCGAAAAAACCAAAATAAAATTGAACTTTGATGGCTTGTAACTCGAAAACGAATGACATTTTGAAAAAAATTATATAAAGCTCTACCCTTATTTTGTCAAGTAGAATCACCCTTAAGTTTCATGATCGATTTTTGAATCACCCTGTATATTGTTATGCTTTGTCTACAAAGATATCTAATGGTCCCCGATGTTTTGACATGTTGTTCTCCGCCCTCTTTCGGGTAGATCCTTGGCGGTTGCGTTGGCGCCCAGCTGTGACCTAGACATTTAGAGGTGTCACCTTGACACTTAGAGTTGTCACTGATATGTCAAAAAATGCAGTATACGGTTCAGAAATTAGAAGAGGAATGACTGCAAATTATCAATGATAAAAGTGTCTGGCAATAAAAAAATATTTACTTGGTAAACCTTTTAAAAGACAAGAATTTGAAAATTAGGTTTCTTGAAATGTTTTTAAAACCTTGAATTATCACGTGCACAGCGAAGATGCGAACTAATAAACACAACCACTACCGCCAGCCAGACAGCCCAGAGTCTACCCGGTAGAGAAAGGAGAACAACATATCAAAAAATCAGCTGACCTTAAATTCTTTTCAAAAACGTTGCTACCTCCTATAAGGTACTATAAAAATTTTGATGACAATAAAGCTTATTATTATTATTACTAAATATATTACATACTTACTTTAAACTGTTGACGTCAACAAGACTTTTAAGAGCCTGTTTATATTTTCCTTCTTGCTCTAACTTGGACGTACTGCTTCTTCCAACGGAGTGTGGAGGTATTCTGACAATAATATGGCTGTTTTCCATTTCTTTTTTATCACATCGTTAACTAACGCCTTAATTTGGGGGCAAATAGTAGGTGGAGTGTAATCTTGAGTTGTTCTTAGAGGCATATCTAGTTTTAAGTCGAGAACGTTTTCGCCCTAGAAAAATTGAAAGTATGGATACAATTCTTCACTAATGGTTGTTTATTTATTTTAAAATAGTCAGAAATTATATTTTTACTGCACTGTGATATACAGTTAATAGTTTTATACAATCGTAGGCAAAAATAATTAAATGAAGGGTCGCGGCGAATAACGATCAGAGTCCATTTTTGCCAATTCTAAAATAATAGCACTTTTAAATAACTTGTACCTAAAATAATACAACTATTGATAATTACAGCAAAAAAAAGTTCGTAAAAATTGCCACATCTGGCTTGGCATGCGACTCGATGTTCAGGTTGATTTTTCGTGGTGCGCGTCGTGCAAATTTGTGCATGTGTAGGACACGTCAGTTAACGTTTCAGTTTAGGGACGTCGCGTCGTTTACGGGGCTATATTGTTGGTTTTGAGTTAACAAAATGGCTCTTTGGGGCCAGGAAGATGTATTGCGTGATTTTATAGCTATGTAAGAAAGGTTATCCATGCATTTCGAAGTTAAAAGTAATGAATACAATGACAAAAATAAAAAAAACCTTTTCGCTGAATCACGCTTATATTTAAGTTGATTACGCCACCAGCTGCCAAAAACTGACACAGAACTGATAGGTACATCTGAATCGTGTGTATCAAAGGCTTCATTTGACATTTGCTTTCATGCAAGTGCGTTTCAGATTTGCAGGACCGTGTAAACCCCGGTTAAGTCCGATAGGCCAGCGACATAGCACCTATTTTTGAACTTACCCTATATTTCGGATGTGTTTGTGCTTGCTGTATGGCATAATCAGATATTGGGCGCCTGTAATTATGGGCTATGGGTCGTTCCGATGGTAGAATTCGAATTGTTTCTTTTTAATGACCCAATTATCCAAGTTTTCGTCAAACTGTGACAAACTTATAATCCTACTTCTTTCTTCTGCCGGAACAAAGTTATCAATAATAAGAAATGACTGTCTTAAAGTCCTAAAAATTAAAATTATTTCATGGGTCCAAAAGTCATAAAAACTTATACGGATAGATAGTAAATGAAGTAATAACACAGCTTAGATCACACCAAAAGGAGATAAGTCAGGATTATTTGTTGGTCAATGAATCCTGGAAAAATATTTCTCAAAGTCAAAGTTTAGTACCATGGTACAAACCGACCATATTTTGACAAATTTGGTCGCGAATATCTTTAGAACAAATAAAATGACCAAGGTGCGTCTTTATCAAAAAGGTTGAAATATTTTTAGTTTTTAGTTGTGGTTTGCAGTAGCGCTATTGCGATTGAGAGTGAAGCTTTTGAGTCTATTGATGAATATCTCGAGAACGAAACGTGTCCGAAAAAAAACTCAGTATCCTGTAATCAGCGCCCCAAAAACCCACGTATACCAAATTTCATTAAAATCGACAATGCGTCCGGTTTGTAAATAATTACCTTATTCTTTATTGTCCGTAACAATATGATAAAAATTAATAGTTTAAAAAACTAAAAACACGCTTTTATATGCAACCGAACTAAAAATTAGAAAATAATTTTTCATTAAAAAAATATTGTCATTTCATAGTAAAAAGCGTGGGTGCATTTTACTATTTTTTCATAACTTTTCCATCATAGATATTGGCAAATATAATAATTATAACATTTAATATATTAAGCACCCCACGCTTTTTACTATGAAATGACAATATTTTTTTTAATGAAAAATTATTTTCTAATTTTTAGTTCGGTTGCATATAAAAGCGTGTTTTTTAGTTTTTTTAAACTATTAATTATTTTTCATTTTTTAGTTCGTTATATCAATTAACTTTGCTACTCTTGACAAAATGGCGAAAAATTTTTTAGTGAACAAGAGTAGCAAAGTTTGGAATGTTGCCAACAGATGGCAACCCACTAAAAAATTTTTTCGCCATTGAGTAGCAAAGTTTGGAATTTTGCCAACAGATGGCAACCCATGTTTTGTTTTTATAATATAATGGAATTTCTTTTTCCTGGCGATCCAAAGCAGGATAACGGGATACTGTTTGCAGATTATTGCATTGTCATGGGTCCTTAATACGTGTGCAAAGTTTCAAAGAAATCGAATAGCTGGAAGTTGGTTAAAATTAGGCTCAAAGATTCCGGTACAAACATAGCCAGATAGTTACAACCCAAGTTAATAAAAGCGTGTTAAAAAAGACCTGTTCATAACTTTATTTCTTCTAAAGTTATTATGGGATTAAAATGCGCCAGAATATAGTCAGGCAACTTGTATCATTTTAAAGCAATTTTAAAGATGACTTTCCATTAGGATTGCCTTAAATACTAAAAGGGCCCATCTACATCTTTATGATATCTCATATTAGGTATTTACTAATTTATGCCCTTAAATTTTCACTATTTGTCTTTAGGATTTATCAGTAAACAATAATTTCGATAAAAGCATCTGTTTTTGATAAGATTTCTCAGTCTACTATATAAAAACGTTTTTTACATATAAACGTAAAATCTTTTAACAGGGCTTTTTAAATATGGCTAGATTACATATTTCTGAAATTAGTTTTTTTATACAAAATGTTTAGCTTATACACGAGAAAATCGTGTTAAAGTGTCGCCGTTTAACAAAAAGATCAGAAAACACAATTTTTGGATTAACTCACAATTTTTACTGCGCGTTTTCTATTTACGAATTTTGCTAAAAATTTTCGAAATAAATTATGTTTAAATATTTATTACGGAATAAATTTTGTTTAAAAATCTTTTTTAACATAAAAAATAATAGTTAGGGATGTAAGGTTTCATCAAATAGTCCCCTTCCATCAACATGTACGGTTAACAATGTCGTGAAAAATAACTACTAACCAGCTGATTTTTTCTCTGTTGATTAAATAATCATATATATATATATATATATATATATATATATATATATATATATATATATATATATATATATATATATATATATATATATATATATATATATATATATATATATATATATATATATATAAATATTATAAGAAAACTAAGTTGATAAAATGAGCGTGCCGATAAAATTTGAAAAGGAGTTCCGATACGATAAAGGGACTTATATAGTGTGACAGCCCTTTATCCCCCTCGAACAAGAAAATTCCCGTTTTACCCTAAAGGGCGTATTTTTAAAGATATAAGGACTCTTCCAACCCTTTAACTTGGAAATTAAGTGTAGTGGCGCCATCTGTTGTCGAGTATTTGAGCTTCATTCAGAACAACGGTTATTTGGGTCTCATATCAACTTCCGAGCGAAGCCGGGAATCATAGCTAGTATCTATATAATTTAATACCCACATTGCCTTACAAATTGAGAGGTACGCCATCCTAGTTTTTTGATATTCGTCAAATCAACACCTTTAATTCCTGCTACCCCTGTAAGCTACCACCAACGAAAATTGTTGTAAGGGAAAAATTTGGTCGTGTTGTCAAAATGAAGCTACTCACGAAAAATTAGCTTGTTAGTAATGACTTGAAAAAATGGTCCTAACTATAAAACGCGAAGTAAAAATTGTGTTTAATAAGCTTGAAATTGTGTTTTATTATTAAAAGCTTTTTATTAGGAGATTCTTAAATATTGTTGATCTGACTATCTAATTGTAATTTAATTTAATTTTGTAAATTTTTATATTATTGTAATTGTAAAATGAGGAATTCCGTCTATTTAATAAATAAATATTAACATAAAAATTTTAAAGATGGCAAGGACAGAGTTGTTACTAGCGTCTACACCCCGTTACACGTGTTTTTAAGCCGGCCAATCAGAATTGACCGATGACATCAGATGACATCATGACGTCATAGTCAACAAAATTGCGATAGCCAGGAAACGAATAGGGGTGCCGCCAATTTAAAAAAAAGGCGTTGCTTACCAAAACTAACCTGACTGTGACTTCGGGCACGTTGAATTTTATTCAAAAACTCCAAGTAAAAACGACATGTAACGGGGTCTAGACGCTAATATAGAAATATTATCGTAAAATTGGTAATAGTTCGATATAGCGGTTTTCGCTATTATAAGAGATTTTTGAAAAATTCTTTTTCAGGGCGTTTCTATAGGTCAATTATGACACAAATCTGTGTGCGCGTTTTCCAAAATCCATTTCTATAATTTATTATTAATAAAAACATATTTACGGGACGGTGGAGTGAACAGGGGTGCTGGGTAGGGACGAAACAATAGAAATCCTACATTCAACACTCAAAAACAGTATTTCACAGTACACACCGCACTTTCTGTTTACAAAAATGTCCAAAAAATTGTTTAAAAAAATTAAAAATAAATAATAGTAAAACAATCCCGCCATGGCTGTCACTGCATAAAAAGAAGAGTTTGCAATAGAACTGTAAATGTCTTGCGATGTTGCCAAATAAAGTGAGAAAGTGTCAATAGTTTAAAAAAAAGGAAGATACAGGACAAAAATTCATACGAAAAATTAAGTTATTCCTTCTTCATATTATAATTTGTAGAGAAAAAAGGAAAATACCTAAACATAAAGAAGGAGGCATTTCTACAAAAATACCATTGTTTCTCATGGAAATGGTGGATAATCCCCGAAATAGGCTTGGTGTTAATTCTTCATAAGAAGTTTGGCAATGCTGCTTCTATCGAGACTGTCATTTTTATAATGACGAACTTCATGTTATCAGCTGACCAAAATGAATTGTATATTTTCCTTCTTTAATTAATGGCGGACGAGATATGTCATATGTGTGGGATAGTTTTTCGGAAAATTTAATACTTTTCAAAATTAATTTATATTTTTCCCCAAGTGCAGTGTATTAATGTTTTCTGGTGTTTGACGTTGGATTTATACTATTTTGTCTCCACCCAGCACCCCTGTTCATTCCACCGTCCCGTAAATATGTTTTTATTAATAATAAATTATAGAAATTGATTTTGGAAAGCGCTCACACAGATTTATGTCATAATCGACCTATAGAAACGCCCTGAAAAGATTTTTTCGAAAATCTCTTATAATAGTGAAAACCGCTATATCGAACTATTACCGTAAAATTTAATATAAAATTAACTTACATAGCTGCCTCATCATTTGCATTTTCAATTTCCTGTCTATCTTTAAGATAAACTTCGTGGTTGTCTTTGATTTCTTGCCTTATAGATTGTAACTTTGCGTTTATCCTTTTAAGTTTCTCCCTTTTAAAATCAACTTGCTGTTGCAAACTTGCGAATACTTGTTTTAGCTCTGTGCACGTTTCCTCTTCTAATTCGATCCTTTGTTGCATTTCGACTTCTCGTTTCTGGAAAAAAACATTTATTTAAATGTTTAAATTTGGCACAAAAATAAACTGACTATTTTTTTTTAACAAAATCTAACAAAATTTTTATAGTAGTAATTAGTATACAAGATAAATGATATTCTACCGCCAACACCTTCACAGAAATTATTGTTGTGTTCGAATAATATAGACATACAAAATGTTCTTCTAAATCAATTTTTTAAATGATATTTTGCTTAAGGTAGTATAGTAAGAACATTTTAAAAGCGCAAATTCGGTACCCTTTGAAAATAATACAAAAAACATAAAAAGGCCGCCTGCAATCGGAATATTTTATACAAGGCGCCGCTACCCTTTACAGCCACGCGCCAATACACTATGGGATAGAAATCTATTATTTTGGCCAAAAGGCAACTTTGAAATTTTAATGGGTCATGCTGTGTATTTTAAAGTAGATACTTCAAACTACATGTACGCAAAATTATAAAAGGATTTGACGACTTCTATTGGGGTAATAAGAAACTTGAAAATTTATTTTAAGTAAACATAAATATACAACATTTAATCTCTTAGTTTATTATTAACCTTGATTACTAAAAAAAGTAAAAGAGTTTAAATAATAAGAGCTATTGTTGTGTTTCCGATGCTGTCTCGCGAAGTCTCGCTACTTTTGTCAAAGATTTTTTTACCTTTTTCTTTATCAGTTTTCGTACTTACAATTGCCTTCCTACTTTTTGCTACTTCTGAGTGTAAGGACAGATACAAGATTTTTTATAATTCACAAGGTTTTCCATTTTAAAATTTAATATGTTTTGTCCTACACTGTATATCCTAAAAGATAAAAGCATTCTGATGAAAGATATGGATTCTACAGAATCTACCCAACAAAACAGTGTGATTATTTATTTTATACGTTAAAAAATAAAAAAGTTGAGAAGATGTATCTCTATTACGCTTCTAAGAATAATTTAAAATTATTTTTCAGATTTGGATGGTCATATTTCCGAAACTTCTTCTTGGATAGACACATCAAATGTAGTATTTTTCTAAAGCATTTTAAAAGATTTTTTTGGTGGTGATATAATATTCAGGATATTTCATTTAAAAAATCATACTTATTGTCGTACCCTGTATATCATATGAGATAATAATATAATCATCGGATTACTGATTAGAATACTACCGAATTAACCAAACAAGCTGACATTTTAGTTTATTTTGTACAATAAAAAATAATAATGTTAAGTGGGGTGTAAAATTATAATAACATATAATAAGTTTTAGGTTTCCAAAAAGCATTTGTAATAATTTATAATATTTTTCCAGTAAAAAGCACCTCATTTTAAGTTAGATTGGTAAGTTTCAGAATTTTGTCCAAAAAAATTAATTTCTATCCCATAGTGCGATGACCACCTGCATCAACCGGCATATCATAAAAGAACTATAGCAAAGGCGGCCGCGAAGACAAGCATGCCGATTTATTTGCTTTAAACTTTTTGTGATTTTTGTTTCTTATCAAAGAGCACCGAATTTACATTTTTAAACTGTTCCTTCTATACTACCGGTGTAAGAATTAATGTTCAGAAAATTATGAAACTTAGTATACTAGTCTTTATAATAAGAATATCAACCAAAGGTCTACAGAGAAGTGACAAAAAGTTATAAATATTATAAAATAATTGCTTTTAACATTGATCCCGATGGGAAATAGCAGATTTTATTTTACTTTACAAAAACTGATGTTCAGATTTCAATGAAAGTTGTATCAACGGAAGAAAAAACAATTTTAAACATTTTGGTTAATTAAAATCCGACCTTCAGAGCTTGTGATTAAAGTAATTAATAAATAATGAATATATAAAAAAATATGTCATGTGACTGACATGTCGCAACGCCGCCGAAAGGTTAGGATGCGCCCGAAAAAGTTTATCGAATACGGTATATGGGGACAAAAAATTGATGCCAGTCCAATACGTTTTTCGGTTACAAGATCCAATGAGTGATAATAAATATCCCCAATAATTAGAAAACATGTTTTTTTGCGAGTGTTTTAAGTGAACACTTCGACCACCATTATCCGATGTATCAATATTTACGTTAGTTTGACAAGTTAGGTGACAGAAACTTTCCATGTTTATCCTTAAATTTATGTGCTACTTGATCTTGTTTACAAATTTGGTATAATTTTTTTCAGCGACTCTTTTGCCTTTTCAAAAAATATATTTTTTTGTGATATAATAAGGGTGGTTTAGAGATTTTATTAGTTAATAAACATAACAATTTAAACGGTAATTTTCTAGAAACCTGCGGCAATTCCGATTTTGACGAAATTTGGTATACAGGGGTTTTTGGGGCGCTGATCACAAATCTGAAAATTTTGGCGGAAACGTTTCGTTCTTGAGATATTCATCATCAGACTTGAAATTTAAACTAATTATATTTTTACAATATTCCCCCTTCTTTTTGCACACAATTCTTGATTTAAAGCAAAGTGGCACACAATATTTAATTTTCACTGTTTAAAACCCCGTTTTTTTACGTATTTTACATTATTTTTGCATTAAATTGCATAGCAATACTTTAAATCATTTCAATCCCAGTGTGCCATGAAGCTCTATGTGTATGTATGGTTGCCGCATTATCAAAGAAAAGCCACGCAATTTATTGCAAAAATAATGTAAAAACGTAGAAAAACGGGGTTTTAAAAGGTGAAAATCAAATATTGTGTGACACTTTAGCTTTAAATCAAGAATTGTGTGCAAAAGAAGGGGAATATAGTGAAAATAAGCTTAGCTCAAATTTAAACTTTGATGATGAATATCTCGAGGACGAAACGTTTCCGCCAAAAAAAAATCTTTCAGATTCGTGATCAGCGCCCCAAAAACCCCCGTATACCAAGTTTCGTTAAAATCGGAGTTGCCGCAGGTTTCTAGAAAATTACCATTTAAACCAATAACTTGTTTAAAGGGAAGGCGGGAGGATTTTTAATATCCTCACTGTATTTTATAACTAAAACAAGCAATACACAAAACTAACGTTATTAGCACTTAACAACTGCATCTTCAGCACTTTATTAGCACTTCTAAGAATCGCATTTTCTGTTTCCAAGTTTAAAATCTTACTGGTAATGTGATTTTCAAGTGTGTTAACTTCTTGTTTGATAAGTTCCACTTCTTCGCACATCTTATTACTCCTACTTAATACGTTTTTTAACACATTATATAACTTTTCATTTGCTTTGACAGCCATTTTAAACCGTTTAAACGTATATTAAAAATAAAATAAACTCTGTGAAAAGGCAAGGTTTACAAACTGTTGCCAAAAGTGTTTACAATTCGAATAGGAAATAAAATAGGTATTTGTTTTTTATAGCATCAAAATACGATAAAAAAACGAAATCAAATCGCTCATCGGCGAATACATCCGCTTTGTTCGCGGGTTCGATTCTGAACCGGTTCTGGGACTATTCGCATGCGCAGTGAAAAAGCAGCGTTCGCGGTTAGTAAAATCCTGAATTTGAAGTAACAGTTCTGTGTTCGCGGGTTACAATGAAATCAGTTCGTTACCGGTTCGTAACCTGATTAGCAGTCCTGGGATTTTTGTTGGAACTACAAGTTCAGTTCGGAATTTCATGCGCATTGTCGACATGGTCAGCTGTTTTTGTGGTACCGAAATAAACCGTTGTATTACAGTTTATTTGTTTCTGTTACTTTTTATGCGGGTTAATATACCTGCTGAATATTTTTTTTAATTTTTGTGATTCTGAGCGTATACAAACAAAGGATTTTTAATTGTATTCCGTATGAATGTATGTATGCAATAAAATAAATAAAGATTTAATTAAAAATATAGACCATAGTACAAGATTTTACCATTTCTTGTTGTTTGAATTTTATCTTTAGTTAAATACACATACTTATGTTAAAAATGAGAGGAGGCAGGGAATCCCTCGTCTTCCACCGAGAGACCGAGATAAATGGTCGTTGATATACTTAAGGAAACTTAACTGCTGTATTATAGCTAATTTAAATTTAAATACGCATTTAGAATACGAATATGTAAAAACAAAATTAACTTAAAAAGAGCAAAAGATACTTATAGACACCGTAAGTATACCAATTAAAAGGGAGTGGCTTTCGACAGTATAACAATTTACCTTTTTGTTTGAATTAATTTTTTTTTATGTAGTATCCAATTTAACCATGAAAAATCCTAACCAAAAGGCTAGGTTAGAATACATCCTCAGCTGTATCGAAAATCATTCGCGGTAAATAAAAATTCCGAACTAATAAATAACTAGACATGCGCTTTAAAACAATTTTAAACCAGTTCTGTTCTGGTTCCGAATCAGTTCATTACTAGACCCGCGAACAAAGCTATCATGTAGCCCAGAAAAAAGAGCTTTGTACCGAAATAATTCTGGGCGTTTACTGCATATTAAAGTACCTTATACAGGGTTATAAAAAGGTAAGGACACTTACAATTTAAAAATAAATTATTAAAGGGGTTTTAAGCTAAATTTTGATCTGGGGTTAAAATAATATTAGCAATTAGCTTATTTTTTTAATCTTTTTTATTAATTTATATACCATCCCTAAACCAAGTAGTTTTTAAGTTATTAATACAGAAACGTTAAAACACATATTTTCTTCGCTATTTTTAAGGCAACATAGCGTTTTACTATTAATAGAGACATTTTGCACCCCTTATTTTGCAATTCCGTTGTGGTTAACGTTATTCTGAGACTGCGCAGTAACGCAAACATGATCCGTTATCGTTATTAACCATACCGGACTCCTTTAATTACGGATGAATACCGAAGAGCTTATCGTTATCGTTATCGTTAAACTGCGTGGTTGCCGGATTGTAGAAATTTTAATATCAATTATTTAAAAGGTTAAAATTTTAATGCCGTATTAATTAATATATCATTTATACATAGGCTCTAATTAGTGAAAAATCTATAGCAGTAATAAAAATCAAATAGTGTTAAGAAATTAAAACGGACTTGCACTTTTACGGATATTCTAAATCAGTAATTAATTTAGATGTTACAATCTGGCACACTTGCTTTTTATTCTACTACCAAACCTAACCTTACTTTTTGTGTTTTTCTTATACTGTATTGTTTGCATCTACTTTAAAAACGAAATCAACAGAAGTGTTTGCATATATTTAAATATCAATTTATATCTTATGAAAAATAAAAGTAAATACTGATTTTTCGTTAACTTTAAAATCGGTGAACCATAGGCAAAAATAAGGTTATGTGTCGAAAGCGCAGACGCAAGATAAATTTCTTAAAAGAGGCTGCAAAATCTCTATCTAAAACTGCTGCCGTAATCGTTATGTTTAATAACGATAACCATAAGGAGGCCAAAAAACGTCTGTTATTTTAAGAGGTGCAAAATGTCTCTAATATCTTAAAAACTATTAGGTTTAGAGATAGAATATAATCAACAAAACTTTTTATTATTAAATTTTAGGCTTAAGATATTGGTTTCCGTTTGAATAATTGCAGTTTTTTCCTGCCGACTTTGAAAGTCAATTTCTGTGGAACTTCCGGTAAAACCGGAAATTATATTTTTACGGTAATTACCTCTTCATAACTATGCCGTGAGTTTATTTTAGAAAATAATATGTACTTACTTTTTGTAGAAATAATACTAGAACAGTATAAATTCCTCTTCAATTTTTAAGTCAGCCAAATTTATTAATACTATTAATTTTAAATAATTTCTATTAAATTTACTCGCAAACTCTCAAATTTTAAAACTAGTGACACATGAACCAAAAGAAATAATGACAAAATCAAAGGTACCTTGACCATTTGGTTTAGTTAATGTCGCGTTTACTGTCACATTACTTAAATTGATATATAAGTTTATTGTAGTAGGCATGGAAACAAAACACTAATAAATTTCAAGTGTGAATAAAAGCTTTCAAGTGTTACTTTTCTTAACACTTTATGTAGTGTACTAGAAGGGAGGGTAACTTTCTAGAAACCTGCGGCAACTCCGATTTTGACGAAATTTGGTATACGGGGGTTTTTGGGGCGCTGATCACGAATCTGAAAGATTTTTTTGGCGGAAACGTTTCGTTTTTGAGTTAAAATTTGAACTAAGCTAATTTTACTATGTTCCCCTTCTTTTTGCACACAATTCTTGATTTAAAGCTAAAGTGTCCAAAAATATTTGATTTTCACCTTTTAAAACCCCGTTTTTCTACGTTTTTACATTATTTTTGCATTAAATTGCATAACTTTTCCTTGATAATGCGGCAACTATACATACATATTGGGCTTCATGGCACATTGGGATTGAAATGAATCAAAGTATAGCTCCAATTTAATGCAAAAATAATGTAAAATAGGTAAAAAAACGGAGTTTTAAAAGGTGAAAATTAAATATTGTGTGCCACTTTAGCTTTAAATTAAAAATTGTGTGCAAAAAGAAGGGGGAATATTGTAAAAATAGGATAAGTTTAAATTTGAACTTTGATGATGAATATCTTAAAAACGAAACGTTTCCGCCAAAAATTCTTCCAGATTCGTGATCAGCGCCCCAAAACCCCGTATACCAAATTTCGTCAAAATCGGAGTTGCCGCAGGTTTCTAGAAAATTACCAAAGTACTTTATCTTCATGTTAACCATTAAAAAAATGCATTTTTTTAACGGTCGTGGAAAAATGGTATTTTTTAAAGGACCTACCTTTCTTTCAGCTATTTCTGCTTTTTGTTGTTCCAGCCTTAATTCGTTTTCATTTACACTGTCAACTATATCCTTTCCACCATGTACCATTTGTTTCTCTAAAGCTTTCAGTTTTTTCGTCAAGTCATCCACTTCCATTTTGCCCATCTTCAACTGATTTTCTTTTTCTAAGTTATCACTTTCACTATCCGATTCTTCTTCGTCTTCTTCTGCATCCACACTAAAAAGAAACCGTGTAGATTATTTTAAAGAAAAACGTTATACAGGGTGCGTTCTTCAAATCTTGCAATGGCTGCATTTTGTAAACAAAGGCAAATATCAAAAAATAAAATAATACCGTTTCTATAAAACCCGGGGGAATATAAATGACGTATTTTTCGAAACACCTCTATCAACCCCTTAAGCTGCACCCTTAGTCACTTTAAAATCTTAAACGGCAACACCCGGTATGTGTAACCTCCCTGGAAAGCTTCAAATCAAATACTACCCTTAAATTCTAGAAAAATCATAGTTTATTATTTATAAAGAATACCAGAATATGTCAGGTTAAATTATAATTAATTAATTTAAAACTAATAATAAATTAAAATAATACTCCCTGCAGACCAGTTGCTAATTTAGAAAGAGAACTAACCAAAACTAACCAGAAATATTTATTGGGGCGAGTTAGCTTTAAAACGAGTATTATTTTAATTTATTATTAAATTTTAATTAATTTTATAATAATTTAATTGGACATTTTCTGGTATTCTTTATTAATAATAAAGTATGATTTTTCTAAAATTTAAGGGTGGTATTTGATTTTACTCCAACTTTTTATGACCAACAAAAAGTATTTTTCATAAGCTTTTCAAAGAGGTGCCACATAAGGGGTGCGATAATGTGATAAGTAGATTTTTTCATCGATTTTTGTCTGAGAAAAAAATAAAAGAAAACAGTCGAAAATTTCCATTTTATTTAAATGGGAAAATTCAGAGTTTCTTTATAAGAAGGGGTTTAGACATAAGCAAGACCGGGGATAGCTTTTGTCAGGGACGTGAGGGTGTAAGAATTACGATTTCGGTTGGCAGTTCTGTTCAAACTTGGTAGCATTATCAGCTGATGACAGAGTCGTGCCTTGTCGAAGCTTTGTTTGGTAAAAAATGTGGAAATTTGCCATTTTCATTTTGGTTGTATATTTTGCAAGGATTTCCAGTTGTTAATGTTTTTGATTAGTTTAGAGACTTTACATATTATTGGTTGGGACTGGTTTTATTTTAGGGATTTTGATAGTGTTTAGTCGAATAGTTTTCAGTCATTCGTGTTTTTATATACATATGATACTGATGAGTGTCCTCTAATTAATGGTACACAGAAAAACTACAGATTTCTTATGCGAAAATACCCATTTAGGATTTAAACAAATATACCTATATCGAAAAAGTTAATGATAAGAAAGATACGGGGTGTTAAAGAGATATAAATATTTTTTATTCATGCATTTCGATAATTTTTGATATGTTTTAAACATTTTAATAAAACTCGGTATCCAGGAGTTTTTAGATATCAGCTATTTATATCTGCGCAGTTGTAATTATAGCTAATATATACGATGTTATTGAAGGTACATACATACTTTCGGGTGCACTGAACAACTAAAACGTGAATACTGTTCCAAATCACCTCGTATAAAAACACGTGTCTTCGTTTTTATACCTTTATTAACAATGGAACGTAACTATGGTTACAACAACGACAAAATCTACTCTTGTCAATGTCTCGAAGTTTACAACACAAAAGTCGAATTTATACTGACTAATCGGAGGTTTTCCGTCGCGCTTTTATAGTATGGTGGAAGAGTAAAGAATGATCTAGAATCTTCTAGAAATATCGTGAAAATTCCATAGTACAGGATGGCATAAAGGTTCTCAATGGATAATTCGGACGTTTTCGGAAACCTTCGAAACTGATGAAAGAACTTGGAAAATCTAAGGTAAATTATTCAAATAAATTATCAGACTAAATTAAAAGGTCCTAACTTTATACAATTCTATAAACTAACACTTATTTTTAATGTCCGTAACATTGCCCCCTCCCAAGTTTTGATCGTCTCGATCAAGTATCTTCACGGTCTTAATAGCGGCTTAGCATTTTTAGATGTACTTCTTTCATTATGCCGTGTCACCACTTTACATGACTTCTGTAGTTTCGGTGAACCCCCTTGATTCTTCTCGTATTGTATAACGAAACGTCTTCACCTTCTTCTGAGTCTTCAAACCTTGCTTGAATAATGCTCTCTGAACTTGGCGGTAATGTGACATCTTCTGCAAGTACCACTTCTCGAATTGTTGTTTCATTACTTTTTGAAAATCTCATCACAATTTCCTCATTGTTAGTTCTCAGTACCCGTTGTGGAAGGTCTAGTACAAACTTCTGATTTTTCATACTGTCAAGGCCGAGAATAACTTCGTCCATTATATCGGCAACAAACACAACGTGTGTAAATGTTGTTGTTCCTAGGGTAATTCTAGCTTCGTGTATGCCTTGAACTGGTATGACTTTACCATTGGCAGTTTCCAAAATATAATTCTTCTCAGGTCGGAATATTTTGCAGTGGGATATGATGTTTGGCCTCACGATGGTATGTGTAGAACCAGTATCTAGTACCATCTCACATTCTCGACCGCATACATTTCCAGGTACTACCAAGCTGGAGCCATTGTTCTGTAACCGGGATACCCTAATTGTTGTTGTTGATGGTTCTTGGTAACACTTAGCCAGGTCTCGCCCCTTGAACTGGGAGTCTTCTGCACTACTGGAAGAGGCCTGAAAACTGGAGCAATTTCTCTGTATATGCCCCTCTTTACCACACTTCCAACAACGAATGATATTTCTTCTTCTAAATGTAATTCTGTTGTCTTTTTCAGTTTGTTGATTACGTATGATTTCTTGCAACTCCTGTATCACTCTGGTCAAATTATTATTTGGATTGCCATCTTTTGGTGGATAATTTGTTCTTCCAAGTCTTGCCTGAGTTCTGGATGTCCGCTTTGCTATTTCAAACTGAAGTGCGTAAGCAAGAGCTTCAGAAATTTTCTTAAGCCTGGCCATTCTTAATGCTTGGCTCATATCTGGATTACGTAGACCTTCAATGAAACAGCCCACAGCTAGTTCTTCTTTTATTTCTTCCGGGTAGGTTGGATATGACAGGTTAATTAGACGTACAATATCTGCTTCATACTCCTGGAGACTTTCGTTGTATTTCTGTCTTCGTCCCTGGAGCTGCGACTTATAGACTTCTTGTAGATGGGTTTCGCCGTACCTCTTCTCTAGAAACATGATAATCGATTCGTAATCGGACAGCTTTTCTTCGGGAATGTTTCTTAACACCTCCGTAGCTTTTCCTCGAAGAGCAAGTACAAGAGCTCGTGCTCTTTCTGTTGGGCTCCAGTTATTGCCGTTTGCAGCTGCTTCAAATTGTCTAAGGTACGGAGCCCACGGTACCTTTCCGTCAAAAGTTGGTGGTTTCATAACAGTTGCTGGAGTACCACATCCTGAGACTACACCTGTACTGGCAATATTTTTAATTTCCCGCTGTAATTGTTGAACTTCCTGTTGCATTTGCCCTTGAACTTGTTGAACTTGATCTTGGACTTGTTGCACTTGACTTTGAACCAACTGTACAGTCTGCTGTATTTGTTCTTCTAATTCTTCTTTAACATCTTCTTTGGTAAGTTTTAACTCAAGCAACATCATTTCATCTTGGCTGTGATAAATTTCTCCTTTTAGATTTTCTCTAATCTTCACCGTCATTTCTTTTAATTCTTGTTTCATTTCTTCTTGACTAGTTCGAATTTCAAGCTTTATTTCTTCTAAACTGAATCTCATTTCTTCTAAACTGGTCTTCATTTCGTTTTTAAGGTCTTCTTGTTTTTTTATCATTATCTTAATTAGTGCACATATTTCCTCCATCGTAGTTTGCTTTCTGGTCTCTACTAGCATTCAATCTTCGTAAACCACTTCGGCTTCCTCGGGTAATCTCGTTCCGCTTTACTTTCTTCGGCTGACTTCGTTCCGCTTCTGACACCAAATGTTCCAAATCACCTCGTATAAAAACACGTGTCTTCGTTTTTATACCTTTATTAACAATGGAACGTAACTATGGTTACAACAACGACAAAATCTACTCTTGTCAATGTCTCGAAGTTTACAACACAAAAGTCGAATTTATACTGACTAATCGGAGGTTTTCCGTCGCGCTTTTATAGTATGGTGGAAGAGTAAAGAATGATCTAGAATCTTCTAGAAATATCGTAAAAATTCCATAGTACAGGATGGCATAAAGGTTCTCAATGGATAATTCGGACGTTTTCATAAACCTTCGAAACTGATGAAAGAACTTGGAAAATCTAAGGTAAATTATTCAAATAAATTATCAGACTAAATTAAAAGGTCCTAACTTTATACAATTCTATAAACTAACACTTATTTTTAATGTCCGTAACAATACCTTAAAAACGGTTGTCAAGACCGATTCTTACTAAGTATACCTTTTTTGTGCAGAAAGCATAGAGAAGCTTACTAGTTTACATACATACAGAGTAGTAACAAAAAATTGGGTTTGCCGAGTTTTAGAGAATTTTAAATAGTGTACCATCGCCCTCTAATCTACACACAAAAATTAATATTCGATCTGAAAAGCTAATGTTTAAAAACCCCTAGATACCGTTTTATTAAAATATTTAAAAAGGGGGAACAATTAACGAAAAAATTTACTTTATTTTTTTACTATGACACCCTCCGTATCTTCCTTATTATAAACTTTTTGGATATTAGGTATGTTTGGTTAAATCTTAATATTTTGGCATAAGGAATCTGTGTACCATTCATTAGCGGACACCCTGTATACAAAGTTTTTAAAATGGTTTTTGACTTAAGGAACTATGGAAAATGTTTTGCTCTGCCAGGTACCTCATCGTCCTGTCGTCGCTTTGATAATTTTTAATTTTCAATATTTAAACCACATTTATGTTTTTGTTTTAAGTTATGCCAATTAAAATAATCCAATAAATTTTGTTTACAACATACAGTTCTTTTTTGGGGAAAATCAACAAATCATGTTGACGGCACGGTTTAAATCAGGAGTTAAGAGCATTTTTACATTGAATATATTTTTTAGGCTATATACTAAAAATCCCGGGTGGATCGCTAAAAGAAAATCAATTTGGGATATAAAGGACACCCTAATACTTACCCATTAATTTCTACACCATTATTTCTTTCGCTAATTAAAGCCTTTAGTCTCTCAATCTCTTGTTGCAACATTAATAATTTACCGTCCTTAATATCTTCATTTTTAATAGGTTTATTCTTAATAGACTTGGCTCGGTACGCATATCTAAGAGTTATTATTGTTTCTTCGTAGTTCATATTTGCAGGACCCACATTTGCTATCATTATAGTTTTACTATTACCTCCTAAAGAATCCTGAAGTAGCCTGGTAAGTTTAGAGTCTCGATAAGGTATATGAGCCGAATTTTCGGCAAGGGCATATATCACATTACCTAAAATTTTTAATAAAATAATTATTTATTTAAATATAAAATGTGACAAATAATAAATATTATTTGTCACATTTGTAGTACTACCGGTGTAAGAATTAATACTCAGAAAATTATGAAACTTAGCATACTAGTACTTTATAATACAAATATCAACCAGGTAAATTTTTAAAGGTCTACAGAGAACTAAAAAAAGTTATAAATAGTTTAAAACAATTGCTTTTAACATTGTTTTTAACATTGTTTGGTTTGCGGAAAATCTTAGCTTTGCGGAGCACATTAATAAGGTTAGTCTTAGGGATATGAGAATGCTTGGTTTTGTACATAGAAGCTGCTCTGAATTCTCACTTGCCACCGCCAGACTTTTGTACTGCTCCTTGGTTAGGCCAATTTTAGAATATTCTACTGTGGTATGGTCACCACAGTATGCTGTTCATTCTGATATGCTGGAGAGGGTCCAGAACAAATTTTTGCGGTTTGCCGCATACAAGTCTGAAGTAAGGATAGATAATTACCACCGCTCTGATTTACTGAGAAAGCTAAGACTACACACTTTACAGCATAGACGTCAAGTTTATGATCCCTGTTTTGTGTTTAAGCTATCTAATGGTCTCATTGACTGTCCCGACCTTCTATCACTTGTTCAACTTAATGTCCCCTCTCGTAATCTTCTGAATTTTAATTTATATTATATCCGCCCTCATACCACAAACTATGGAATGCACTCACCGATGGATAGAGCTCTTCGTGTGCTGAACACCTTTGGTTCACAAGTGGATGTTTTTAACAGCACATTGTCTCAATTTAAATCTAAGATCAATCATTTGGTTCCTTAATAAATTAATACTTTACTTGTAGCTGTGATCTTTTTGTGATTTGTATATAAATATTTTTGATCTGCCTATATGTACCTGTTATTTGTTAGTTAGTTATCTAATTGTAGCTTAATTTAATTTTGTAGTTATTTTTTTCAATAATTGTAATAGTCATTATAAAAATGGGGAATCCCGTATACCTAATAAATAAATAAATTAATTAATCCTTATGGAAAATCGCAGATTTTATTTTACTTCACAAAAACTAATGTTCAGATTTCAATGAAAGTTGTATCAACGGAAAAAAAACAATTCTGAACATTTTGGCTAATTAAAATTTGACCTTTAGAGCTAGTGATAGGAGTAATTAATAAATAGTTTAAAAAAATAGGCTATGTGACTGACATGTGGCAACGCCGCCAAAAAGTTGTGCTGCGGCCGAAAAAGTTTATTGAATAAAGGATATTTGACATAAAAAAATTGATGCCAGTCCAATAGGTTTTTCGGTTACAAGATCCAATGAGTGATAATAAGTATCCGCAATAATTAGAAAACATGTTTTTTCCGAGTGTTTTTAAATTAAAAATTCGACGACAATAATCTGATGTATCAATATTTACGTTAGTTGACAGAAACTTCAAGGTTTATCCTTAAATTTAGGTGCTACTTGACCTTGTTTTACAAATTTGTAATAATTTTTTTAGTGACTGTTTTGCCTTTTTAATGAAATATATTTTTTGGTGATATGATAAGGGTTATTTAGAGATTTTATTAGTAAATAAACATAACAATTTAAAATCTATTACTTGTTTAAAGATGCTTGTGCAGTCGATCTTTGCGTATGATTCTATTGTTTTTACGCAGCGTTGCCAGATATAAATACCACGGTAGTCAAATTACCTTCAGCATTCACTTGATTCTTGTTGTTTCGGTAGAACTACCTTAAAGATTTGGTATTACATTATTTACATGTAAACAAGTAAGATAATTTAAAAAAAACTGTTTTTCCCAAAATGTCAAGTTTTGTCTTTTTGTCCTCTTGTAACACCTATTTTAGGAACACCGTCACCATAGACACACTTCAGCTTACTAAAATAGGCCCTTAGAAATGTACACCTAAGGTAGCTAATTTTCGGTATATGTAGATAGATTGGATTTTATTCCTTTTCTTTAAATTTTCCCGGAAATTGCAAGATTTTTTGTAATAATGCCATGCATTTTTGTTGAAATGCCCGCGAAATTATTTAAAACGCCGCATACTCCGATGACGTAGATGGAGTGTGCCTACGTCAGAAAAGATACAAGCTACGACATCACCTCTCTATCGCTTGTTTCTTTGTTGGCATATTTATTTAATGTGATGCTCTTTACATAAGCACTGGCAAACCTATAGATAATTTTGTTAAAATTTTTATTTTCGATATAAATACTTAAAATCAAATTTAAGAATACTTTATTGACACAGTGAAAACACAACTAGTATTTAGTTTTACAACAGAATTTGTGAACTTCGAAAACCTATGTAAGTTTCTTATGGTTTTTTTCGCAAAGTAACCGTTTATTATTGTGTAAATACACAATAATAAATGGTTACTTTACTTTAATCTTACCGTTTTTTTCCAATACGATAAAAAGATACAAATTAAAAGGTATTTTGTATATTTAAAAATAAAAACAGAGCAATGATCTCTGTTAAAAGCGGTACGATTAGTGCCATTTTGAACTTTAATGAAAAAGTGATTAAAAAGTTTAAAAGATAGCAGAACAATGGACTTTTCGTTAAAAAAATAGACTTGGTGTATGTTTAATTTAAATATAGGATTTCAATTAAACTCCGGGCGAGACCGTTCCGTAAGTGCCGATACCAACGTATGTGCGATATAGATATGAGATGACCGAAGAATCACACATTTGACAAACGGTACCTGGGGCTTCGAAAAGACGCTATCTTTTAAGATGACACATGCGAGTCATGGGTAAGGGTTAAAAGTCATCCGTTTTCACAAAAATACATTTTTTATTGTGGTAACTAGGGTTACTGAATTTTTAAACCAATATAATACATTTTTTGTTCAGGTGTTTTTCTCAATTTATAGTGGCCAAAGTATAGCGATCAGCTAATGCGTGACGACTCAGGAATCATGGGTAAAAACCTTTAAGTGGGAATCTGCTATGCCTGTGATTCATTGTGTGCAGTATCGATACGTTTTTGATAATACTCAGTTTTAACAAAAACTTAATTGTAAATGTTGAAAACTGCAAAGAACTGTATAATTTAGATGGTTGGTTTTCTTTCTTTTAAACATTTTCTACTTCCAAAACAATGACTAGCCCCTCATCGCTGGAAGTCACATTCGCAGCTGACAACTTTGACAATCGACTTTAATTCAGTTCTTCTGAGGGTACCAAGGTGTGGAGCGTGTGCGCGTACATTTATACGATTTTGGAATGCTCCAACGACGTATGGACCCAGCGATATATTCATAATTTTATGATAAACATTAAGCCAACAATCCTAATAGGCAAAGGGGGCTGAGGCAAGCGAGAAATGAAAATGGCGGACTTACTTTTTGACCTTGGTCGATAGTATGCACCCAACGACGTTGGTCTCTATTTACCTGTGAAAAGTGAGGTGCGGAAATGAATAGTCTACCCTTCTACAAACAAAGCACTGCCTACCCATATTGTCTTTAAAAACACTTTCTAATCACCAACAAACACCAGAAAATACACAAAAAACGCTTTATAAGCTTTATTTGATCACTTTTGAGTTTCCAAATTGTCAAATGACAGAAACCAACAGAAATGACAAAGCAAAGGGGGCGTCACCCACAAGCGTTTAGGAAGAGTTCATTCATGTTTTATTTACGATGGAGTAAAAATCCCTGGGCGGCGTTGCCGGGATTAACAAATAATCACGTATTTTCAGAATTTTGATTTTTTTAAAAAGATAATAACTTATAATACTTGAACATATTTTTTTATTATGATATCTAAAAATGATTTTTTTCCCAGGGAGCCGTCTGCATGTCCGGTGGCACTGCAGCCTGAAGGCTTATTGTACCAAACTTCCGTTTTATTGTACCCATTCCAGTACCCTAGTTCCTTGAAGAAGGCGGTATAGGTCTGCTGGGTGCGTACCATATGTTTCCGGGGGCACTCTAATATCCCCGAAGATTGCCTGTCTTTTGTGATCCAGTGCCTCACACTCTGACAGTATGTGGGATACTGTTTCGGTCTCTGCTCCACATAATCTGCAGTCCAGATCTCCGTTGTATAATCCCATTTTATTTAGGTGTTCTTTCACTGGAGCATGTCCGGTGAGGAAACCTGTGATCGTTCTTAGCTGATTCCTACCCATTTTGAGTAGTTCTTTAGCTCTTTTTGTGCATGGTCCACTGATGTATATTTTCCCATGCATGTGTTGAGGAAGCCTTTCCCAGTGCAGTCTTTGCTGGTCCTTTACCCAGTTTTGTACCGCACTCCGGAAGGTGCTCTTTGGCACTCCAAGGACTGGTTCTGGCCCGACGTATGTCGTGGCTGACCCCTTCTAGCCAGTTCGTCTGCGTTTTCATTGCCTCGAATTCCGCAATGCCCTGGCACCCACATCAACCTCGTGTTGTTGCGTTCCGCCAGTTCCCTGAGTTCCTCGAGGCATTCTAGTACCAGCCAAGACGATACCTTGGGATTAATTAGTGCACCAAGGGCTGCTTGACTATCCGTAAGAATGTTGATTGTACAATTTGTGCGGGGCCTTTGGTTGTTAATCCTGGCACATTGTAAGATCGCAAAAATTTCTGCTTGAAATACAGAGGCGTGGTTTCCCAGTGGAAAGGTCAAACGAGTGTTTCCCATCTCACTGTAGACACCTGCTCCTGACCCTTCTTCGGTTTTGGACCCGTCCGTATACCAGGTTTGACCTCGAAGAGAGAGTCTGAAATTTTCGTTTGCCCAGTTCTCCCTTGGGTGTATTGTCACCTGAAAGGGTCTTCTGGGTACGATTTGTGGGGTCATATAGTCTGTCCTCATATCCATTATGGGACTCCTTATGATATTTTTATTTCCATGTGTCCTGATCTAACTTTTGTGTTGCTCAGGTTGTGTTTCAGTCTGTATACCCCCATTCTCGCCTCCCCTTGTACCACTATATGCAGTGGCGGGAGGTCAAGTAGGGTCTCCAAGACCGCTGTTGGTGTACTTTTAATGCATCCCGCTATGCCAAGGCAGGCTAGTCTTTGCACCTTGCTCAGCCGAAGCATCAAGCGGGATTAACAAATAATCAGGTATTTTCAGAATTTAGATTTTTTAAAAAGATAATAACTTATAATACTTGAACATATTTTTTTATTATGATATCTAAAAATGATAAAAATGTATATATTGTTTATTTAAAAAGTTATATTACAAAATTCTTTAATAGAGGCTTATCCAACAACTACTTGTAGTCAGTAAGTTTAGAGTGGAAAAATTAAATTTGGCAAACCGCATTTTAGCGCTTTTACTGTGATGTGTTGATGACAACAGTTCAAACGTAAACAAACCTGGTCCATACGTCGTTGGAATGCTCACATTAAGTGAATAGTATGAAAGTAAAATTTTAACTTACCTAAGGAAGACAATGCTTTATTAATTTTTGTTGCTTCCTTTAACCGATCTCCGGTAGCACCAGTCTTTGATTGCCGTTCACTACCTGCTAAATCTACTAAATTTAATTTTCCTACTTTCATAGATTTCGAATCGCCTTCAACCATTTCAATAATAATCTAAAATAACGTATGTCCAAATAAGTTTAACATGTATTAAATGTGGCATTTAAGTATCATATACCGGGTGGTGCATAGCCAGACTGGTCATAGGAAATTTTAATACCTTCAAATATTCGCACTTAACATTCAAAATCGTTTTGAACAACTATCGCTGCACAAATAATTTGCGTTCACAAAGTTGCAGGTTAAGCACATGTTCACAGTACAGCAAAATAGGTCGGACACTTGGTTAGTTCGAAACATAGGTACTTAACAATAATTTTCCCATTTACTCAACTTTTACATAAAAATTAATGAAAATATTTGAGATGTCTAAAAGATCGACAGTTGTTGACATTTAATTGATTACTAACGATTTCTCTCAGACTTACGTCAGTGACGTAATTTTTTTGTCTTTCCTGGTTTAAACGGAATAAAAAAAAAAAGAGAATAACAAGGTATGACGAAACAGTCAATACCTCCGAAACAATCATCAATTTCACGCGAAGAATCAATTCTAAAACGGTATTTACCAATCGGTTATGTTGACGTTTAACAATGTATTATACGTCAAAGTTGTCACCAATTATTACCGCGGTTATAATTGGTTGAACGCCTAAAATTGCTGAATATATATCACAATTTATATGGAATTTCCTATGATGTCTGGTGATTCTTTACCCGCTATAACGATTTATCGCACTTATGGATTTAGTCAATGAAACGAAGATCAATGTCATTAAACATAAACAGATGGCAAAATTATACAGGAAGTTTCCAATTTGTGGTAAAAATATTAATAATTTTATTTAAAAAAATTATATAAAGAGGGTGGTAAACCTTTAAAAACTTTTTTTATTAATGTCCTTAATATTTCTTAGGCGATTTTGATTTGATTTAGCTCTTATAAGATTAAATTAATAATTAAGTGGCAAATAAACAAAAAATGTCCCCCACTGATTTTTGTGTAATTATTATATTTTATTTAAATTAGGCAAACAAGAATACAGCTTTTTGACCTCTTAATATGTTTGTCCTATGTTTTAAAATTAACCATTTTCCATAAAATTAGGTCATGAATTACCCCTCATTTTTTTACCGCAATAATCTAAATAAAATAATTTAAATAAAAAAACTAGGGTTTTACCCAACAAGTTTATTAGAAGTCTGCACTGATTTGTAGATATACGATCTATACGACATATTTTATGTATTGTGTTCTATACTTAAGTTTAAGCGTTTTAGACTTTCTAAATTTTACGTCAAAAATGATGTTTCTAAGCCATTACATAACCATCGATTTTTTCTAAACAAAAACGTTTATTATGAATTAGGGTTGGGTTCCTCGTAAAGAAGGAATAACTTTAATAGACTCTATTGATATTTTGACAATTAATAAGTACAGAGAGGCCACAAAAAATCATTAAAAATTATATCAACAAAAACCTTAAAAGTCAATTTTTTCAAATGGAACACACTATCTTTATTACCTTATCTTATAAAGCAATAAAAATAGGGGTAGGTTTGTATAAGGATGTCTATTTTAAAAATTTATAGTGTCCGAAATATTTACAATTTAATATTTATCTAGTCTAATGGCTTGGAAACCTCATGTTTGACATAAAATTTAAAATAAGTCAAAAACGACTGAACTTAGGTATAGAACACTACACATAAAAGAAGTTTAGAATTGTACGCAAAATCTAAAAAATAAACAATATATATCATGTTCCATTTAAAATAAGGAAGTTGACATTATCTTCCGGCATAACCGAAAGTGGTAGAACTGTCAAAACATTTTTGTCGTATGTCTCCCACTGACTTTGCAATGCTACCAAATTTTCAAGGACTACTTTTTATGAAATCGATCGCTACAGGTCTCGGTGGGACACCCTGTATATTGATTTGTCGATTTCATGCATCGAACAGTCCTAGTCGAGTTCACGCCAAGTTAGTTCTAACCTGATATAGCTAAATGCAAAAAACAACTTTATTAAAGTGGTATTACCTGAAAAATGGCATGAGATCTGGAGCTGTGTTCGTTCATATTGGTTGCACCAGTCGTTCGATTAAGGTTTCCCGTCTTCATCGCTTTTAACATATCTTTGGCGCTCTGGCATGTATGTGAGTGCAGATTGGTCACCACAACACCTTCCCCTGGCTGCTCTCGAAGCTCAAGTGTTTTAGTGTTTTTATTTCGAAGTAAGTCTCTAAAATAAATGCATTTCAGGAATCCACTAACGGCGTGCATGCAAATTAATATTTATCATTGAAATTGTGACATAATTTGTAATATATATAATAGTAATAATAATAATAATATCCTTTATTTCCACAAATCATTGTTACAACGACAAAGAAACGTCACGACAGAATAAATAAAAAAATAGTTTAAATTTACATTCATTTAAGATCATTTCATTTGTTAAGAACAATTAAAATAAAACAAAAATACAGGTGCTGATAAAATCATTAACAGACATCACAATTAAAATATCTAGTAATAGTTGAACAGATTATGATCAATAATTAAGAAATTTAGTTAAATAGTTAAAAACAGTTAAAATGATATAAAAACAGGTGGTAATAAAATAATTAACAGACATCACAATTAAAATATGTAGTAACAGTTTAATAGTCTATGATCAATAATCAAAATTAAAAGAGTAAAAACACTTATCCTGCAAGAACTGTATCACAGCCCTTCGAAATTTATCCTTGTTCTCTTTTTCACACAAGGTAGGTGGCAAGGATTTATAAGCCTTGACAGCACGGTAATAAGGTCCTCTCTCAAAGAACGTTGAATTATGAGAAGGAATACTAAGATCACTCTTGCCTCTGGTGACAATTGTCATTGAGTTGGAATAAAAATCGGAGTTTACAGTGAATAAATGGGGATTTTTCTTCACAAACATTACTAAGGCCAAGAAATATAGACTAGGGACAGTTAAAAAGCCTAGGCTATTAAAATAGGGTTTACAAGAAGCTCGAGGATGCACTTTAAGTATGCATCTGATAATACGCTTTTGGGTTCTAAAGATATTAATTGCATGAGTAGAAGATCCCCAAAACAGAATCCCATAACTTATAAGAAACTGAACACAAGCAAAATAGAAACTGCGTATATTGTCTAGAAAAAGTGCATCTCTGCACATGTACTGTTCAGTTTAGACAGCAGTGAGTAAATATGATCTTTCCAACTTAGGTTTGAGTCTATTATAACTCCTAGAAATTTTATGTTGTTGACTACTGGGATGGATTTACCATTCATCTTAGCGTAAAGAGAGTGGTTTCGTGCTAAGGATTTTTCAAGTGTAATAAGTCCAGTTTTATCAGCGTTTCATTTTAGATATTAGATTAGCAAAAATAGGTTAGGCGTTCATGTGCTTAACTTCTATCTTTACAATATAAATACAGCAGACACGTCTGCAGGGGGAATTCCCCCTAAGCCAAAGAAAAACCTCTTTAAGAGTTGTTTTGTAGAGCTGGCCCGTAGGTGCAGCCGTTTTTTATGTGAGGGATTTTTTCTGGCTGTTGCTCCCCCTTCCTCAAAAAAAAATATTTTTCGGAGTACAGCCCTGGAGTACAGCAAACAAGTATTTACAAACAATTTAATTGAACCACTCAATAATTTTTTTGTATTATTAAGTGATTTATGAAGACGTGGAAAAGGTTTTTGGGACCATTTTTTCAAGTCATTACTAACAAGCTAATTTTTCGTGAGTAGCTTGATTTTGACGAGACGACCAACTTTTTTCCTTACAACAATTTTCGTTGGTGGTAGCATACAGGGGTAGCAGAGATTAAATATATGTTGATTTGATAAATATCAAAAAACCAGGATGACGTATCTCGCAATTTGTAGGACGATGTGGGTGTTAAATTATATAAATATTATTTTATCAACAGGAAAAAAATCAGCTGGTTAGTAGTTAATTTTCACGACATCGTTAACCATACATGTGGGTGGTAGGGGACTCTTTGATGACTTCCATTTTGTAGGACAAATTTTTTTTTGGTTTATTCAGATAATTATCTTAAAAATTATCAGAGAAAATCCCTGTTAGTAATAAGTTTTTAATATTCGACATATCACCACATTTAATTCTTACTACACGTGTAAGCTACCACTAACGAAAATTGTTGTAAGGAAAAAAGTTGGTCATCTCATCAAAATGAAGCTACTCTCGAAAAATTAGCTTGTTAGTAATGACTTGGAATAATGGCCCAGGGACAGGGTTGGCAAAATAAAAAAGCCACTGGCTTTTTGTGGGAAAAAACCACTGTAATTTTAAACAAAAAGCCATCACACAAAAATCCATACAAAAGTTTGGAAACTCTCTCTGGATGAAGCCTGTTTTTAAGTCATTCCAGACAAATCTATAAGTACTAAATATTGTCTACAAAAAGCAAATGTTGCAGGACAACTATGGAGATGTAAAAAAAATATGTCATGTCATTTTAATTAAATTACTATATTTTTTAAATAAATAATTAAATTTAGATTTGACAGTTTGTCACCACTTACTATATGCTGGAATACTGTTTAATACAGAAGTTTTAAACAATGATTTAGAATACAGTTCAGTGTCTTTTATTCGTAACAGCAGGTAATTTTGTATGAAATCAGTAGATCATTACAAAAGACATTTTTTTGTCTGCCGCCAATTTGGTAATTTGCCGATTTGATATTAAAATTTGAGGTGAGGACGGTCAAAAATTAAGAAAAACACAAAAATCCTTTAAAAACACAAAAAAACAACCAAAAAATACAAAAAGCCAAAAATCCAGCCACCACTACACAAAGAGCCGGTTTTTGCCAACCCTTCCCAGGGATCCCTAACTATTTATGAGAAAATTTAACTAACTACCTAATTTTCAGAACTTGAAAACATATTCCATTATTTTGAACTATTTTAGGAAAAAATTAGGTGATACTGAGGAATACATAGTAAAGAATACTTACCTTATATCCTCCATATAAATTTCCAAGTATCTAACACTGACCAAAAATTCAACTCCAGTTTTTCTTGCTATGTGAGACCAAATTTGATCAAACGCTCTTGGTATAATACCCATTTCTTCACCGTCAGCACCTAAATACAAAATTTGAATTATTTAAAAAAAATATCTCAAATAAAAGCAGTGTCTTTTAATGAGACTTAACAGGGTAAAGCCAAAGACTACTAGCATAAAGTAACATACCTACGGATAAGAGAAACCATGGCATGCTAAAATTTTCGTACCGCTTTTGCGGCAGGCTCAGCGCTGCCTGGCGGCAGGCTTGTCATTGTTGCCATTTTACACTTTAAATGCGTCGGTCGAAGCCTCGCCTCGTGTAACATCAGCGGTGGGAAGACACGTAAGCTGACAAAAATGACTAACTGGCGGTATTTCAACGAAAAACGAATAAAATTATATTGGGAGTTTTCGCATGACCTGTCCTTAAATCGGCTATTCAATGATAACTCTTATAATTTCCTTACTCTATGCTACTAGTTAGGGATTCCTGGACCATTTTTACTATTCATTACTAACATGCTAATTTTTCGAGAGTAGCTTCATTTTGATGAGATGACCAACTTTTTTCCTCACAACAATTTTCGTTGGTGGTAGCTTACAGGGGTAGCAGGAATAAATGTGTTGATTTGACAGATATCAAAAATTTATTACAACCACACAGAATCAACCATATTGTTGAATTTTTATAGAGTGTATTAGCAGAACATTTATAGCCATCGTATTTATACTACCAACTTTTTATATATTGAGTATTGTTATTTTAATAATCTAAACTGTTAAATTATGTTAAAGTTTATGCACAGCCTATGCTAATTCTTAATGTGCACACACAGACCTACATACATACATACATATGTCCATTGTGCACACGATTATTTATAGTTTTAAATTTATATTGTAGTTAATTATTGATTATTAAATAATAAATAAATAAAAATAAATTTAATATTGTGTATGGATACTTTTTAGGATGACTCAAAGTGGCTTCAACTTTTTTTTAAACGAAACTAGATTCGAAAAAAATACAAGGAACTAAAAAAAAACTAGTTTTAATTTTATAAGCGAGATAAATATAAAAAGTCAGTGGCGTACTTTATCCAATAATCTTAATCTAGGTAGAGCTTTCCAAGTGCTTTATTACATCAAATAAGTGTATCAAATTTCCTTTAAATCCCTTAAAGAGTTTTTAGAGTATTTAAAAAATACCGATTTTTTTGTTTCACCTAACTAATTAATTCACAAATTCTTAAGTACTTAAACCACAAAATTCTGCATGACAGGCAGTATGGATTTCGCCACAAAAGATCTACAGCAGATCTTCTTTCCTTCGTATCACACTGCTGGAATAAGTCTCTTAAGTTTCTAGGTGAGTCCCAGATCGTTGCTCTTGATATATTCAAAGCTTTTGACCAGGTCTGGCATGCCGCACTTCTTAATAAACTTCCCTCCTATGGTCTTTCAACTAAACTCTGTACTTGGCTCTCTAGTTATCTATCTGATCGTCGTATATCAGTTATTGTGGACGGACATTCTTCAAGCTTTCACGAAGTAAATGCTGGAGTCCCTCAGGGCTCAGTTCTGGCACCAACATTGTTTCTTCTTCACATCAACGACCTTCTCTCGTCCACAACTAATTACATTCATAGTTTAGCCGACGATAGTACCCTTCACTCCAGTTTTCAGGTTCCTAAACCCATTACTAAACCTGACTTGGAAAATAAACGCAGAGCGATGCAGATATCTCTTTCGCAGGATCTTAATTTAATATTGGATTGGGGCGCTAAAAATCTCGTCCATTTTAATGCATCCAAAACACAATCATGTTCCTTGTTGCAAAAAGAGTCATCAAATACTCATCCTCTACTTATGAGCGGCCAAGTTTTACAGAGCAAAGACACCTTTAATCTTGTGGGCGTCACATTTGAAAGTAACCTTAACTGGCATCATGGCGTCCCCCACAACCCTAAGCATTCTTGATTCTATTCAAAGAAGAGCTATTCGTCTCATTAATTATCCTTCTCTTACAGAAAGGCTTCCCTCACTTGCACATCGTCGGGCTGTGGGGGATTTATCGCTTTTTATAGATACTTCCATGGCTTCTGCTCTGAAGAATTGTCCAGTATAGTTCCTCCACTTACGGTTCCCAACAGAGAAACTCGTGGTTCCGCGCGTTTGCATCCCTATACGGTCCAACTGGACAGGCCCCGAACTTCCCACTTTGTTCGTTCTTTTATCTCTAGAGTTTCTAGATTGTGGAACCTGCTGCCCGCGGAGGTCTTTCCTTCCCCCCAAATCTTCAAGAATTTAAGTCCCGTGTCACCAAACTCCCTCTTATCTCGCTTAAGACACCCACGGTACGTTAGTATTTAGGCTTTTAGCCTTCGTGGTTTGTCCAAAGATAAAAAAAAACGCCCTGTATCTTAGAAATTAAGCCAGTCCGGACATATGTTTATAGAAACCCTAAGTTTTAAACCGTAGTTCAGAAACACCCTATATATTAATCCTAAAAATGATAATTAATAATAAATTATTTAAGATAATGGATATTATTTTAAAAACACAAACCTAAATTTAGTAGAAATTTTTGATGGTAATAAATTGTTTTATTAGCACCACAAATTATAAGAAGTAATTTGTGTTAGCACTGTGTACTAGTGATAGTACTAAGGACTGAGAAGGTGATATCTCAAAGCAATATACCACACGCCTCATCTTAGTTGTTTTCTAAACATGCGAAAAGGATTGATCTACACGTATAAAGAAATCACAGATATTATACCAGAGAATATTAAGTACCTTCCATAGTGTAAGTCTTTCCAGTTCCAGTTTGTCCGTAAGCAAACACACAGCCATTGTAACCTTCAAGGACGGAAGCAACCAGAGGGCGTATTGTTTCATCATAAAGAGCTTGCTGTGTAGACCTACAACAAAAAACTAATTGTTTTCGTTTTAAACTAACTTACTTTCCGGTGTATCCTGTTTTGACGTGATAACGTCTTATAATTCGATGAAGCCGGATGCACGCACAAAAAAACATGACCTATACGGCGTTCCATTTAAAGCTTGAAGTGCAAGCGAGAGCGCAGAAGAGGCACAATCAGCCTCCGCGTTCGGTTGACTTTGCAGACAACCGATTTTTTGGAGAGAGGGCAAAATAAAATAACGTATTATATGAAATTTTTTATGCTTAATCCGATACAGTGAACAAAAATTGGGGTTACCATTAAAAACAAAAAAAAAAAAACAAAAAAACTAGCCCAAAATTCAACTGCAGAATTGCGACGTTAAGATATGCGATTTAACTAAACTTACCTTAATACAAAAGTTAATATTAAGATAATCTTTGAATCATTTAAAGAAACTTTTTATATACAACTTTTTTCAAAACAAATATTTTAAAAACGGCAGCGAATCACGTTTTAGCTCAATTTAACGTGCTATGGCATCCTCTTAACTGAGATACAAGGTGTCAAAGTTCAAAAAATATTTTGCAATTTCTCCAACAAAATTTATTACGTTTTGAGTTTTGTAATAAAACTCGGTATTTAGGGATTTTCTGACATAAGCTATTCATATCTGATGTAAATTTTTAGGTGCTAACTTGAGGACGCTACCTACACTTGATTTTTTCTAAAACGCAACTTTTTTGTGCTTCCCTGTATGTACTATCCGAGTATAATATTGAACTCTCCATCCAATGCCTTTTACACAAAAAATGTATACCTTGTAAGAATCGCTCAACGCAACCGTTTTTTAGATATTCGCTATTAAGTAATTTAGTGCAACCTAAAATGCCTTACACTTACAACTGCCCCATTAAAAACGAATAAATTAATGTATTTATCTATATACAGGGTGTTCATTTGAAAACTTTGCACTCGAGTTATCTTCGAAGCGAGACAGATTTGAGAAAATCGCCGAAACACGTCAAGATATTTATTGAGGGGGAACGTTTTTACAAAAATTGGACGGCGCCCCTTTAACCCCTTAACCACCAGGGCCACCACCCCAAAATTCTTAAATGAGAAGGCGGGTCGAGTGATACATCATTTTAAAGGTCCTGACGAGTACTTTATACCCCTAGAATATGAAGTCAATATCTTCACCTATTACAAAATGGCGGTACTTTAAAAATTACATAAATACCTGATTTGGATGGTCATATTTCCGAAACTAATAAAGTTAGATGTACTTAATGTGGTATTTTCTTAAAGCTCATTTAAAGATCTTTTTAATGGTAAAACAATATACAGGGTTCTTAAATAAAAAAATATGTACTTTTTCTTCTACCCTGTATATTACTACCAGTATCACCATTAAAAAGACCTTTAAAAGAGCTTTAAGAAAACACCACATTAGGTACATATAACTTTATTAGTTTCGGAAATTTGGCCGTCCAAATCAGGTATTTAGGTAATTTTTAAAGTACCGCCATTTTGTAATAAGTGAAGATATTGACTTCATATTCTAGGGTTATAAAGTACTCGTCAGGAGCTTTAAATGATGTATCACCGACCCGCCTTCTCATTTAAGAATTTTGGGGTGGTGGTTCTGGTGGTTAAGGGTTAAGAGGGCGCCGTCCAATTTTTGTAAAACGTTGCCCCTCAATAAATATCTTGACGTGTTTCGGCGATTTTCTCAAATCTGTCTCGTTTCGAAGATAACTTGAGTGGAAAGTTTTTAAATTAACACCCTGTATATACTTTTTGGTTGCACTAAACGACTTAAATGGAACTATCTTGAAACGGTGGCTCAGAGCAATTGTTACAAAATATACCTTTTATGTGTAGAGAGCATTGGATAATTTACTGCCCAAGCAGCAAGCTGACGTCAATATGACGTCATTTTTTCGTCATACTAGCTCATAAAAATCTAATGACGTCATGTTTAGAAAACCCGCCAGAAAAATTTTGTGGCATTATCAAGGTTAGTTTATATTTATAAGGTTGCGACACATCCCCAACTTTTAGGCGGTTCGAGGTCGGGGACGCAAGGAAGGGCACTCCACGGAGAAAAGTTGGCAAGACTGGGTAAAATCAAAGCTGATGATCAAATCCAGTGGCGTCTAGAATTTGCGCATTTCATTTTGCATTGTTTTGGAAGTGATGTTTGTTGAAAGATGAAATTCTAAATGTTTTTTATTTAAAGTAAAAGAATTTACAACTTAATAATAATTAAAAACTGTTGTGTAAACGGTTGTTCTACTAATACAATAAACTGTATATCTCCGGCACTGAACAACATGGCCGAAAATTGGGAGATGTTACGTCATAACACGTCAAAGCAATATGGCCGTATGTCGCGACCCTATATATATAGACCGACTTTGGGCATTATATGATTTGTGTCAAAATCCAACCAAAATATCATATGACAGAAAAATATGACTAATAATTTTACAAAATTGAAATAGGAAAAAACTGTACCGATAGATGGCGTAATGGACAATAAACAACTACGCTTATTCAACATCTTCGCTTTTTATCGCCTACACCGTACCGATGAGACCAAAATAATTCGAGACCGGTCTGCGATTGGTGATTTCAATAAGCTTCGAGAGAAATATCGTCGGCTAGTGTTAAAAACTGCATCTCCAGGTTGGACAGTGTCCCGAGAGTTGCGACCTTGCAATTTGTACTCTTTGCTTGCAGTGCAAGGAAATTGCAAGCAGTAAGGAGTTTTTTCCTATTTCAATTTTTAAATAAAATATCGGATCATTTTAGCTTACAAAAAGTATATGCGTCAATTTTTCGTCATCCCAAAGACGTCATTATGACGTCATTAACGGGACGTCTTTTGTCTGTGACTCAAGGAGGTCAATTAAACGTCATTTTGTCGTCATTTTATGACGTTTTTGCTGACCAAATCGGACCAAAGTGACGTCGATAAGACGTCAGCTTGCTGCTTGGGTGGTTAACATGTCAAAAAACGCCTGCATACCGAGTTTTATTACAATATTCAAAATTTATCAAATGTTATTGAAATAATTTAAAAATATTTTTGAATTTTAACACCCTGAATCTCAGTTAATATCAACTTTTGTATTAAAGTAAGTTTAGTTAAATCGCAATATTTTAACGTCACAATTCTCCAGTTAAATTTTGACCCATTACTTAGGGACCACCCTGTATAGTAATAATAATTCCTTTATTGTCATAATAGGCATAGGCAATACAATGTTTTGTTATTTTTCCTCGTTTATATCAAAAGATGCACTCAGTCTAAAAATATTTCTTAAATAAATAATTGTTATTGTAACAGTTTCTTTCATTCTCATAAGTTGAGTGTTATTCACATAATGTTAATTTGCATTTAGGTCGAGGATATAATATTTTTAGTATACATAGCGTTTCTAGTATACTTAAGTGTTCACCATATGGAAAACTTTTTATTATTAATTTAACGAAAAAAGTTATTCTTTATAATAGCTCTGTTCGCGGGTTTGATTCTGAACCGGTTCTGGGACTTCGCATGCACAGTGAAAAAAGCAGCGTTCGCGGTTAGTAAAATCCTGAATTTTTAGTAACAGTTCTGTGTTCGCGGGGAATCAGTTCGTTACCGGTTCGTAACCTGATTAGCAGTCCTGGGATTTTTGTTGGAACTTAAAGTTCAGTTCGGAATTTCATGCGCATTGTCGACATGGTCAGCTGTTTTCCGTTTTTGTGGTACAGAAATAAACCGTTGTATTACAGTTTATTTGTTTCTGCCACTTTTATGCGGGTTAATATACCTGTTGAATATTTTTTATATTTTTGTGATTCTGAGCGTATATAAACAAAAGATTTTTAATAGATGGTATTTATTTGGGTACACGCCAAAATAAAATTGAAAGTACTAAAAACCAAAAAATATTAAACAAGTAAAAAGATAATTAAAAATCGACGTTTCGGTGACAAATCTGCCACCGTTGTCAAGATAAATGTAATAAAAATAATAAAAATAAAAACTTACTATTATTTAGGTTTTAAAATTCACTATTTTTCTGTTTTTTTGGGATATTCTGAAAATCTGAAAAACTTTGACATTAAATGTCAAAACATGTTTTGTTTAATATTTTTTGGTTTTTAGTACTTTCAATTTTATTTTGGCGTGTACCCAAATAAATACCATCTATTAAATGAATCCGCCAAACTACAGAACATATCTTTAAAAGATTTTTAATTGTATTCCGTATGAATGTATGTATGCAATAAAATAAATAAAGATTTAATTAAAAAATATAGACAATATTACAAGATTTTATCATTTCTTGTTGTGTGAATTTTATCTTAAGTTAAATACACATACTTATGTTAAAAACCAGAGGAGGCAGGGAATCCCTCGTCTTCCGCCGAGAGACCTAGAGTGGCTTTCGACAGTATAACAATTTACCTTTTTTTTTTAATTTAATTTTTTTGTGTAGTATCCAATTTAACCATGAAAAATCCTAATCAAAAGGCTAGGTTAGAATACATCCTCAGCTGTATAGAAAATCGTTCGCGGTAAATAAAAATTCCGAACTAATAAATAACTAGACATGTGCTTTAAAATAATTCTAAACCAGTTCGGTTCTGGTTCAGAATCGGTTCATTACTAGACCCGCGAACAAAGCTAATAAGTTCTGCACGGTCTAAAACCTGAAATGCAAACATCAGATATGAATTTTTTGCAGTGATGAAAGCGATATTTTAAAAAATGTGAATTTTGCTCAAGAGGAAAGTACCCTCATTTTTCATAACATCGAAAATTTTTATAGGAAAAACATGTTTAGGATTAAAAATACCAACGAATTCAGAAAAATACCTTTTAAATATGCAAAAAAACAAAGCAAAAAAATATTAGCATTATTTCTTTTTTCTTTATCTTTGGACAAACCACGAAGGCTAAAAGCCTAAATACTAACGTACCGTAGGTGTCTCAAGCGAGGTAAGAGGGAGTTTGTTGACACGGGACTTAAATACTTGAAGATTTGGGGGAAGGAAAGACCTCCTTGGGTAGCAGGTTCCACAATCTAGAAACTCTAGGGATAAAAGAACGAACAAAGTGAAAAGTTCGGGGCCTGTCCAGTTGGACCGTATAAGGATGCATACGCGCGGAACCACAAGTTTCTCTGTTGGGAACCGTGAGTTGAGGAACTATACTGGACAATTCTTCAGAGCAGAAGCCATGGAAGTACCTATAAAAAAGCGATAAATCCCTCACAGCCCGACGATGGGCAAGAGAGAAGAGCCTTTCTGTAAGTAAAGGATCATTAATGAGACGAATAGCTCTTCTTTGAATAGAATCAAGAATGCTTAGAGTTGTGGGGGACGCCATGCCCCAGATATGAGAACAAAATATTCCAAGGGAGGTCGGATTTGGGACACATATAAAGTGTATAAATTAGAAGGGGAAAAATACTTGTGGCTCGAAAGAGAAATCCAAGCTTTTTTGAAGCTGTCGTGGCTATAGATACAATGTGTTTATGCCAGTTAAGGTTACTTTCAAATGTGGCGCCCACAAGATTGAAGGTGTCTTTGCTCTGTAAAACTTGGCCGCTCATAAGTACAAGATGAGCATTTGATGACTCTTTTCGCGATAAAAAGGCAATTGATATTTTTACTATCCACTTTCGTTAATTATATTTAGAGAGTACAAAAAAAAAATAAAAAAATAATTAAATACATTTTCATAAAGTTATGCGTCCGGGAGAAAAAAATGCCATGTTCTCGTCGCCATGATGTATACCCTCATGGTGGTTTGAAAAATAAAAAATTGACAAATTCTTGAATAATAAGAATATCATTATCGCGTGAAAAAAAAAACGATTTTCCATAAAATGGCGGCTTCTTAAAAATAAAAGTCGATTTTTCACTAGTTTTTAAATTTTCTTGAAGTTTTTAAAAATGTAAAAAATTTAAAATTTTCGATTTTTGTTGGTTTACGTGATAGAAAGATATTTAAATAATATTTATGTCAAATTTTAAGTAAATCGGTTGATTAGAACTTGAGATATCGTGGCAACCTAGACCCTCCTGTAAATCATCCAATTCCAGCGGTTACCCGAGTTCCTCATAAAATGCCCGAAATTATTTTTAAGGTAAAACACATTAAGCGTATCCTTTCTTCCCTTAACACCAAAAAATCGTCTGGGCTGGATGGCATACCAATATCGTTTTAAAAAAATGTGCTCCAGAACTTGCATTAATCTTAACTCGGCTCTTTCGAATTTCTTACGACACAGGTATCTTTCCGGAAAGCTGCATGTCTTCAACCTATTCCCAAGAAAGGATCTAAATCTCTTCCATCTAACTATAGACCAATTTCAATTATCTCAGTTCTTTGTAAAGTAATGGAAAAACTAATTAATTCACAAATTCTTAAGTACTTAGAAAAACACAAAATTTTGCATGACAGGCAGTATGGATTTCGCCACAAAAGATCTACAGCAGATCTTCTTTCCTTCGTATCACACTGCTGGAATAAGTCTCTTGAGTTTCTAGGTGAGTCCCAGATCGTTGCTCTTGATATATCCAAAGCTTTTGACCAGGTCTGGCATGCCGCACTTCTTAATAAACTTCCCTCCTATGGTCTTTCAACTAAACTCTGTACTTGGCTCTCTAGTTATCTATCTGATCGTCGTATATCAGTTATTGTGGACGGCCATTCTTCATGCTTTCACCAAGTAAATGCTGGAGTCCCTCAGGGCTCAGTTCTGGCACCAACATTGTTTCTTCTTTACATCAACGACCTTCTCTCGTCCACAACTAATTCCATTCATAGTTTCGCCGACGATAGTACCCTTCACTCCAGTTATCAGGTTCCTAAACCCATTACTAAACCTAACTTGGAAAACAAACGCAGAGCGATGCAGATATCTCTTTCGCAGGATCTTAATTTAATATTGGATTGGGGCGCTAAAAATCTCGTCCATTTTAATGCATCCAAAACACAATCATGTTCCTTGTCGCGAAAAGAGTCATCAAATACTCATCCTCTACTTATGAGCGGCCAAGTTTTACAGAGCAAAGACACCTTTAATCTTATGGGCGTCACATTTGAAAGTAACCTTAACTGGCATAAACACATTGTATCTATAGCAACGGCAGCTTCAAAAAGCTTGGATGTCTCTGTCGAGCCAAAAAGTATTTTTCCCCTTCTAATTTATACACTTTATATGTGTCCCAAATCCGACCTCCCTTGGAATATTGTTCTCACATCTGGGGCATGGCGTCCCCCACAACCCTAAGCATTCTTGATTCTATTCAAAGAAGAGCTATTCGTCTCATTAATGATCCTTCACTTACAGAAAGGCTTCCCTCTCTTGCACATCGTCGGGCTGTGGGGGATTTATCGCTTTTTTATAGGTACTTCCATGGCTTCTGCTCTGAAGAATTGTCCAGTATAGTTCCTCCACTTACGGTTCCCAACAGAGAAACTCGTGGTTCCGCGCGTATGCAACCCTATACGGTCCAACTGGACAGGCCCCGAACTCCCACTTTGTTCGTTCTTTTATCCTTAGAGTTTCTAGACTGTGGAACCTACTGCCAGCGGAGGTCTTTCCTTCCTCCCCAAATCTTCAAGTATTTAAGTACCGTGTCAACAAACTCCCTCTTACCTCGATTAAGACACCCACGGTACGTTAGTATTGAGGCTTTTAGCCTTCGTGGATTGTCCAAAGATAAAAAAAAACCGTATAGAAAAAAGTAGTTTCGAGAAAAACGCGTTTAAAGTGTCACGCACAATTTCAGGCGTGATCATGGTACATACATATACCATATGTTCTCTTTATTAGCCATCCCAGCTTTCTACATGATGTAGTATACTAGAAGCATTATGGAAAAAAAGAGATAGAGTTAATCATACGGGTAGCCCGTCCTTCAATCGCCTATTGTTAGAGTCGTCCCCTCAAACCGGTCTAGTTCCTACGTCACCAAAACGGCTGTAACTTTAAAAATTAATTCGAATTTTGAAAAATCCTTTTAGGGAGATACTCCTAAATACCTAATCTATGGAATTATGAAAAAACAAATCTATCCAATTTTTCAAATTTCTAGACTAGAATACCCATAAAGCATTTTATAGGAGGATGATATAAACTTTTAGATCGTGGTTAATCAACCATACCAATTTATTTTTACAAAAATAAGAAAAATCATTATTTTATTTATAATTTATTACATGGAGTAAAATTATTACATTTGTTGTATGTATATCTCTTTAGGATAAACATGTGTTTGATAATTTATTTACTTAATACTAAATAAACTGTGTATGTATGCAGATGATTTAAAAATTTTCTTAAGATAAGTAGCGGACAGGGATGTTATTAATTTACAGGCGGACTTGGATAGGTTTTATGATTGGTGTACAAGAAACCGAATGATTCTAAATATAAAAAAATGCACATTAATCCAGTTTGGTAGATGTTTAAACGTACAAAGAAATTTTTACAGAATTAATTGCGAGCCTTTAAGCCACGTAAATACTATTAAAGATTTGAGGGTGTTCTTTGATCATAAACTTACATTTTCTTCCCATATTGAATATTGCAAGAATAGAGCCCTTAGAGTTTTAGAATTTATTAAAAGAAATACCAAAAATTTTAAAAATGTAAATTCAATAAAAATATTGTATACTTCGTTAGTAAGACCCCTTTTGGAAAATTGTTCTGTTGTTTGGAATCCATATTATGAGAAATATGTTAAAATGTTAAATTCTGTTCAGAGAAAGTTTTTAAGATACAGTGCCTTTAAATTGCATATCCCCCAGGAAACAATAAATTTTAAAGATCTTGAAAAGCTATTAATATACAAAGTTTGAAAGTTAGACGTAAAAATGCTGATGTATTGTTTCTTTTTAAACTAATTCATGGGAATGTGCAATGTAGTGAACTGCTCTTTTCTATAAATTTCTATGTTCCTTCAAGGACATTAAGGCATTCTGTTACCTTTCAAACAAATTTTCACCAAAGGTTGTATGGGCAATTTTCCCCAATAAATAGATTGATGAAGCATGCCAATAAATTTGGGGACGATTTATTTAATCTATCCCTAAATAGGCTTCAAAAGGTTATGAAGTCCAATGTTTTATAGATTAAGGCTTCATGTTGTTTTATTTTCAAAGTCAGATTTTTTTAATGTGTATATTTTAAATTTAATTTTAGATGTTGTTTTCTTGTTTCTTAATCATTAGTAGCTTGTTATTTTTTACTGCTTTTTAAGTATTTTGATGGTTAACTAAAATATAAAATTTTAGTCATGAATATTTGTTAGGTAAAAAAGCTTAGTACTAGATATATATGTAGATGCTTGTTATTTAAAATTGTAATTGGGCAATGCCCGTTAATGAGTAAAATAAATAAATATATTTTACTACCTTGAAGATTATTACCCAGGATAACAAATTATAGTTTATTTAGTTATTATTTCAGTTTGCCTTGGTTTTGAATATAATATTTCTTAATATGACTATGACTTAGGCATTGATAAATATTAAAAAACTGAAATCGGGTAAATATACAGGGTGTCCGCTAATTAATGGTACACTGAAAAACCACAAATTCTTTATGCCAAAATATTAAGATCTAACCAAACATACCTATATCCAAAGTTGATAATAAGAAAGATACAGGTGTCAAAGCCAAAAAAATATTTTAATTTATTTTGATAGCTTTTGATACATTTAAGATATTTTAATCAAACTCGATATCTAGGGGTTTCTTGATATGAGCTATTCAGATCTTATATTAATATTTATGTGTAAACCAGAGGGGGCTGTCTACACTATTTAATTTTTTTAAAAACGTAATAACTTTTTTGTACTACACTGTATGTACCATCTTAGAAAACCAGTAAACTCCCCAATGATTTTTACACAAAAAAGGTATAGTTTGTAAGAATGGCTCTGAGCAACCGTTTTTAAGATATTTGAATTTAAGTGGGTTAGTGCAACCAAAAAATACCTTCAAAAATAGCATATCATAACTACAACTGCTTTATGATTAACGAATGATTTAATGCATTCTTTCAAATACCTTTTGGTTGTACTAAAACAATTAAATGTAAATATCTTTAAAACGGGTGCTCGGAGCCATTTTTACAAAGTATACCTTTTTTGTGTAGAAACCATTGGGGAGTTTACTGGTTTACCTAGATGGTACATACATAGTAGCACAAAAAGTTGAAACGTTTTAGAAAAATTTAAATAGTGTAGCCAGCTTCCCCTAGTTTACACAAAAAATAATATCAGATCTAAATAGCTCATGACAAAAACCACTAGATACCGAATTCCACTAAAATATTCAAAACATATCAAAAATTATCGAGAAAAATTAAAAATATATTTTTTTACTTTGAAACTCTGTATCTTCCTTATTATCATCTCTAAGAATGAATTTTTTATAAATACAACAAATATTAATTTCAAAAAATGTCTGATCTCTAATAAGTATTTAGCCATTTCTTGCGAAACATAAGGGACTTGTTTTAAAATAATGTACTTTTTAAATAACCAAGAACATTGAAGATTTAAAACCTTTACACTTTCTGTGACGTATTTTATATTGTAATATTTTAGGTTTATTAAAATTTGTATTACAAAAGAAGTTGCACTGACCCTATGCTTAACCCCAAAGGATTGGAAATCATTTGTTTATTAGGTATATATAATTTTTGGCCAAAATCACCCTTTAAAAATGTTTGCACTAATTTTTAACAACCCTGTATATGAACACAAATGACAGAATATATACTGGAAGATAAAAAGATATTGCTGGCATGTTTCGTGGTGACCTCGAATATTCCCCAAATATCCCTAAGATATGCCACATGAGATATGACATATTCCTGGCTTATATGAATATGTCAATTGAATATCCAATGAATATGCATGCAATGTGTTTGCGCTGTCTGGGTATTTTATTCTGTTTTTAGTGCTGTATCATTTTCAATGGAAACATGCAAAGTTTATTAATTTAAAATTATTAGGTAAGTACTTATTTGAATATGATATGCTAAGAAACAAAATTATAAAATTTGATATCTACAGAAGTAGGTGGGTTGTTCTTCTTTTCAACCTATATAAACATGTCCCTTGTTTCCATCAGTTAAGAATGAAAAATTCAAGAGAATTACTAATATTACTTTTTATTTATATTTCAACATGCACTGTACTAAAGACATAACGGCTGTGGACATTTAAAAAAATTAAAATTATATTTTCGTCGCAAAAAAATTGCGTGACAGAGTTGTAAATCAGGGTGACAAAAGCGTATTTTATAGAAATCACACTTGTTTTCGCCACCTTTATGCATATTGCATATTGTGCTTAATTATATGATAACATTACTAGTTTTTAACTCCGAAAGATAAAGCCAATCATGAAATAAAGAGTCAAATTTTTTGTCAGTTTAATAATATAAAATTTGTGACGGAGTGGTAAAGTTTTTGGTCGTGTATATATTTTGGGACCTGGAAATCTTACAAAAATATATGAACTTTGCTGTTTTCAACTTTTTCCAGTAGATTAAACAATTAGCTATCGTAAAAAAACAAGTGGTAATAAAAAAGCTTTATACATATTTTTCAAACTCAAATGAATACTTTATCATTATGTAGGTTAAAAATAAGAACAACCCAGGTATTTGTATATACCAGATACACATGATTTGTAAGTAGTAGAAGTAACAGCAATGAATATATAACTTTCTGCTTTCTACTATAGCTTATAAGGATAAAAAAACATGGGTCTTACTTTTCATCATACACAGCATCATAGGTAAACATTTTACTTCTTTCATTATCACTTCTTGCTTTAGGATTTTCCACTTCTATTACACCTCGATTAGAATATATTCTAACAACACTCGTACATTGCTGATCTATTTCTTTAATGCTTAGGGGCCTACATCGTACTATAACCTGCACTGACTCATTATTTGATAATTTCTAAAAAGTAAGGGGGTAATGATATAAGTTAGTTTTTATTACAGTACTTGATTTAAAATTTATTTTTCTTTGGTATATAGCTAAAAAGAAGGTCTTTAGGAATATTGTACTTACATCTGTAGAATTGGAGTCACTTTCTACTGAGGTCATTTTTATTTTTGGACTTTTTAGTTATATAATGCTTTTTAAAAATTATTGTTTACCTATTTTCCGAATTATCATTGATAAAATTTTTATAGCCCCTATTGATTTCTGGAGTGCGCCTTTTGTATTTAAATTATCGTTCCATTTGTTGTTCTCTTTTTCTCTTTTGTTATAAGTGTACATCTCTTGTCGAAAATGACAACTCGAATAATATATTGCAGTTTTCTGTAATTTGTTACAAAAACTGAACACATTCTATGGTTGCTAACATTTCGATCTCGGGAACTTAATTTTATAAGAAAATGATTCGTTCTTCTGCAATTAAGTTATCAGGAAATCGCATTTCACAAGTATATAGGATTCTTGTCGAAGAAATCTTTGAACCCTTCCTACGAACAAGTATAAAGAACAAGAAACCCAAATATGTAGAAATTTTATTTATTTATTTTTATAAATAAAAGCATAAAAGCCTTTTTAAATTTTTGATATTTGTGACATAAAGCTTACTGTCCATGAGGCGGCTTTCCGCTCGCGGATGATAATTCAGCGTTGTGATTGGCGGGAAAAGCATTTTAAATTTGCACCAACCAATCCACAACGCTGAATTATAATCCGCGAGCGGAAAACCACTCATGGACAGCCAGCTTAACTCAGTTAAACGCCTTTGGCACACAGAACAAAAGTTCTGTGCTTTGGCATCAAAACTATAATACACTACACTACACACACCCTGGCAAACAAAACTTTACAAAAGGAATACACCAAATATCGAGAAGTGAACGAATGCTGACATTTGACAATTAAAACTGTCAGTTGTCTAATATACTACTTTTGACATTTATCGGTTTTGCAGTAGAAAAATATCGTTTTCTTATTAAAAACCTAATTTTAAAAGGTAATGGACTTCTAAACTTATTTGTTTTATCGGGAAGTTAAAATATTGTCAATTGAAAGTAAGTACCCAGTTTCAGTATTTACCATTTTGTTAAATACTTATTCAATGTCTCGACGAAGAATGTACAGTGCACATTTTTGGTGAATGTCATCATACATGAATTTGTTCAGTAATTTTTAGTAAAGCATATTTTAAAATATTGCTTAATTGAAGATTATGTTCCTTGTAAATACGTTATAAACACGTTCTTGATTTTACAGGTATTTGATTGGTGTTTTTTTTATTGAAAGGTTGTTAAATTATCCTTGGATACCTTGGTTAGGCCTATTTAAAGGTATAATTAAAATATTTTTATTCTTAAAAGTTACTTTTTCTTGTAGATATTATAAGTTCACATTCACCTTACCAAAGCTTGATACTTTCGAATAAAACCAAATAATGTGAAAGAGCTTATCATGGGTGCTTTTATTATGAACCTTTAATAAGAAGTTCTAAAGATAAAAAAAAACACAAAATAACATTTTATATACATGTCATTTAACAACGTTTTTACCCGGAAACAAGTCTCTTGCGACCTTTTTTTATGTTTAATAAGTCATCTACTGAAATGAGTATATATTACCAGTCAAATTGATTACAATACTGTTACATCAAATTGTCAAAAATGTACTGAAAGGGTTAATGCTTTAGAACCACCCGGAACAACACCATAAGTGTTTCTTTTTGTAATAAAGTTGTTCTGCAAAACCATTCTATTACCTCTCCCTTGGTACAATTATCACAAGTGGGGCAAAAAGTGTTCTGACACTAATGACATATGTCAAAGGGCAAATAGTAAATATACTTGCTTATATTAAAAAAAAAACTAATAATTTATTGTGTCTATTTAATTAACTCGAAAAAAATAAATAGAAACCACAGAATACTAAAACAAACATAAACCATTCTTGGTGTTTCTTTTAAAACTATTCTGATTGGTTTTAAAGAACGGCTCTACACGTTTAAAGGAATACACTAATAATTACAGAGTTTGTAGCGACCTGAGTGGCTTTACAGTGACGCAAATAGAGCGCTCCCGAGTAGCTCAGGAGCATTTCGTTCTACTTTATGACGTTCCAGTGATGGAAAGTGTTATGCACCTGAGCTACTCCATTTTTCTTTCCCCTTGCCCCTCATGCACCACCCCTCTTTTGGTTTTTGTGCTTCAAACGTGTTTTTTATGGTTAAGGATGGATTTTTAAAATTATTTATTTAAAATGAAATTAGATATTAAAAAGAGATTATTATTATAAAGCCAAGAAAGATTTAAAACAAAGAAATTTTAAAATTTCTTAAAGTATCTCTCTTTCCTTGTCTAAGGATGCGTTCCAGTGACATACTTTTTAGAGCAGTTCAAGAGCTTCAAGCCCTGCAGCGTGACGCACAAAATTTTTCGTCACTGGAAAGCTACCCTGGAAAACATGAAAAAGTCAGGGAATTTGTTTTACTTCAGGGAAAAGTCAGAAAAATGCTAAAAATCGACTAAAAGTCAGGAAATTTTGAACCTCGACCTGGAAAATTACTTAATTATTCCCTACACAAATGCAAAGTTTTTCCATCTAATTCCTTTAGCCAAAATATTAAAAAAAAATAATAATAATAATCTTTTGAACACAGCTAAGATATTTATGGAATGTCCCTTGTATATCTAATTTTTTTTTCTATCAATAAAAACATGTTGGTAGAAAATATGTTAGAGGATTCAATAATAAGCCAAAGATTGGTATATGCTGCAGTTTAAATCCAAAGAGGTACTCTGAAAGTGTCACTGTGTGACAAAATGCGAAAATATGTGTGTAAAATGCTTATGAAAACTATCAAAATGCATTTGATAGAGAGAACAGAAGAAAAATTAATGATGAAAAGAAAGTTGATTCAATAAGAAAATATAAAAGTGTGTATCATTTAGAGAATCAAAAGAGAAAATACTATGGAATGAAGCGTCATCTAAGCAGCTGGAAATAGCTGAATTAAAAATAATAATAATAATAATAATCATTTTTTAACATACTTAGTGTTAAGTTTACCTGTTTTATGACATTATTTCAGGTAAAAATATGGAAGCCTTTACAAATTTAATATAGACTAGAAGCCAGAGCAAATTTTCAGGGGGTGATTTTATACACAACGAATCACATATGATCTTGAAGTACAGTTCGAGAAACAAAGTTTAGGCATTATGCCGTCAAATTTCCGCGGTACAGGTGAGTGCACAGGTGAGTTGAAGTGTAGAAAAAAGGGGGTACTTTTCGATTACTTTATACATGACGGCACTATTCTCGTTAAAGAGGCAATGGAAAGAAAGCTCTTAAACTCTGTGCCGTCAAAAATAGCGGTACCTACAGTTAGAATTTTTTTGAAATCGGCAAATTTACCCTCTCCCAGTTATTCGAATACTTGACGGCGATGATTCAGTTACCTTTGCATTTCCTTTAAAAGTATAATTCATATGCCGTCAGAAAAGGGTGGTACATGCGGTACATGCCACCCCCGAGGGGTAAAAATCCGATTTTGATTTGCGATTTCTGACCGCATGTACCACCCTTTTCTGACGGCATATATGAATTATACTTTTTAAAGGAAATGCAAAGGTAACTGAATCATCGCCGTCAAGTATTCGAATAACTGGGGAGGGGGGTAAATTTGCCGATTTCAAAAAATTTTCTGACTGTTGGTACCGCTATTTTTTGACGGCACAGAGTTTAAGAGCTTTCTTTTTCCATTGCCTCTTTAACGAGAATAGTGCCGTCATGTATAAAGTAATCGAAAAGTACCCCTTTTTTTCTACACTTCAACTCACCTGTGCACTCACCTGTACCGCGGAAATTTGACGGCATAGTGCCTAAACTTTGTTTCTCGAACAGTACTTCAAGATCATATGTGATTCTGTTGTGTATAAAATCACCCCTGAAAATTTGCTCTGGCTTGTAGTCTAATAATTCTCAATCTCATTATTTCCCAAAATTAAAAGAATTAAGTTATGCACTCATACAATTTTCAAGTTAAAATTATAAATATATTTATTCTGTATTATGTTTTTATTCAGTATAATTGCTTTTAGACCAGGATCGATAATTTTTAGAAGCAAAAAAAAATATATAGAAGGATAAAACTTATTGTATAAGGTAGAAAATACAATGTGTCCCAGGATAGGTGCTTCAAGAGGACAAATGGACCAAAATTTTTGAATTTTTAAACATCCGTTTGGGAAAACTGGTCGCATGAACCAAAACTGATAAATACAAAATTTTTACTCCGATTGGTAATATACAGGGCGAATTATAACTAAAAATATGATAAATGCCCAGGTACCAACTACTTTTATTTTTAAAAATAGAACATAATTATATAAGTATATGTCGTAGAGATTTGAATTTTATATCAAAATTTGAAGTTAAAGCATGAGAGGAAAAAAATGACCAAGAGTAAAGTAACTTTAATTTTAATAATTAATAGTTTAAAAAAACTAAAAAACACGCTTTTATATGCAACCGAACTAAAAATTAAAAAATAATTTTTCATTAAAAAAAATATTTTCACTTCATAGTAAAAAGCGTGGGGTGCTTAATATATTAAATGTTATAATTATTATATTTGCCAATATCTATGATGGAAAAGTTATGAAAAAATAGTAAAATGCACCCCACGCTTTTACTATGAAGTGAAAATATTTTTTTAATGAAAAATTATTTTTTAATTTTTAGTTCGGTTGCATATAAAAGCGTGTTTTTTAGTTTTTAAACTATTAATTATTTTTCATTTTTAGTTCGATATATTGCACAAAATTCTTAATATAACAGTAAATTAGAACATACTATTTAATTAAGCAGCAAAAAGAAAATAACCAGCCCCCTATGAAATGACAATGGTAGCAAATTTTAAAATTTGCAAAAGATTGCAACTCACTAAAAAATTTCTTCTTCATTAAGTAGCAAAGTTTGAAATTTTGCCAACAGATGGCAATCCAGGCAATGTTTGGACCGTTGCCAACATTTTGCAATCCACTAAAAATTTCTTCTTCATTTAATAGCAAAGTTTGAAATTTTTCCAACAGATGGCATCCTAGGTGTTGTTTTTATAATATAATGGATTTTTTTTCCTGGCAATTAAAAAAAAGATAAAGGGATACTGTTTGCAGATTATTGCATTGTCATGGGTCCTTAATACGTGTGCAAAGTTTCAAAGAAATCGAATAGCTGGAAGTTGGTTAAAATTAGGCTCAAAGATTCCGTTACATAGGCAGCCAGATAGATAGTTACAACCCAAGATAATAAAAGCGTGTTAAAAATAGGACAAAATTATATGAGTAAATGTTGTAGAGAATTGCATTTTAGGCAATTTTTTACCCTATGCATTAACAGTTTTTGGTAATTTTCTAGAAACCTGCGGCAACTCCGATTTTGACGAAACTTGATATATGGGGGTGCTAATCACGAATCTGAAAAAAAAAAATTCGGCTGAGATATACATCATCAAACTTGAAATTTAGACTAATCCTATTTGTACAATATTCCCCCTTCTTTTTGCACACAATTCTTGATTTAAAGCAAAAGTGGCACACAATATTTGATTTTTACCATTTAAAATCCCGTTTTTTACGTATTTTACATTATTTTTGCATTAAATTGCATAGCTATACTTTGAATCATTTCAATCCATGAAGCTCTATGTGTATGTATGGTTGCCGCATTATCAAAGAAAAGCCACGCAATTTAATGCAAAAATAATGTCAAAAACGAAGAAAAACGGGGTTTTAAAAGGTGAAAATCAAATATTTTGTGACAGTTTAGCTTTAAATGAAGAATTGTCTACAAAAAAAGGGGGTATATAGTGAACATAAGCTTAGTTTAAATTTGAACTTTGATGATGATTATCTCGAGAACAAAACATTTCCGCCAAAAAATCTTTCAGATTCGTGATCAGCGCCCTGAAAAACCCCCGTATTCAGCTTAGGGCAGCGAATTAAAAAAAAAAAAAAATATTAAATTTTCTTTTAAATTTTGCTCTTTCTTGTCTTATTAAGGTTGTAATGCGTAATGTAAAAAATTGTCATTTACATTTTATTTACTCTCATGCTTTAACTTCAAATTTTGATATAAAAATTCAAATCTCTACGACATATACTTATATAATTATGTTCTATTTTTAAAAATAAAAGTAGTTGGTACCTGGGCATTTATCATATTTTTAGTTATAACTCGCCCTGTATATTACCAATCGAAGTAAAATTTTGTATTTAGTAGTTTTGGGCCATGTGACTAGTTTTCCCAAAATTTTGTTTTAAAATTCAAAAATTTTGGGGTCTATTTGTCCTCTTGTAACACCTATCCTGGGACACACTGTATAACAAAATTAATATTTTTTTATCATAATTTTTTCATCATTTACTTTTATAAAAAATATTTTAAAATTACCATTGACGTCCGTACCATATTTGTATGGACTATTTTTCAAGAAAGAAATGGCATGCCACTGGTTTTTCCTAAAATAAAAATTATTTTTTAAATCCCCATTGAATTTGGGACAAATTTGATCTCTTGACTTTTTCCCAAACAGCATAGTTGTCAAAGAAAAAAATAAAAACCACTTTGATGGATATCGAATTTGTTAATAAAAACTCCACTAAAATAATTTGAAATTTTGGGTTTTAAATGTTAATCTTTTTTGTTTAAAAACTATGCATCGTTTGGGAGAAAGTCAATAGATAAAACTTGTTCCAAATTCAATAGGGATTTTAAAAATAATTTTTATTTTAGGAAAAAGCAGGGCGCACCATTTTTCCTTAAAAAATAGTCCTTTCAAATATGGTACGGACGTCACTGGTATTTTTTAAAATTATTTTATATAGAAAGAAATGTCTTTTGCTGCTGTTAAACAGAGCGGTTTAAAAATTATGGTAAAAATGTTTTTTTTCTTAGAATTTTAACACCCTGTATCTCTAAATGGGTGCGTTTCCGGATACATGTTTATAGAGGAAACTAGAGATTATTTTTGATGTAGAATATGCCCATGAAATTTGATGCATGAGTTTCAAAACACCCTGTATACTGACCACTATGCTTCTAGAGATAACTGATTTAGAATTTTCTGTTGCAGATGTCAGGTTCTGGACACAAGCACCGTTACAAGAACACTGCTTTGGACAGTGTAGAATTACGAAGACGCAGAGAAGAAGAAGGAATACAACTACGGAAACAAAAAAGAGAACAGCAATTAAGTAAAAGACGTAATGTTAATGTTAACCAACTCCTGCCAGAAGATGATCCATTACAGGTAAATTATTGGAAAGATTTTTTATAGTTTGGAAATAGTATTTTTTTATTTCATATTTTTTATTAGCACAGTAAAACTTTTCTTCTAGTTTTCTCTATTTAAGTGTTTATTCCTACCAAATGCAACCATAAATAATCATAATAATAATAATAATACTCTTTATTTCAAAATTGTTACAAGATAACAAAGTAAAATAACGTCAATTAAAAACAAAAAGAATAAATAAAACTGTTGTTGATATCTATAAATGTCACAATCCTGTCAACGTAACATATTCCATTAAAACCAAAAACATAGAAAAAGTGACCCACTTCAATGATCTTGGTGTACTCTTCGATAGGGATCTAAACTTCAATATACATGTGGATAACATCATCTCCAAGAGCCTCAAAATGCTTGGATTTCTAATAAGGGTCACATTGTCTGGTTCGCAGCGTCTTGGAGTATTGTTAGACTCGAAAGGGTTCAAAACAAATTTGTTAAATATTTGTTGTTCAAATTTTATTTCCCTTACCAAAATAACACCAGACTTTTATTCTGTGGTTATAAATCTCTGGAGGTTCGTCGTCGTAACAACGCTCTCTTACTTTTTATATTTAAACTTATTAATGGTTTAATCGATAGCGGCGAACTTCTGGGATTAATATCCTTTCTGGTACCAACTAGACGTACAAGGCGTTCTCAGCTGTTCTTCGAAAACACACATAGAACTTACTATGGACAGTGCGCGTTTATTGACCGAATGGTGCATAATTATAACACTTTCTCTGTCATTTTTTTTCTATGCTAATCTGGACATTTTTAATTTAAGATTATCTTCACTTAGACGTATGCTAAATAGTCATATTACATAATTTGTTTTTATGTGTTCTTTAATTGTTCAAGTTTAGGCTATATTCATATGTTTTCGTTATATTTATATTTTTATTTTAAATCTTTCAACTTTAGCTTGTACCATTTAGAATGTTTTTATTCTGTAGTGTACATTTGTAAATAAATAAATAAATTAAAAACATAAAATAAATAATAACATTTGTGTTTAGATTGAAGGCGATATGTCTTCTCCTGTCACGCCAGGCATTTCTCAGGACATGGTTCAAGATTTGTACAGTTCAAATCCTGAACTTCAACTTGCAGCTACTCAGAAATTTAGAAAACTTTTAAGTCGTGAGCCTAACCCACCTATTGACGGAAGTTATTCAAACTGGAATAGTACCCAGATTTGTTGAATTTCTACAAAATACAACCAACTGTACTTTACAGGTATGTATGGTTGATTGTTTTAATTAATGGGCTTATTGTAATACCAATAAGCCACATAAAAGTAATACGGAGTTATTAGATTTCTAAGTTTGGAAAAAAAAGGAAAAATCAACTATTTTTAAAAATTAACTTAATAAATGAATTTATTAGTTAATAGGCGTGATGACAACATCCAAAAATTACTGTTATTTTGTATTTATTATATAAAATAAGATTTATGAAATAAAAAACGTGTTTATTTTAACAATGTAATGAAAGTTAATCTTAAATTTTCATAAAATCTATAAAATAAAAAGCAATCCGTAAATCTAAAAACACCAACCAGAGGGAATGACGTTTCTGTATCTTTAGAGCATACACCTACTAGAGGTATGCATGCTAACAGCTTGCATTATAAAACTTTTTTGTTATTATTTTATGAAAAAATGTTATTCTTTATAAAAAGTTCTGCATGGTCCAAAACCTAAAATACACTCATCAGATATCAAATTGTGTCAGTCATCTAAAAGGCTTGGCAAAAAATTAATTTTGCTTAAGAGTAAAGTACCTTTATTTTTGCTAATATCGCAAATTGTTATAAAGAAAAAATGTTTAGAATTAATGATATTGTTCCAAAACACCTCGTATTAAAACACGGCCTTCGTTTTTATACCTTTATTAACAATGGAACGTAACTATGGTTACAACTACGACAAAATCTTCACTTGACAATATCTCGAAGTTTACAGCACAAAAGTCGAATCTATACTAACTGATCGGAGGTTTCCCGTCGCCCTTTTATAGTTTGGTGGAAGAGTAAAGAATGATCTAGAATCTTCGAGAAATATCGTGAAAATTCCATAATACAGGATGGCATAAAGGTTCTTAATGGATTATTCGGGCGTTTTCGGAAACCTTCGAAAGTGATGAAAGAACTTGGAAAATCTAAGGTAAATTATTCAAATAAATTATCAGACTAAATTAAGAGAGGTCCTAACTTTATACAGTTCTATAAACTAACACTTATTTTTAATGTCCGTAACAATATAATATGCAATTTTGCTGATTTTATTTTATTTTTATTAATTTTATTTTATTTTCTGCGAAAATCGAGAAAATTTAAGTTTGTACATTGATGCATTTTTCATTCTTTTTGTTTTGATGACAATAAATTTGAAAAGTTTGTTTTAAACTGTTCCATGACATTTATCATCATGAAATGTTGTGCACTAATGTATAAACCCAAAATTACACCATTGGCGTAGAAAAAAAATATATATATATATATATATATATATATATATATATATATATATATATATATATATATATATATATATATATATATATATATATATATATATATATATATATATTTTGGAAATAAACAAAATTGGCTATTTAGAAGTATTTTTAATTCTAAACATTTTTCTTTATATCAATTTACGATATTAGCAAAAATACAGGTTACTCTTTAGCAAAAATTAAATTTTTGGCCAAACCTCGACTGACACAATTTGATATCTGATGGTTGCTTTTAAGGTTTTGAACCATGCAGAACTGTTTATAAAGAATAACTTTTTTCATAAAATTAATAATGACGCCAACTTACATAGACACACTGTATATGGAAAAACTTAACTAAACAAATTAAACTTAAATCTTTCACAAGAATACATTTTTTGAGAAATGAAAAATAAAAAAGTTTTTCATATGGTTCAATAACAGTCACTTAACAACAGGGCATTGGTAACAATTAGGGCATCGTTAAAAAAAAAAAAAGGAGACAGATGTTAGAATCATATTTTTTTTCAGTTTGAAGCTGCTTGGGCTCTGACTAATATTGCTTCAGGAACTTCCCAACAAACTCGGATGGTTATTGATGCTGGGGCTGTATCTATTTTTATTGCTCTTTTGGACAGTCAATATGAAGATGTGCAGGTATGACAGAATTGATTTTTGAGGAAGAACAACTTTGTTTCGTTGCAAATATAAATCTGTTCATTATTCTAATTATACTGATATATTTTTAGGAACAAGCTGTCTGGGCACTTGGAAATATTGCTGGAGATTCTCCAGAATGTAGAGATCATGTTCTTGACTCTGGAATATTAGTTCCGTTGTTACAGTAAGTAGATATACAGAGTGTTTCTCAACAAATGCGAAAAATTTTAAGAGCTGATTTTCCACCAAAAGTATGAAAAAAACTTCATATGAACATACATTTTTCAAACTTTCCACTTAAGTTATCTTCGAAACGAGACAGATTTGAGAAAATCGCCGAAACACGTCAAGATATTTATTGAAAGGGAACGTTTTCTACAAAAAATTGGACGGCGCCCCTTTAACCCCTTAACCACCAGGGCCACCACCCCAAAATTCTTAAATGAGAAGGCGGGTCGAGTGATACATCATTTTAAAGCTCCTGACGAGTACTTTATAACCTTAGAATATGAAGTCAATATCTTCACCTATTACAAAATGGCGGTACTTTAAAAATTACCTAAATACCTGATTTGGATGGCCATATTTCCGAAACTAATAAAGTTAGATGTACCTAATGTGGTGTTTTCTTAAAGCTCTTTTAAAGGTCTTTTTAATGGTGATAATGGTAGTAATATACAGGGTGGAAGAAAAAGTACATATTTTTTTATTTAAGAACCCTGTATATTATTTTACCATTAAAAATATCTTTAAATGAGCTTTAAGAAAATACCACATTAGGTACATCTAACTTTATTAGTTTCGGAAATATGGCCATCCAAATCAGGTATTTAGGTAATTTTTAAAGTACCGCCATTTTGTAATAGGTGAAGATATTGACTTCATATTCTAAGGTTATAAAGTACTCGTCAGGAGCTTTAAAATGATGTATCACTCGACCCGCCTTCTCATTTAAGAATTTTGGGGTGGTGGCCCTGGTGGTTAAGGGGTTAAAGGAGCGCCGTCCAATTTTTTGTAAAAACGCTCCCCCTCACTAAATATCTTGACGTGTTTCAGCGATTTTCTCAAATCTGTCTCGTTTCGAAGATAACTTGAGTGGAAAGTTTTCAAATGAACACCCTGTATATGTCCTAAACGACGTAGTTTTTGGACTATGGAGTGTTTTTTTAAATATCGTTTTTTTATAATAGCTTTTATACCCATTCAGATATTTTTAAAAAATTTGGGAGACGCATCCTTTGCACCAGAAGATATTTTTTGGCATACAAGAATTTTTTTTTACCAGTGTCGTCCATGAGGGTTTCAGGAAAAAATTTTTTAAGAAAAAATTGGTTCGCCATTTTTCTAAAATAGAAATATTTTTTAAATCCCCATTTAGTTTAGAACAAATGCGGAGGTGATCTACAAACCGCCCTTTTGCATAGGAGATTATTTTAAGAAAAAAGGCTTTTGTTGCGCACTTAAATAAAATGTCAAACATTTTTAAGAAGTTGAGATAGAGTGGATACAATAACTTAAGAAAAATTTCTAATTTGACCTTGGACCACTATTTAAAATATAATATTCCATACATAACTCGGTTTTGTTGATTTTGTCAAAAACTGCGGTTTGCAGATCACCTCCTCAAATTTTAACTCTTGACTTATTTTTTGTTTGATATACGGTTTTCGCGTAAATATATAAAAACCATTTCTTGGCAGTAGTACTTGTCAGGAGCTTTAAAATGATGTATCACTCAAGGTTAGTTTATATTTATAAGGTTACGACACATCCTCAACTTTTAGGCGGTTCGAGGTCGGGGACGCTAGGAAGGGCACTCCACGGAGAAAAGTTGGCAAGACTGGATAAAATCAAAGCTGATAATTAATCCAGTGGCGACTAGAATTTGCGCATTTCATTTTGCATTGTTTTGGAAGTGATTTTTATTGAAAGATGTAATTCCAAATGTTTTTTATTTAAAGTAAAAGAATTTACAACTTAATAATAATTAAAAACTGTTGTGTAAACGGTTGTTCTACTAATACAATAAACTGTATATCTCCGGCACTGAACAACATGGCCGAAAAATGGGAGATGTGACGTCATAACACGTCAAAGCAATATGGCCGAATGTCGCGACCCTATATAGACCGACTTTGGTATCACTCGACCCCTTTCTCATTTATGAATTTTGGGGTGGTAGCCCTGGGGGTTAAGGGGTCGAAGGAGCGCCGTCCAGTTTTTTGTAAAAACGTTCCCCCTCAATAATATCTTGACGTATTTCGGCGATTTTCTTAAATTTCTTTTTGCAGATAACTTGGGTGGTAATTTTTTAAATAACCACCCCATATAAATATGTAAATATTTTATTTTGTGCTTTTTTTTTTAACAGATTACTTGGCAAATCAACTCGTCTTACAATGATAAGAAATGCAGTATGGGCACTTTCAAATTTATGTAGAGGGAAAAATCCTCCACCAGAATTTTCTAAGGTGTCGCCCTGTCTCCAGGTTTTGGCCCGTCTGTTGTTCCATACCGATCCAGATGTTCTTTCTGACGCCTGTTGGGCTTTAAGCTATTTATCCGATGGACCTAATGAAAAATACAGGTAAAAATAATTATTAATTAGCATTAATTGAATCAATAATAAGATATGGTATTTGTTTCTATTTTATATAGGAAACTGTTTGTTTAATATATAAAAAATATTGGTGTAATTATAATGAAAACTCTTTATATAATTTTAGAAATAACTCCTGCATTGATCTACTTATACCACATTCAAATATGATAAAAAGATCTATAATTTATGAATCAAAAAAGATATTTAATCATTTACCAAATTCTGTAAAAATATTAAAAACGTAAATAAATTTTAAAAAATATATTAAAACAATTTTACTTAAAAGACCGTTTTACAATTTAAATGAATTTTCGAGGATACATTTTTGTGTGTGTATCTGTCTATGTTGTATATGTATATATAATATATTGTTTTGCTTTGTCTACAAAGATATCTAAATATTTTTCATGACAATAAAGCTTATTATTATTATTATTATTATAATAATACAACTATCATATACCGTAAAAATAATTAAAAGATACAAAAACCTATTTAAAATGCACTTATTCCTATCCGTATCCTAAAGCGCGTGCGCAGAAGCGATCGGTTGGTTCTAAAGCCGCGTCCAGACTTGCAACAATTTGCCGTGCCGCTCCATGCCGCATACCCCTCCACATAGTGCGGACGTGGACGGATTTCACGTCGTTCCAAGGGTTTGGCGAATGATTTGCAGGTGATTCAGAGCTCGTCGGTCTTTTGCATCAAAGCGCAAACAGGTTGGTTCGTTTGGGCGGATGTTTGGCAAATCGTTGCAAGTCTGAACGCGGCTGAAATCGTTCTAATCGTATTGAATTATATATTTTCTTTATCCTTGAATTATTTTCTTCAAAATAAAAAATAATAATGATTACGCTTGAGAATGTCAAAATGATTTTTTCAACTTTGTAGCCCTCCGCTTTCTTTACGTCCCCTCAAATTGTCAGATTAGGGAAACATACACTGTTTAGCATGTAATTAACTTACCCTATCTTAATCTGACGCGCACGAAAATTTATGACGGATATATTTTTGATTTTTATGATTGGCCCTTTATACGGGGCTCTCATTTGGTGGAGGAATTTAATTAGGTACAAGGTATCCTCCGGTAAATTACTCTGCCGCGCTGTACTTCGTAATTTTGTACGGGCGTACCCCACTAGGGGTAGCCCGTACGGGGCTTAACTAAAATTTTAACTTTTTACTTGGCTTCACTTTTACTACCTACTTCTTATCTAATTTGTTTCCTCCATTATTAGTACACTTTCGGTATATATACAAAGTTGAACTCAGTATTTTGGTGACTTAGCACGTTGTTGACCCCGAATAAAATAATATGACCTAGATTCTGTTATTGTTTGGTGACAAAAACCTTTCACTATTTTCTTGATTATTTGTTTAAATTTTTTGAATGTGATTTCTTTAATGCCGACATAATTAAATAAATATTAAAATTATTAGAAATAAATTAATTATAATATAATAAATTACAAAAAATAAAATAAATATATAATTATAGAAATAAATATTAAAATTATTAGAACCCATATACCCCCTATACAGGGTCTCACTTTAGAGAATGTGCAAATTTTGGCTTTTATATCTTCTTTTCACATTCTCTTAAATACATGCTTAGACCAATGATTTCAAGAATTATTCTATAATCCTTGGCTTAGACAGCATAGATATACTGTAGTTTACTTTCCCAGTGGAAAGTTTTAGGTGTCTTGAGCCTTTCCCAAAATACCGCAACACCAACTCCTTGCGAAATCCCCTCTTGGGCTCCCTTACCATTATCTCACTACTGCTAAATACATAATAAATTATTACCGGCACTGGCAGGCCGGTATTAATACTTGTCTACTCTACGCCACTGATATGTTCTTGCTTGAATCCCATTGCAATCGCTTTTTTATATACATTTTTTTTTCTTCAGGCTGTCATTGATGCTGGAGTCTGCCGAAGATTAGTGGAACATTTGATGGCACCTCAACCAAATGTAGTTTCTGCAGCACTAAGGGCAGTTGGTAATATAGTCACAGGCGATGACCTACAAACACAAGTGGTTTTGAATTGTGCTGCTTTACCATGTTTGTTACACCTCCTTTCCTCTTCAAAAGAAAGTGTCAGAAAAGAGGCATGTTGGACTATCAGTAATATAACGGCAGGAAATCGTGCACAAATTCAGGTATAATAATGCTGGTTTTTAAATAAGATGTACATCTGATAATAAAATATTAAAGTTTTAATCTTATTTGTGTGTACAGGGTGTCCCATTTTGGTTATCCCTTATGGGAAACTTGGAAACCATAAGAGATATTAAAAATCTGATACCCCATCCTCGAGCTCTTTTTGGAGAAAACATTTATGGTAAAACAGATCATCGCTATCGCGAAGCGTTTCAGAGATACAGGGTGATTCTCGATTTTTTCACTTTTTGAAAAGGCCCTGTAGCTTTGTTGTTATTACAGATACGAGAAAACTAATTGCACATTATAAAGACACTTTTTTCCGTAGAATCCAGTGGCGTAGCCAAAAATTTTTTGAGCTGTCATTTTTGACATATGACCCAAACATGTTTTTTTTTATTAGGGACACCCTATAAATGATTAGGTAATTAAATTGCTTGTTTTTTTCTGATTAAAATAATATATCATAGTAGGTGGTTTAATAAATTTTTACGTCAAATATTGGAAAAATTATGATTTTAAAGACGCATTGCGGCTTCTATCTGTTTTTTTAAATTATTTTATATTTTTCTTTAAAAACAATACTGCCATCCCTCAACTCAGGAGACATTTCCGAAGAAAAAAACCAAAAAATTAATTAATTTTTTTTTATATTATTATTATTATTATTTTTTTTTCTACGGAAATGTCTCCTGAGCTAAGGGATGACAGATTCCTTTTAAAACAAAAATATAAAACAATTTAAAAAACAGATAGAAGCTGCAATGCGTCTTTAAAATCATAATTTTTCCAATATTTGACGTAAAAATTTATTAAACCACCTACTATGATATATTATTTTAATCAGATAAAAACAAGCAATTTAATTACCTAATCATTTATAGGGTGTCCCTAATAAAAAAACATGTTTGGGTCATATGTCAAAAATGACAGCTCAAAATTTTTTGGCTACGCCACTGGATCTCTACGGAAAAAAGTGTCTTTATAATGTGCAATTAGTTTTCTCGTATCTGTAATAACAACAAAGCAACAGGATCTTTTCAAAAAGTGAAAAATCGAGAATCACCCTGTATCTCTGAAATGCTTCGCAATAGCGATGATCTGTTTTTACCATAAATGTTTTCTCCAAAAAGAGCTCGAGGATGGGGTATCGGATTTTTAATATCTCCTATGGTTTCCAAGTTTCCCATAAGGGACAACCAAAATGGGACACCCTGTACGGTGTGATTCAAATTCTGGTGGCACCATTAGGATCTCGGAGACAGTAACAGATATTAAGTTGGTTAAATTAGGGCAAAGTTGCGCATTTTAATGCTTAACAATACTCCATTTCAAAAATTTAAAAAATTTTAGCCATTCCGGAATTAAAAAACGTAATTTTGTGAAACAGTTTTATTTTTTCTCAGTTTATTAGAAGATATTTTTTAAAAGATATGACACATTGTCATTGCCACTTTTGCTGTTCTATAAAAAGATGTCATTAAATTAAATATCCGTCTACGATTTCGTCTTCAAGCCTCTACCATCAACTTGGTTTTTTTAGATCGGCGGAGTATTTAATTTAAAACTTAATAAACTCGTATTTCAGTTCTAAATTCAACTACATATCACACTTTACATTTATGCGACTTTTCGAACCGAAAAATAATCATTTACTATTTTGCCATTAAAAATTACGATTTTATTCCGAAATATCTTTTTAATGTTGATACTGCTGATAATATACAATGTGGATTTTTTTAAATAAATATATTATTATAATAAGATTTTAAATAGAGCTTTAAGAAAATACCACATTGGTTACATCTAACTTTATTAGTTTTGGAAATATGGCCATCCAAATCAGCCACACCTTTCAGTTCGCCTGGCAGGTATTTGTGCTCATCGAAAACGCCTGTCAATTTTTTCAAACATTAATGTGAATGAACTAAATCCTAGAAAATTTTTAAGCTTACAGCTCCAAGTTTTTTTAATTTCTTTTTAAACCTTTAAAACTATACAGGGTGCAATCTGCAGGGCTGATGCTTGCCAGGTGATGATTGTCGTACTTAGCATGCTATGATTCATCACTATACAAATTTCTATTCTTACAGGCCCAATGTTACTCAAAATGTTCACTAGCTCTCCTACTATTGGGGGTAAAAATTTTTTTCTGAACTTATTGTACAATTATAATAAAATAAAGCCTATAGAAGCTTAAGGCCTGCCGCAGACACGATACTAAGCGTGAACGTCGAGCGGCTAATTTAAAAAACAATTTTTTTATTCTCGCATAAAGATTAAAGACAGCGCTCATACATTCTCTGCTCAACGCTGGCCGCTGACGCTAAGTATTGTGACCGACTACTAAGGCCTCGGGTACGATAACCAGCGTCAGCGTCGAGCGGCTGATTTAAATAAACAAGTTCTTTTATTCTCGCATAAAGATCAAAGACAGCGCTCATACATTTTCTGCTCAACGCTGGCCGCCGACGCTAAGTATTGTGACCGAGTACTAAGGCCTCGGGCACGATAACCAGCGTCAGCGTCAAGCGGCTTATTTAAAATATCGGTCTAAGAGAATGTGTTATCCATACACTTCATTTTGTATTTATATCGAATTTCCAATTTAAGGACGCATAAAAATGTCTGGATTAAATATTTGTAGCATAATAACATGTAAAAAAGTGAAGGGTCGGGGAGTCGAGAGATATTTTTTCTTCCTTGGGGGTCGTGGCATGAGAAAGGTCGAAAAACACCGTTATAGAGAATATTTACTGAAAACGAAACTTTTGTTTGTTTATAAATTTCTCCAATTGTTTCAGGCTGTAATAGATGCAAATATTTTCCCCGTTTTGATAGAAATTTTATGCAAAGCCGAATTCAAAACAAGGAAAGAGGCAGCGTGGGCCATAACAAACGCGACTAGTGGAGGAACCCCAGATCAAATAAGGTAGGCATTTATTATACAGGGTGATTTTATTATAACATTGTATAGGATACAAGAAAATAAGAACATTATTTAAATAAAATTATGTTCGAAAATGCTTTGTTTACGAAATAAAGGGTTTTAAAGTTTTAAGAAAATAATTCCTTTTTTTATCATAACTTTCATACAACACTACAGGGTGGCCCACCATATTCGACACGGTCTGTAGCTGGATAACCATGGGGTTTTTAAAAAAGTAAATACTGAAACATATACAGGTCGGATAAGGCCACAGTATAAAATTATTTTAGTCTATACAGGTTGTCTCAAAAAAGTGTGATGTATCAAAGTTATATTTTTTTAAATGGAACACCTTATATTTTATGACGGTTTTAGATTCTACATTAATAAATAACTCAAGTTTGTTTATAGTACTAAGTGTCTAATTTTATTCGTTTTTGTGATATTTGATTTTTTTGAAAAATGCAGAGGTAAAATTAAATTGATTTTACTTTAACACTTTTAACACTTTAAACTTTAAAATATGTAACAAGATTAGAAAAAGTCTGCCATATCATACGTAGGTCAAATCAAGATGAAATATTGTACAGGGTGATTAAAAAATAATTTCAATTTTTCAGAAAATCAAATGGCCATATCTCTCTTATTTTAAATGGAACACCCTGTATTTTTTACGTCACATGATGACAAATAAAATACTCTTTTAAATGGTGTATAGGTTGCCTATACCTATCTTTTGTGCTTTTTAGTAAAATCTGTTTTTACAAATTTTTAGTCCAAATGTTTATTTAAATTAAAGTTGGCTGTGACATAGCAGCCATTAATATTTTTCTTAAAGAAAATAACAACGACCATTTATTGATTACTAGTGTTTTAGTCAGTTTAAAAGAAATTTCAATGATTTTAAATAAAAACCCTTCTTCTACAACAACAAGATGATATAATACTGGTAGGATGTGGAAAAATTATTTACTTTAGTCTAGAGTTAATCCTGAAAAATATTCCAGGAGAAACCATCTGATAACCTTAATAGTTGCTTTAAAAAAATTGATACAGTGATTATGGATAATAAAAGAAACGAGTTATAGGTCACAGAATGTCGTCATAACTGACCAGGGGGCGTATAGGATTGTTTAAAAACACAAGTTTTATTATTACCACATTCAGCTGAAATAAGTGTTATTGGAAGTAGCATTATAAGCAACTAATGATTTTTTTTCTGTGAATTTTAAAAATAGTATCGGATAATACAAAATCTTTTAATTTTGTGCTTTTTTCCAACAAATTTACATTTTGCAATAACAGCTTAGTAAATAGGCATAGCTGTATCACAGCCTACTTATATTTAAATAGACATTTTGAATAAAAACTATGTTAAAACGGAATTTACTTAAAAAGTATAAAAGATAGGTATAGGCAACCTATACCATTTGAAAGAGCATTTGGTTTGTCATCATGTGGTGTAAAAAATATAGGGTGTTCCATTTAAAATAAGAGAGATAATGCTATTTGACTTTCTAAAAATTGAAATTATTTTTTGATCACCCTGTATAATCTATGATCTCGATATGACCTACGTATGATAAGGCAGACTTTTCCTAATCTTGTAACAAATTTTAAAGTTTAAGGAGTTTATATTGTTAAAATAAAATTAATTTAATTGCACCCCTGCATTTTGAAAAAAATCAAATTTCACAAAAACGAATAAAATTAGAAACTTGATATACCAAACAATTCAAAAGTTAAAAGGGAGGGGGTCCTGAATTTAGACAAGCACTGTATTTCCTAAATTAGGTTTACTTGTAAACTTTTTAATTGTTATTGTATTTATTTATTTTACCATCTGGAATGTATTATTTTGGGCTCCGGTACAAAAGAGCGACATACGAATGAGCGACACCATTTAAGCGACATCCCAAAACAGCGACATATAAAAGAGCAACTTCCCAAAATAGCGACATCCCAAATAAGCGACTTACAAAAGAGAGACATCTCAAAATAGCGACATATTTAAAAAGCGACAACGGAAAATTATATACAATAACAACAGAAAATGTTGTACTTTTAATGTCGCTGCATTGCATTATCGAACTCTCGTAAGTCACAAGATAAAATTGCTTTTTTCAGTCTTTATTTCGCATAAAAGATATTGACATATATGCAAATAAATGACACCTTCAACATTTTATTTTTAATAAGAATTGACACCTGCGTAGGTGTTGGCTTAATACCTTTATTATGTAAATGTCCTACTTTTTCGAAGTATGGTTGACAACATGTTTATATGATAATAACAACCAGTATTTGTCTAAGAAAAGTTAGAAAAATGGATGCGTTTTCACAAAAATCAAAGCCGATTATTTACTACGAGGGATATCGCTACAGGAAAGACAAATCTTTTGCATATTCTGTTAACTGGAGATGTTCCAAGTCCGGGTGTAAGGGAAGATTAATTGTAAAAGTGGAAAACGGGGAAAAAGGACGACAACTCCTCACAACCACGCTCCAAATCCTGCCGAAGAAAAAATAGACCTATTTAATAATAAAATTAAGAAAACTGCGAGGGAAGTATTAGAGTTAAGACCTAGAAACATTGTAAATATGAATATATCCAATTTAAGCACAGAGGAAAAGGTTTTGTTGCCTTCATACGATGCTTCCAAAAAAGTCATAAATAGGCAAAGAGATTTTGGCGAGGGATGCTCTACAAACTTTTCCTGTGCTTCCGAAGTTGTTATTTTGGAAAAGTATAAAAAACAAGTGATGGGGATGCTTTCCTTTTGTATGACTCAAGTAGTCAACTGGACTGTCGAATTTTATTATTTGGTACAAATTCCAACCTTAAAATATTAGCAGAATTTAACAACTGGGCAGTTGATGGTACATTTAAAATAGTACCGAACTGCTTTTTGCAGTTGTATACCATCCATGCATTAATGGAAAATAAAGCTGTTCCTATGTTATATGCTTTGCTAGAAGACAAAAAAATGGAAACTTACACCCAAGTTTTTCATAAAATAAAGGAGTTAAACTGCACTTAATCCTAAAAGCATTGTCACAGACTTTGAAATGGCACCAATTAATGCCATTAAAAATATTTTTCCTAATGTTGATTTGGTGGGATGTCAATTCCATCTCTCCCAGAGCCTTTGGAGAAACATTCAAAAAAAGAGACGTGCAATTTGCATTGGAGATTATCCAAGAAGACTTTCCTGAAGAACTAACACCCATTGTGACGTATTGGGAAGAAAATTATGTCGGTAGAAGACTATATCAACTGCAACCAAGATACGAAATCGGTTTGTGGAATGTATACGACAGGATAAGAACCGGCCTTCCTAAAACGAACAATTCCATTGAAGCATGGCACAATGCATTCCAAAATGCGATAGACTGCCAGCATCCGACTATTTACAAACTACTTGAACATATCCATAATGAGCAGAAGAAAACTGAGTTGTTCATAACAAGATTTAGGATTGGTCACAGAGAACCTGGAGCAAAGACAAAGTATATAAGACAAAAACAGCGGCTGCAGGTTTTAGTCCAGAATTATGCGTTTAGAAATGTGAAAGAGTATCTTCGTGCGATAGCTCTTAATTTATCTCTTTAAAATGTTTATTCTTTTATAAATTTGTTTAAATACTACTTTTATATGTGCTTCTGTTTCTAGTGTAATAAAATAATAGTTTTACTAACTTTTCTACTGGTTTCATTAAGATAGCGAAAAGAATAATCATAGTAAAGAGTTTTAATTTAATCAAGGTTGCAGAGTATCGCTATTTTGTATGTCGCTCTTTTGGAATGTCGCTGTTTAGGGATGTCGCTCTTTTGTATGTCGCTCTTTCGTATGTCGCTCTTTTGTACCGGAGCCATTATTTTGAAGTGTAAAATTTTCAAAATTCCAAAGGTCCTGAATTTGGACAAGCACTGTATTTCCTAAGTTAAGATTACTTCTACAGTTTTTTAATTGTCTTTTTATTTATTTATTTTACAATCTCAAATGTATTATTTTGAAGTGTAAAATTTCAAAATAAATAAACTGTATAATTAAGCAAAATTCCAAAAAGACTTAAATTCATATTATTTTTAGGTACTTGGTTAATCAGGGCTGTATTGGCCCACTCTGTGATCTGTTAACTGTAATGGACGCGAAGATTGTACAAGTTGCACTAAATGGTTTGGAAAATATCTTGAGATTGGGAGAACAAGAGGCAAAAGCACATTCTGGTACAAATCCTTATGCGGTGCTTATTGAGGAATGTTATGGTAAGACTGCACATTTTTTTTTTAATTATTTTTTTTATTACGCTTACCTAAATGCTTTTGGTATTTAATTTAATTTAAAATATGTGTAAATGATTATCCTCTCATTTACTATAGGATAAGTGTAATAATAACCCGGTTTTATTTGTAGGTCTGGATAAAATAGAATTCCTTCAGTCTCATGAAAATATGGAAATTTACCAAAAAGCTTTTGACATCATAGAGCATTTCTTTGGAACCGAAGAAGAAGATACTAATATTGCACCATCAATAGACACCAATCATGAACAGTACCAATTTAGTTCTGACCAATCTGTTCCCATGGGCGGATTTCAATTTTAGGACTGCTTTATGTATATGTTAGAGTACCTAAATCGTTATATCTTCTAAATTATCACAATTAAGATTGAACTTTGTTTCTTTGAAGATTTTTGTTAAAATATGTTTATATAGAGATTAATGACCGTTATAGTTACTTACATAATAACTTTTGGAAAACTAATTTAAAAGTATTCAATGTAGTTTCAAAACCTGCCCAAGTCAATATACGTAAATTATACTTTATCTAAAACTAAATCCGATGCACGTCACTAACCTGCAAATTTGCCCTGTTGCCAAGTTGTCATAAAAATCTGAGTTTTGTTGAAAAGAACAAAGCATTTTTCAGTTAAAGAATTTGTTGATTTTGGTTAATGTCATAATTTTTATTACACAAATGAAGTAATAACACAAGAAAAAATAGAATAATTTTATTTTAAAAAATCCAGGTATTACAAATTCAATATAGAAGCATGGATTTATCCACTAAAACACTGAATACCTATTAACCGAAATTCATTGAAACTAACTTCTCTTACTGCAGCTACAGGCAACAAAGGTCCATTATTTTCGCGTTCTTGCTCAAAATAGCCTTTTAAAGAAGCAACAAGCTCCTTGCCTCTACTGTTTAAGTGCTTCGGCATTACAGAATTATTGCAAGTTGCCTTATTAAGCTCGGGTATTATTAATACCGGCCTTATTTAAATAGTTCATGTACCCATAATTTAGAGTTATTACAAATCATGTTGACAGAACCATTAACCTAAAAAAGGGGGAAAATTTTAGTAGTTTTTCTTTATTGTTTTGTGTTGTACGGTTTTGTTTTACACAATTAAAGAAATACATTTAAAAAGGCAAGGTTTTAAGTATTTTTACTTCTAAAAACTTTTCGATTTTGTGCTTGGAAGCCATTTGGTTTACACGAACAGTTCCAAAGTTAAAATAAGACCAAAATAAGGCACGACCTAAAACCGTAATAAATAAAGCCAGCCACTATCCTTATTAAGGGAGTCCTTATCCCACCGTGCATCTGCGCAAGCTCAGATGTCAAAATAAGGCCGGTATTATTGGTGCCTGGCCTGGCCTTATTTTACTGTGCAATATTTCTCTATTATTATCTATGTTTGTTCTTAAAAAAATAGTTTTAAATTAGTACGGACACAAAATTTGAACTCTTGAAAAGGTACTGCTAATAATGATAAATACGTTGAAAAAAAACGGAAAATAAGCTGAAGCATTAAAAAACTAATGAATAAACAAACAATGATCTCGATCAAATTATGGTCAAAAAGCAATGTCAACGTGACAACATTGCATGATTAGGTCATCAGAATAACCAACATGATAGGCTAAAATGCACTAATATGATAGACAAAATCAAATTTATTTATTTATTTATTTACTCATTAACGGGCATTGCCCAATTACAATTTTAAATAACAAGCATCTACATATATATCTAGTACTAAGCTTTTTTAATTAACAAATATTCATGACTAAAATTTTATATTTTAGTTAACCACCAAAATACTTAAAAAGCAGTAAAAAATAACAAGCTACTAATGATTAAGAAACACGAAAACAACAACTAAAATTAAATTTAAAATATACACATTAAAAAATCTAACCTTAAAAATAAAACAATATGAAGCCTTAATCTATAAAACATTGGACTTCATAACCCTTCGAAGCCTATTTAGGGATATATTAAATAAATCGTCCCCAAATTTATTGGCATGCTTCATCAATCTATTTATTGGGGAAAATTGCCCATACAACCTTTGGTGAAAATTTGTTTGAAAGGTAACAGAATGCCTTAATGTCCTTGAAGGAACATAGAAATTTATAGAAAAGAGCAGTTCACTACATTGCACATTCCCATGAATTAGTTTAAAAAGAAACAATACATCATCATTTTCACGTCTAACTTTCAAACTTTGTATATTAATAGCTTTTTCAAGATCTTCAAAATTTATTGTTTCCTGAGGAATATGCAATTTAAAGGCAATGTACCTTAAAAACTTTCTCTGAACAGAATTTAACATTTTATCATATTTCTCATAATATGGATTCCAAACAACAGAACAATTTTCCAAAAGGGGTCTTACTAACGAAGTATACAATTGTTTTATTGAATTTACATTTTTAAAATCTTTGGTATTTCTTTTAATAAACCCTAAAACTCTAAGGGCTCTATTCTTGCAATACTCAATATGGGAAGAAAATGTAAGTTTATGATCAAAGAACACCCCCAAATCTTTAATAGTATTTACGTGGCTTAAAGGCTTGCAAATTTAATAGAGATTGTAAACGAATAGCTTTATTAATATCAATTAGTGATTATATTTTAGTTCCAATGTTATGAAATTTAGTAACCTGAAGTTTAGATGACGTGCATTGATTTAGTTTTAGATAAAGTATATATCTAGGAATTACATATCTGGAATTGTTAGGAAACAAAACTTCGTTCCTATAATAATTTTATCAATTTATTTACAATAATTTAAATAGAAGTTAATAGTCATAGGTTTATAAATTTATGATTGTATTAAATTGTTGTAATTTTTGCAATGCAACATCTATTAGTTTAAATATTGTTTTCGACATTGGTAATTAAATATTTTGGTTAGTTAATTTAGCAGTACATTTCCGTGATTATCTTTTTAATGTCCCTTTGAAAGTTTCTTAACTTGACTTTTTCTAGTAGTTTTCCTATTTTTTGCGTTTTGTTTTATTATTTGTTTTTGACAGGTATGTTAGGTTTATTATTTATGACTTAAGGTCTAGTTCTTGCAAGATTACATAATGTTTTTTTTCTAATTTTTTAAACACGTGAAAAATGTTTATTAAGTTTTTAGTAAAACCAAAAAACAATAGAAGAAACCAGTATATTAAATTTAAAGTAATTCCAGATAATTCACAAATTGTAAATATTCTGCCTATTTTGTTTCAAATCGAGTGACAAATTTCACCTTTAAAAAATATATAGAGTGTGCCTACGTAAGTTGGCGTCATATGGGAAACTTTTTTAATATTACTTTTATAAAAAAAATTCTTTATAAAAAGTTCTGCATGGTGCATAATCTAAAATACAATAATCAAATATCAAATTGTAACAGTCATCTACGGGGCTTGGCCAAAAATGTAATATTAATAATAATAATATCCTTTATTTCCACAAATCATTGTTACAACGACAAAGAAACGTCACTACAGAATAAATAAAAAATAGTTTAAATTTACATTCATTTAAAATCATTTCATTTGTTAAAAACAATTAAAATAAAACAAAAATACAGGTGGTGATAAAATCATTAACAGACATAACAATTAAAATATGTAGTAACAGTTTAACAGTCTATTATCAATAATCAAAATTAAAAGAGTAAAAACACTTATCCTGCAAGAACTGTATCACAGCCCTTCGAAATTTATCCTTGTTCTCTATTTCACACAAGGTAGGTGGCAAGGATTTATAAGCCTTGACAGCACGGTAATAAGGTACTCTCTCAAAGAACGTTGAATTATGAGAAGGAATACTAAGATCACTCCTGCCTCTGGTGACAATTGTCATTGAGTTGGAATAAAAATCGGAGTTTACAGTGAATAAATGGGGATTTTTCTTCACAAACATTACTAAGGCCAAGAAATATAGACTAGGGACAGTTAAAAAGCCTAGGCACTTAAAATAGGGTTTACAAGAAGCTCGAGGATGCACTTTAAGTATGCATCTGATAATACGCTTTTGGGTTCTAAAGATATTAATTGCATGAGTAGAAGATCCCCAAAACAGAATCCCATAAGTTATAAGAGACTGAACACAAGCAAAATAGAAACTACGTATACTGTCTACAAAAAGTGCATCTCTCAATCTTCGCAACAATGCACATGTACTGTTCAGTTTAGACTGCAGTGTGTAATTTTTGCTTAAGAGTAAAGTACCTGTATTTTCGCTAATATAGCAAATTGTCGTAAAGAAAAGATATTTAGAATTAAAAATTACTTTTAAATATGCAATTTTGTTCATTTCAAAAAAAAATATTTTTTGCGGAAATGGAGAAAATTTAAGTTTGTGCATTGTCCATTTTTTTGTTTTGATAACAATAAATTTAGAAAGTTTGTTTGAAACTGTCCGATAACATTTATAATCATAAAATGTTGTGCACTATTGTACAAACCTAAATTTTCACCATTATCGCAGAAAAAAAACAATTTTTTTTGTAAATAAACAAAATTGCATATTGGAAGTAATTTTTAATTCCAAACATCTTTTTTATATAACAATTTTTGATATTAGCAGAAATACAGGTACTTTACTCTTAAACAAAAATTACATTTTTGGGCAAACCTCATGGAGGACTGATACAATTTAATATCTGATGGTTGCTTTTTAGGTTTAAGGCCATGCAGAACTTTTTATAAAGAATAAGTTTTCTTCTTAAAATCAATAATAAAAAAGTTTCCCATATGACGTCAACTCACGTTGACACACTGTATTTTTTATTTTTATAGGTATGATGTATGTACTATAGGACCAACATCAGTTTTTTTAATTTAATGCAGGGCTCCAACTATAAACTTATTTTTCACCTAAATTTGGTCAAAGAAATATAGTCAGTCAATCTTAAGACACTAAGAATTTCAAAATATTTCTTTATAAAGAAATTGTAGGTCAAAAGAAGAACTACAACTTTCCAGTCAGAAGAAAATATGTGGTGGAATTTTATGCATGTATATACTTTATTAATCTTTTGTATGGTTACCTTTGTGTCGTGTTAGTCAAGCACAACTCTGCATAATTATATTTTTGGTTAATAGAAAACTATTTTATTAAAAATCATTTTTATATTATTCAGAGGCATATTTATTAAATTTAATGGACTAGAAATAGTGTTAAGTTAGATTACTTAACTACATGCATAAGTAGTTTTATTTCTGGTTACTTAAAAAAATTATTTTTAGTAATTTTCTTTTTATCAGGACAGGTACGACAATGGGATGCCACAGATTTTGCAATATTACTAATGGAGGAATAAGGACAACATCATGCTTAAAGCGTTAATATATACAGGGTGTGTAAACTCAGGACCCCCTTCCTAGCTTTTAAGTTGTTCGGTATTTTTCATTAAAAATTGAGGGCGTTAGTAAGACAACATTAACCAAATTTTAGGCAAGAAATGATAGATATAAATGTCAAACTGAAAGGTGGTTGTCATTTGAAAAAAAAATTAAATGGAAATAGAGGTTTTTGGCACATCATTTTAAAGCTTCAGACGTGTTATTAATAATCCTAGAATATAAAGTCAATCTTCTTACCTACTTAAAAATGACGGTACTTTAAATATTTCCTGAATCTGATCTGAATGGCCATATTTTCAATACTAATATTTCTAAAATTATATAAAGAGTTTTCATTATAATTACACAAATATTTTTTATATATTAAACAAACTGTCCAATATAAAAATAGATGTCAGTGTCAATATCTTATAAAAAAAGATCTTTAAGAAAATACCATATTAAGTATCTCTAATTTAATTAGTTTTGGAAATATGGCCATCCAAATCAGGTATTTAGGTAATTGTAAAAGCTTTAGAGCAAAAAATTCATACGCTTCTATTTATTTAGTTTCAGATCGTTGAAAGTGTATCCTTGCTCCTCCTATTAGACGGTTTAACGTAAATTTCACAATATAATAAATAAAAAATAAAGGATAAATACATTAAAACGAAAATGTTCATATTTAGTAACAGAAAATCCTTAAAAAAGAAAAAAAATGGAAACGACAGATATTAGCTGATATGAACATTAGACATGTTTTAAGATTCCGGAAAAGTTTCGTTTTATTTAAAATGCTATGTTGTGGCTTTTTAATTAAAGTCGAAACCTATAATTTTTTATTATAAATAATGTTTTTTGTTGCATTTTGCAAAACATTTTGGTAAACTAGGAAAATTTCCCTAATTTTCAGTTAGTTTCGTGATTAAACGTAATGAAATTTTTTTGGCAAGATGTTGTAAGTGCCTAGATTTATTAATCTCTTTTTCAGGTTCATAGTATAATATAGACAATAAATTACCTATAATGTTGTTTTGCCGTATGTAAGCCCCTAATTTTCATAACTAATTTAACTCTAAAAAGTTTTATTATTATTTCTAGAATTTCACTTTTTTGATTGTGCAATTATTTATGTTTTAAATCGCTTTTTATAGAATTTAGATCCCTAAGCATGGTGATTTTTTTTTTTATGTCTTGTAAATACATGTGTAAAATTCAATATGACATTGTATTATATAATTGTAATATAAACATAGCTTTAACTCAAAGTTACTTTTAATTAGCAGCGTGATTCGAAACTTATCCCCAAAAAATTTAAGGGGGTAATGTATGTAAATGAAATTAGTGTTTAAGGTTTCACTTGTAAAAACAGCTTGTTATACAGTGACCATATATTTGTACGACCATATTGTGAACACCTAGTATAAAAAAGGATACATTCTGGGAATTTTAATAATATACATTTTAACTACTTAACATTGGGAATTTTGCTAAATAAGGATATACGTGAGGTATCAAGGTTTTAAAAGTATAAATTAAACAATTTTCTAGGTTACTCTTATAATAATAAAATAAAAACATTAAACAAACTGGGTCGCGTAGGAATGCAAAACAAACACTGGAAAATTTAATATTTAAAGAGGGAGAGAAAGAAATTAGAAGACATTGGATCAGATAAGAAGTAGTTAGTGAAGACAAGTATAAAGTTAAAGTTGTAGTTAAGCCCCCGTACGGGCTACCCCTAGTGGGGGTATGCTCGTACTAAATTTAGTTAGTCAAATAGTTCCTGTAGTCTTATTGTGAAAGAAAAAGATAGTTTTTTGTCCACCGGTCTCATGGTCCAAGAAGATAGTTCCATATGTATCATACATATCCATCCCATGTAATTTTTATTGGGGTCAATTACTGGCTCCCCTAATTATTTTAGAGAAAAATTCTATTGAAGTTTATTGAAGAGCATGCAAATCTACGTCCATGGTAAAAACTTTAGATTTTTCGGTTAACCCGTTTGCTAGTTAGATGCTAATATATTTTTAAAAATTGTTGATTATTATCGCCTCATATTTATATGATAATAATACCAGTTAGCGTGACATAACGTTGTCATTTTGAAATTTAATGCTTTATTATTAGGCCATGAACCATCGAGGTACACCGTTATCCATGGTACATTGTCAGACGAAATCTGATTCCTTTCTATGGCTATTTCTTTTTCTCTAACACCCGCTCTTTCCATAGATCTCCATAGTGAAGCTGTCCATTCCTAAAATATATATTTACAGGGTGATTTAGGGATGGTACCTACATAGTGAATGATTGAATGAATGTTTTTGGGATTTGCAGTAAAACTTTTTGTTTTCATGCTACAAAACTTTTTAAAATCAATTGTAATAAACGTTACTGACATGTTTGTGCTTTGTTTTGTTTAATAAATTATTATCAAAAAATCGTACAATGAAAAGGTTAACCATGAGTTATACTACTGAAGAAAAAGTATTAATGATTAAATGGTACTATCAAGGAATAGTTACCAAAAGGTGTCAGACATGTTCGCTGCTCAGTATCCGAATAGACCGATACCAAGACTTACAATCAAAGTAATATTTAAATTAAAATTTAAAGTAACACACATCTACCAATCAAAAAAATCTATTGAATACCTACCAAAAACTCAATAAATGCACATTTATAATTCAAATCTTTGTTGTATGGTCTTAAAGAGATCGTTATACCTCTTTCCCATAATTATATGGCTTCTAACCCAGTCCTTTTGTTCCTGGTCGACACATGTACATTTTTTGATAAAGATTTGGCGTTTTTTATTGGTTTCCCAAAGTTTTCCTAAAATTAAAACATTTATTGTTAAAAAACCTGGGGACAGAGAAAGGATATTTATAGTCAATCGGGGCATCATCAAGGTGTCTACGACCTGAAGCGGCTATGACAAGTCTTAACGAAGACGAAACACGTGTCGCCGTCTTGGTCGGGCCCGGGGTATTCCATTTTCTTTTGGAGACTCCGAAATTTTTAAACAACCAACCATAGTAGCCGAATTCTTCCAGGTTATTATTTATTTATTTATTTTTACTGTCATTAATGAGCCATATGCCCAAAGAACTTTACCTTTTATTAATGTAAAACCTTTTTTACCAAGACTTACAAACAGAGTAATATTTAAATTATAATTAATATTTAAAGTAACAGGCATCCACCAATCGAAAAAATCTATTTATTGAACACCTACCAAAAACCAAAACTTGTTTCCCTTTTATATCCTCAGGAATCTTTCTGGACTTGGCAATTTCTTTAGCTCTTCGGGCAAAAAGCCATTGGCCACCTAATACGTTGAGTTGAAAACATTCCTCTTCGGATGCTTCTTTTCCTTTAAGAGAAGCTTCCATTTGTCTGAACCGTCTGTGATGATCATAATAATCCCTGAAAAATAATAACTAATAAATATTGAAATTAATTTTAAGGTATTTTTTCTTCCTTACGTATCCTCCTCAAGTTCATCGACTACGCCCAAAATGGAAGCAGTCTCATCCTTTAACTCAAGCCATTGTTTACCATCAACCATACCAGACTCTGCAACATAAAAATGGTTTTTAACTCCCTTTTTAACACGCTTTTATTAACTTGGGTTGTAACTATCTATCTATCTATCAATCTATCCATCTGGCTGCCTATGTAACGGAATCTTTGAGCCTAATTTTAACCAACTTCCAGCTATTCGATTTCTTTGAAACTTTGCACACGTATTAAGAACCCATGACAATGCAATAATCTGCAAACAGTATCCCTTTATCTTTTTTTTAATCGCCAGGAAAAAAAATCCATTATATTATAAAAACAACAACTAGGATGCCATCTGTTGGAAAAATTTCAAACTTTGCTATTAAATGAGGAAGAAATTTTTTAGTGGATTGCAAAGTGTTGACAACGGTCCAAACATTTCCTGGAGTGCCATCTGTTGGCAAAATTTGAAACTTTGCTACTTAATGAAGAAGACATTTTTAGTGAGTTGCAATCTTTTGCAAATTTTAAAATTTGCTACCATTGTCATTTCATAGGGGGCTGGTTATTTTCTTTTTGCTGCTTAATTAATTAGTATGTTCTAATTTACTGTTATATTAAGAATTTTGTGCAATATAACGAACTAAAAAATGAAAAATAATTAATAGTTTAAATAATTTTTCATTAAAAAAATATTTTCACTTCATAGTAAAAAGCGTGGGGTGCTTAATATATTAAATGTTATAATTATTATATTTGCCAATATCTATGATGGAAAAGTTATGAAAAAATAGTAAAATGCACCCCACGCTTTTTACTATGAAGTGAAAATATTTTTTTAATGAAAAATTATTTTTTAATTTTTAGTTCGGTTGCATATAAAAGCGTGTTTTTTAGTATCTTAAGAAATTTTTTAAAATCATCGGCATACAATAAGAATTTAGAGAATTTAAAGCAGTCAGCCACATCGTTAATAAAAATATTAAACAATAAAGGAGAAATGTGTCCTTGAGGAACTCCAGAGGAAACATCAAAAGCTTTCGACTCAAAGTTATTTATTTTAACTACTTGCTTTCTTTTGGATAAAAAGATCTAAATTAGTTCAGTAGTAAACCATGTACACCATAAGTATAAAGTTTGTCCAGTAAAATATCAAGATCAATTTTGTCAAAAGCCTTGGGGAAATCGGTATATATGGAGTCTACCACACAACCGCTCTACAAGCCTTCAACAATGTATTTGCTATATAACAAAAGATTTGTAGTTATAGATTTGCCCTTATTAAAACCGCATACTATTAGGACAGTGGGGAAATATTTCTATTTGTTTTCTTACCCCTAGTAATGTTAAAAGTATTGTGAAAAGAGCTTGATTTTTAACTTACCAACCACAGTGGCTACAAAAACCACCCACTTAAAGGGGAGCTCCATCCAGATGCCCTCACCTTCCTTTGTTGGGATAAAATTGGGTGTTGAAAAAATGTAACGATCCCCACCATCATCGTTGCTATCGTGCCTTGAACATGTGAGCAAATCATTAATCTGACAAAATAGGGCTCGATGTGAGTTAGAGCTATCCCAGTTTGATTTTGCTGCCTCTTGCGTAATGGTAGCCAATTGATCCTATAAGTAATATACAGGGTGTTCTTGAAGTTAACATATTTAATTTATAACTAGTATGGCTTGTACAGAAAAGTCATTAAGTACTTGTATATCTGTACACTGAATCGGATTCAACCGATCGGATAAAACTTAGAAACATGTTCTAATTGGTCGATTTTGAATGTTACGTTCGAAATTGACCAATCAGAACTACGGTCCTAGGTTTTATCCGGTCGGTTAAATCAGATTTAGTATAAGGATGTACAGGGTGTCCGGATTTAGTTGCAATTGCAGGGTATCTTGGTTATTATTAGAGATAGAGACTTGCGGTTTTCACGAACTGTTTATTTATTTATTTAAGCAATATACGGGATACCCCATTATAACATTTCTTACAGATACATACAATATTAAAAGATAAGTATAAAACATAAAATAAAATTACTTTATACATATATCAGAAAATCATAGTTATAGAATCTACAAATTAACACTTACATTAACCACTTAATAGTGATCTGAAGCATTGCTTTCGAAAGAGATTAAGTGAGCTTCCAAAAGGATCTATACTAGGACGAGCATTCAAATATGCTAGGGAGCGTGAGATTGGAGCATGAAAACCATAGTTAGTCCGATGAAATTGAACTGTAAATAGCTGATTACTTCTAAGCGATCGAGTAGGGATTTTTAAACAAATTTGCCCAAGAAGAACCGGACAATCAATGTTTCCATTGATTAATTTGTGAATAAAACACAAATCACTAACCACCCTTCTAACCTCCAGGTGGCAGGTTAAGATGAGAGGAGACTTCCTCGACCCTATCCCGCATGTTCAGTTTAAATGCACAATACTTCACATTTTTTTGAACATTCTCTAACTGGGTTTTATAGATATTATAAAAAGGGGACCATATCATAGATGCATATTCAATGTGAGATCTCACAAGAGAACAGTACAGTAAACGCAGTGAATTCACTGACAAATCCGCACCCACCCTCAAGATAAAACCCTGTTGCTACTTTTTGATGGAACGAAAGATAACAATAAAATATTTTTTTATTAGTGTTTGGCATACAGTAAGTAAAAACTGATATTAGTATAGAAGGAACAGTTTAAAAATGTAAATTCGGTGCTCTTTGATAAGAAAAAAATCACAAAAAAGTTTAAAGTAAATAAATCGGCATGCTTGACTTCGCGGCCGCCTTTGCTATATTTCTTTTATGATATGCCGGTTGATGCAGCTGGTCATCGCACTATGGGATAGAAATTAATTTTTTTGGTCAAAATTCTGAAACTTACCAATCTAACTTAAAATGAGGTGTTTTTACTGGAAAAATATTATAAATTATTACAAATGCTTTTTGGAAGCCTAAAACTTATTATATGTTATTATAAATTTACACCCCCTTAACATTATTATTTTTTATTGTACAAAATAAACTAAAATGTCAGCTTGTTTGGTTAATTCGGTAGTATTCTAATCAGTAATCCGATGATTATTATCTCATATGATATACAGGGTACGACAATAGGTATGATTTTTTTAAATGGAATACCCTGAATATTATATCACCACCAAAAAAATATTTTAAAATGCTTTAAAAAATACTACATTTGATGTGTCTATCTCAATTAGTTTCGGAAATATGACCATCCCTCTGAAAAATAATTTTAAATTATTCTTACAAGCATAATAGAGAAACATCTTCCAAACTATTTTTATTTTTTTAACGTATAAAATAAATAAAAAACATTGTTTTGTTGGGTAGATTCTGTAGAATCCATATCTTTCATCAGAATGCTTTTATCTTTTAGGATATACAGTGTAGGACAAAACATATTAAATTTTAAAATGGAAAACCTTGTAAATTATAAAAAATCTTGTATCTGTCCTTACACTCAGAAGCAGCAAAAAGTAGGAAGGCAATTGTAAGTATAAAAACTGATAAAGAAAAAGGTAAAAAAATCTTTGACAAAAGTAGCGAGACATCGGAAACACAACAATAGCTCTTATTATTTAAACTATTTTACTTTTTTAATAAACAAGGCTAATAATAAACTAAGTAGATTAAATGTTGTATATTTATGTTTACTTAAAATACATTTTCAAGTTTCTTATTACCCCAATAGAAGTCGTCATATCCTTTTATAATTTTGCGTACATGTAGTTTGGAGTATCTTATATATAATATATCTAAATATTTTTGAAAAGCTCTCACCCTCTATAATTTAATAAATAAGAAATATACAGGGTGTTAAATAAGAAAAGTCATATATTTGGTTCATATCGCAAAAAATATAAAAAAAATCTAACTACACCACTGGATTCTACGTAAAACTATCTACAGATATCAGTTTATACTTTTGTTGTAAGGTACAAGACAAGTGAAACACGAGGGTGGTCCAAAAATGGAAAAAAAATGAATTTCACTCTGTAGGTTAAAAAATAAGGAGACCATGAAAAATCTTTTGATGTAATCGTTCGTTTCATCAAAAAATAGCAACAGTTCGCGAAAACCGCAACTTCCTATCTCCAATAATAACCAAGATACCCAGCAATTGCAACGAAATCCGGTCACCCTGTACATACACATACTTAATTTACAAAAAAAAACGACGAATTAATTTATTATTAACCAGAACTTACCATTTTGTCCTTCTGCGCCTCAGCCATGGCTTCGTTTATCTTAAACAAAAAAAAGATTTATTTATACAGGGTGTTTACTGAATAATGGTACAAGAAAATTTACTAATCTTCTTATGCCCAAACAGTGCAATATATTCGCGCAATGACTATAGAACTTTGATCTTCGAAGCCAGAGGTCGCCGGTTCGATTCCCAGCGGGGGAGACATATTTAGGTAGTAGTTATTTAAAAATAACGACCGTGGTGGCACTAACGCGTTGTCTAAAAGGTGCTGTGAAATGCATAACTGCATGTTTCAGTGCTTGGACAACGTTGACGAAACAGGGGAACGATGGGTTAAACATCTAATAACCCGACACCCACGGTACTCTGGTATTTAGGCATAGACCTTCGTGGGATCTCCCGGGTGTTGCACAGTGCAGCCAGCTTCATGGGACTGTTGAGCAAAATTAATATACATGGCGTTTCAGAACTATGGGATCAAACTTTAAGATGTAATTCCTTATGATATTTTATGAAAAAAGGTTCCTATAAACATATGTCCGGAGTTGCTTCCTTACTGAGATACAGGGCGTAAAAATTTAAGAAAAAAATCAGCTTTTTATAAATATTTTTAATATTAACCAAATTTTATACAAATCGGCCAAAGCATATTAAAAATATTTATAAAAACTGATTTTTTCTTAAATTTTAACGACCTGTATCTCAGTAAGAAAGCAACTCCGGTCATATGTTTATAGGAACTTTTTTCATAAAACATGAGGAATCACACTTTAAAGTTTGATCCCATAGTTCTGAAACGCCCTGTATATCCAAAACTAATAAAGATAGACATATCAAATGCGGTATTTTTGTAAAGCTCTTTGGACTATCTTTATAATGGTGATAGTGATAATATACAGAGTGTTGCTTTTAAAAATTTTATACTTTTTGTCCTATCCTGTATATTTTAAGAGATAATAAAAATTTGATAACTGATTTAAAAACTACATAATTAACCCAATGAACACTTACATTTTTGTTATTTTTGTAGGATAAAAAAGAAAAAAGGTAAGGAGGTGTATATGTATAAAAACATGGGTAATTTTCTAGAAACCTGCGGCAACTCTGATTTTAACGAAATTTGGTATCCGGGGGTTTTTGGGGCGCTGATCACGAATCTGAAAAAATTTTTTGGCGGAAACGTTTCGTTCTCGAGATATTCATCATCAAAGTTCAAATTTGAACTAAGCTTATTTTCACTATATTCCCCCTTCTTTTGCACATAATTCTTGATTTAAAGCTAAAGTGTCACAAAATATTTGATTTTCACCTTTTAAAACCTCGTTTTTCTACGTTTTTACATTATTTTTGCATTAAATTGCGTGGCTTTTCTTTGATAATGCGGCAACCATACATACACATAGGGCTTCATGGCACACTGGGATTTAAATGATTCAAAGTATAGTTATGCAATTTAATGCAAAAATAATGTAAAATACGTAAAAAAACGGGGTTTTAAAAGGTAAAAATCTAATATTGTGTGCCACTTTAGCTTTAAATCAAGAATTGTGTGCAAAAAGAAGGGGAATATTGTAAAAATAGGATTAGTTTAAATTTCGAGTCTGATGATAAATATCTCAAGAACGAAATGTTTCCGCCAAAAAATCTTTCAAATTCGTGATCAGCGCCCCAAAAACCTGTGTATACCAAATTTCGTCAAAATCGGAGTTGCCGCAGGTTTCTAGAAAATTACCAACTGTTGATATACCTACTACCCGCAATTGGTCTTTATTTAAATGCAGTATATTTCAATGCGTGAACATACAAATTTAGGATATGATTATTTGGACAATTTAGTATCATTTTTACAAAAAATAAAACACATGCTAAAAAAACGAAAATTAGGTTCTTGTCCACAGATCGCTGCACTCTGTAACACAGTGAACAGAGCTTTAATCTCGGAAGCCAGAAATCGCCAATTTGATTCCCAGCTGGCAAGACATCTTTGGGTGGTAGATTTTTTAAACCGCGTTGTATAAAAGGTGCTGTGAAATGCAAAAGTTGCATGTTTCAATGCTAAAACAACGTTAACGGTACAGGGGAAGCAATTTTGGAAATCGTCGTGCGCTTGCTTAACTAACTAAATTATTAAAATGGAATGGTTTTCAGAAGCGAGGTCTTTTCTGCTCCAAATTTTTTGGAATCCTCCCATGAAAAGAAGTATACATACGCCCCAAATTTCAGTATTTTAAGGTATTTTATACCACCACTTGAGTTTCAGTTTCGGTTTCGGCCGAAGTCGGAATTAGATCCAGTTAGAAAATATTGATGTATTACCAGCTTATTTTATTTATCTAATTTTGGAAACTTTAAAAAAAAGTTATAATAAATGCCAAAAATATATTTATTAAACCTTTGTAATCAGCTTTTTTTATGCACAATCTAATGGGATAAAAGTGGTTCTATCATAAACTTGTCTAGGTATTCGTATTCGAATATCGATTTTCAGTATTTGATCCAACTCTGATGGATACTTTACTCGATTCATGACTTGGTAATTAAATTGAAAAAAGGTAAAAAACAAACAGATATCACAAAATAATTCAGTCTAGCACTAAGACAAACTTTATTTTTTGTGGAAATACACTAATGAAAAAGAAATCAAAGAAATTTCAAAGAAATTTCAAAGAAATTCATCGATCATTTTTAACTTACCCTACACTTATTTTTTGAACACTAATGAAGAATTGAAGAATACTAATCGCAAGCACAAAACAGATCGCAAGTAATCGATCATCAACAAAGCAAAATATTAATCGTAATAGTTGAACATTTAACACGAACAATTTACAATCCTTAATATCCTAACCTCCAAATAACAAATTTGGAATTTGAATTTGGCGCTAAACGGCCAACGTCTCCTTCTTCTTTTCTTCTTCCTTAAATTCCTTGGTTTGGCTGCTCTCAAGCGCCATCCACTAGCACATTCAGTAGATAGCCTCCTTTGTCTGGCTCTCGGCCATTGGCTGCTATCAAAATATTTTCTAAAAACCTTTTCCAAAGATTTAACATAATTGTATATGATATTACATACATTTAACAGTTAAGTAGGTATGCGAACTATTAGTTTGGACAAATAGCACAAACACAGGTAAGAAACTCTTCTCGCTTCCGGACAACAAAGGACACCCAAAATGTTATCTCGGATAAAAACCCAGGGTCAAAAAAAGAAAAGGGAAACTCATTAATAAACTCAGATGAATGTTACACAATGGAAATCAACATAGGAAAGAATCTACATAATTATTACAATTTAATACAATTATGTATATTTTATAAATTTGTGTAGTTTGTCCATAGTCTTCACTTTCGTGCTGTGGAATATTTTGACGTTCGGGGTAAGACTGCTGCATTTTGCTGCGGCGGCAGGCCTGTCGTGATTGTCAATTCATTCCATGAGTTTTAATTTATACTGTAACTAGCTTTTGCTCGCGGCTTCGCACGCGTTAAATTCGTAGTAATACAATTTCCCTATCGTTTATTTACGACTTCACATTAGAAATCTTGAAATTATAATTGGCGTAGAAATCTACAATAGAAAACGAGGTGTAAATAAAGCACGGATAGTTTGTTTGGCGCCAGGCGCATTCCCCTCGATTTACTTGCGAACAAACCGGTTTTTCCGCCCATGAAACGTTACTTTTGTTTCGCGCAGGTAATAACATAGGTAATCCATCGAGATCAGTGACATCGCCCCACATAGCGTGGATGTGAATAGAATTCACGTCGTTCCAAGGGCTTGTAATATGACTCCTCGGTAATTTAGAGCTTATCGGTTTTTGCATCCAAGGAGCGCGCAAATAGGTTGGTTTCTTTGGACGGATGTGTGGCGAATTATAAGACTGGACGCAGCTTAATATTCATCCATTCAAATTATGGTTTTTCCAAAACAGAAAAAATCGAATGTGGATATTGAAGGATGAAATATCGATTCACTGAATCGATTCAGCACTGCATATCGATTTACAAAATTCATGTTATATAATCGATATTAGATCACCATTCCTAGTTTGTACTAACCTTTTGTGATCCAAATCTAACCTAGAATAAACATTTTTAAATTTTCGTTTTGTTGATATCGTTATTTTAAAGATAAGTAAAACTCTCGGTGAAACTAAATATTTTTTTTATTGTAATGTTATTATAAAATCATTAAAATTTGAATTATTGTCATAACGTTTTAATTTAATAACAATAATTTAAGCAATGTTTCATACAATAAAACAGTTAGAAGAAAAAAATGTCCCCAGTGAAATTACCTGTATGGTTTGGAGCAACCGATTGGATTTAGTGGCTTTTGCTAATGTAAAAGGTATAATCTTACATCATCTCATTGCCAGCTGGATTGAAAAGTTTATAGAATTATCTTTTCGTTATTAAAAAAGAAGCAAACATGTAGTTGTATTCTAGAATGTTGCGTCCACTCCGATTTTAATAAAATTTGGTATACGGGTTTTTTTGGGGAGCCGATCACGTCTCCGCAAGAATTTTCTGGCTTAAGGTGGGATGCAAACTAAGATACGCAACCACTAACGTCAGCCAGACAGCCCAGGGTCTATCCAAAAGAGGAAGAAGAACAACTTATCAAAAAAATCAGCTTACTTAAATTTTTTTCCGAAAACGTTGCTACATTCAATACTATTAGTTTGCTCTTAAAATAGAATTATTATTTATTCTTATTTGCATGAGTACTTAATTGATAAATATAAATTATTTTGCATCATTGGAGTTCATGATAATGAAATGTTAAATTAAGATTGTGTAAAGTATAACATGATTACTTTTTTCATTACTTACTTTTTACCCAATAACAATAATAAATTACATAATATGCAATATTTCAGAAACAGCTTAAAAGAAATATAAAGTGTGAATTAAGTATTATTAAAGAAGTATTTTTTTTACCACCTAAAACTTACAGTACAGAGTTGTACTAAACACCATTTCTATTATACTTTTATAGCCTTTTTTTCTTATAATTTTTTTGTGCCTCACGTCACACAAACTATAATATGTAAATAACGTTGCCAGACTGCCTACTGACTATACTACTAATTAAACTGAATTTAATTTTTTCTAGTAATAAGAAAAACAATTTTTTTATTTGGCAACAAGGAGAAATAATTTAAAATTTAGATTTTCGCCTGCATCACCAGCCATTCTAATGGTTTATTTCCTGGTATTTTATTTAAAAAAAACAATTTTATATTGTTTAAAAATAGTAAATTTTATTGTTTCGCGTCAGCCTTTACTTATAACTAAAGACAAACTTATAGTAAGAACATTTTAAAAGCGTAAATTCGGTACTCTTTGAAAATAATACAAAAAAACATAAAAAAGGCCGCCTGCAATCGGACTATTTTATACAAAGGCGCCGCTAACCTTTACAGCGACGCGCCGATACACTATGGGATAGAAATCCATTATCTTGGCCAAAAAGCAACTTTGAAATTTTAATGGCTCAATGGTTCAAAGTAGATACTTCAAACTACATGTACGCAAAATTATAAAAGGATATGACGACTTTTATTGGGGTAATAAGAAACTTGAAAATGTATTTTAAGTAAACATAAATATACAACATTTAATCTACTTAGTTTATTATTAGCCTTGTTTACTAAAAAACGTAAAAGAGTTTAAATAATAAGAGCTATTGTTGTGTTTGCGATGCAGTCTCGGGAAGTCTTGCTACTTTTGTCAAAGATTTTTTAGCTTTTTCTTTATCAGTTTTTGTACTTACAATTGCCTTCCTACTTTCTGCTACTTCTGAGTGTAAGGACAGATACAAGATTTTTTTATAGTTTACAAGGTTTTCCATTTTAAAATTAAATATGTCTTGTCCTACACTGTATATCCTAAAAGATAAAAGCATTCTGATGAAAGATATGGATTCTACAGAATCTCCCCAACAAAACAGTGGTTTTTATTTATTTTATACGTTAAAAAATAAAAAAGTTGGGAAGATGTATCTCTATTACGCTTCTAAGAATAATTTAAAATTATTTTTAAGATTTGTATGGTCATATTTCCGAAACTAATTGAGATAGACACATCAAATGTAGTATTTTTTTAAAGCATTTTAAAAGATTTTTTTGGTGGTGATATAATATTCAGGGTATTCCATTTAAACAAATCATACCTATTGTCGTACCCTGTATATCATATGAGATAATAATAATCAGATTACTGATTAGAATACTACCAAATTAACCAAACAAGCTGACATTTTAGTTTATTCTGTACAATAAAAAATAATAATGTTAAGTGGGGTGTAAATTTATAATAACATATAATAAGTTTTAGGCTTCCAAAAAGCAAATGTAATAATTTATAATATTTTTCCAGTAAAAAGCACCTTATTTTAAGTTAGATTGGTAAGTTTCAGAATTTTGACCAAAAAATTAATTTCTATCCTATAGTGCGATGACCAGCTGCATCAACTGGCATATCATAAAAGAAATATAGCAAAGGCGGCCGCGAAGTCAAGCATGCCGATTTATTTATCAAAGAACACCGAATTTACATTTTTAAACTGTTCCTTCTATATAAAAAGTGCAGAAAGTATAAAATGAATTTTATTTCAAAACATCAAATTTTTTCAGCAATTTAATACCTTTAGGTATTATTTTCTTACAAATTATTATCTTTTGTACTAGGTGAGGTTGCTCTGCATAGACTGACGTGGACAAGGGCTTGGCTTCTAAACCCACCAAAAGAAGGAGCTACCGTAAATGGAATAGCCTGGAGACCAGACGGAAAAGTTCTTGCTGTATCGTATAGCCATGGCACCGTGTTACTTATTAATATTGAGACAAAAGCTATTGTGACAACCTTTGAAATTTCAGGAGATGTTTCTTTTATTACTTGGGTTCAAGAAAAACAAGAAGTTAAACCAAAAACGTCTTTAAATTAAATGAAGACGAAAATGAGCTGCTTAAATTTATTGTAAGTGTTAGTTTTAAAAACCATCTATTACTTACTTTAATAATGTGGTCAAAAATTAGGTTATATACGGGGGTGTCTTTAGCTTGTGGCTCACCTCAATACACTTTTTTTTATAAACTTAATATAAGTTGGTAAGAACTTCCAAAGATATGCTGTATTTTTTCTAACAAATTTTGTTATTTTTTTTAAGGACTTATCAAAACCTTACCTTAGAGATCCACCTCCAGTGTCTCATCTAGAGGGTTCAATAAATTTTGAAGACATAAAAGGCCTAACAAGTTTTTTACAAGAACAGTCGGAATTTAACTTGCTTGTTATAGGAACAAAAGAAGGACTGATACATTTACGAGTTTTCGGCTGTTGGAAATGTTTAATTTTAAATGTTAGCAAAAATGTTGGTTATCAATGTTCTATTCAAAATGTACACTTTACTGAGGATCTAAGTAAAATTTTTGTTACTGTTACTGACCAAGAAAACAATGTAAAGACAATATTATTTAATGCAAATATCTTTAAAACACAGAGTGGGGAGTTGTTTCATGTTACCATGAAATATATCAAAATGTATGAGTTGTTACTTTATCTTGAGAAAATTTTGACAAGTATAACAGAGACTTGGGAAAGTATACTATTGGAAATTGACAAAAAACTTTCCAAATATGCAAGTCAGGTGCCAGAGGGAGGTAAGTATAGTTAGACCCATATTTATTTCATTCTGAAAGCGAAAAATGATAAAGGTAATAATAAGACAGGAAAGGGCCATACAATGGAAATTCAAGGAGGACCAAGAAGTCAACTCAGTGTGTGAGATGCCTTCAGACAAAATGGTACCAAGCTACTGGCTAAACAAAGGTTTTCAAACTTTAATACCAGACAGAAAGGACTGGGTGGCTGGGCCTCCCATCAAAGCCGACCTAATCTGGTATACAGACGGCTCCAAAACAGACCAAGGAGTTGGAGCAGGTATATATGGGGACAAACCAAGGACGAAAATAAACTTGGGTTTCGGACAACACCCTACTGTGTTCCAGGCCGAAATTGTAGCCATAGAACAATGTGCTAGGGAAATCATCAGAAGGAGCTATGAGGGTAAAACCATAGTAATCTATTCGGACAGCCAGGCAACCATCAGGGCACTCAGTTCATGCAAAATCAGCTCCAAGCTGGTGCGGGATTGCGTAATTGCCCTGGAAGAGGTGGGTGCGTCCAACAAGCTAACCATTGCCTGGGTCCCAGGACACGAAGGCCACGAAGGCAATGAAGAAGCTGATAAATTGGCAAAGGAGGGGGCTGGCAGGACAATGGTAGGTCCTGAGCCCTACTGTGGTATTCCATCATGCCAGGTAAGGTCATCCATTAGATCATGGATTATGAGGGAATCACAGGACTGGTGGATGAGAACATGTGTTCATCAAGGCTTACTCGCCAGAATTTACAAAAGACCTTCTGAATTATAACCGGAAGGCAGTAAGAATAATAGTGGGTCAACTGACAGGTCATTGCAGACTGAATAAACACCTGGAAACTATAGGCCTGGCAGAAGAAAACCTATGTAGGTTCTGCCAGGAGGAGGAAGAAACCGCAGAACACGTATGGTGCTACTGTGAAGCCCTCTGTCGTCTGCGGTTTGCAAGGCTGGGTGAAGAAAACCTAAAGCGGCAAAATATACCAAGGGGCCAGTTTCAAGCTTGTGGAGTCTGATTAAACAGACCGGCTTGGATAGCGTCCTCTAACCTATGGACGGAGGACACACAATAAACCTGAGCAGGTTGCAGTGCTAGAGGATATGCAATCCACCTCCTAATCTAATCTAATCTAATAAAGCCTTTTGTGAACAATGATTTATTGCACCAAAAATATTCAACTCCGACAACTACGCCACGCGTTACAGGTTTTATGGTACGCCAGCGACGAAATAAGAGGATGTTTTTTAAGTATGCGATACGTGTTTTCGCAAATTTTTTATCTAAAAAATATGTAATCAGGCTCTGTCAGAGGCTATGTGCTTTCAAAAAGGTTTGTTTACTTTATCATTTTTTGTGTACCTGGCGGCATCGCTTTCAGAATGAAATAAATATGGTCTTAACTATAAATACAGTGTATTTCTTTAATGCCCCCCTTTTATTTTTTGAACGGATAAATTTAAAATTAAAACTTTGGGATATAAATTAAAGCATAAATACTATATTTTAGAGTGAAATTGACAGATGAAAACTTCAAGATGGCGGATGGGTGGTAAAAATTAAATGGAAAGGGGTCTTAGACACATCATTTTAAAGCTCTTGACGAGTACTTTATAACCCTAGAATATATAGTCAATACCTTTACCAAATACAAAATGGCGGTACTTTAAAAATTACCTAAATACGTGATTTGGATAGAAACTAATAAAGTTAGGTGTACTTAATGTGGTATTTTCTTAAAGCTGTTTTAAAGATCTTTTAATGGTGATTTAATATACAGGGTGCTTAATTAAAAACTTATCTACTTTTTTCCTACTAACTATAGTCTATAGTATCACCAGTATTACCATTAAAAAGATATTTAAAAGAGCTTTAAGAAAATATCACATAAGGTACATCTAACTCTATTAGTTTTGGAAATATGGCCATCCAAATCAGGTATTTAGGTAATTTGTAGAGTACCTCCATTTTATATTAGGTGAAGGTATTGTCTTTATATTTTAGGGTTATAAAGTAGAGCTTTAAAATGATAGGTCACAAGACCTCCCCTTTCAATTTATTTTTTTCATCTTGAAATTTTCATTTGTCAATTTCACTATCAACTATCGTATTTATGCATCTGTTTTATATCCCAAAGTTTAAAATTTATTAAAGCATTTTTGTACAACTTAAGAAGAAATTTGAGTAATAATTATGATATTAAAATACCTAAACAAATATTAAAATGAGTGTTCAATTTTTCCCATTTTACCATGTTTTTTTAGGTGTAACTGCCGATTTTTTGGATTTATTGATGTTTGGTATCTGTTCAGAAAGAATCGAAGAATTTTTAATTCACGACTTAACCAAAAAGGGATTGGAAAAATTTGGACAAACAATGGAAGTTAGTTATTCGAATATTCAGTCCTATTTGTTTCGCCATATTATTAAGTTTTCTCAAAATGGAACTTTTCATTTGGCAGAGTTGAAGGGAATGGCCAAATTTGAAGAAAGATATGGGGTAAGTTTAATATAAAACCTAAAATCTCAAAGAACACCGTTATCTTGAGTTACATGGGTTTGAAAATTAAAGAAAATCATTTTTAAGTCTGCACTACAGCTAACATTTTATTTTTTTTTAAATTTTTATTTATTTATTACAAGCTCAACAGGCAACCATTAACAGGGCTACAAATATAACTATAATATAAACTATATAAAATTAAATAATACAATACAGAAAATAATTTCACAGCAAAATAGAAACTTAATACAACTTTAAGACTAAAATCTCATACCTAAAGATGTTTTATGCATACTCGAACAAACACTATAATTCATGGAAAAATCACAGTTATATGCAATGCCATTGTATAAGGAGCACATTCTTTGAATTGGTGACATATACAATGCATTAGTACTGGGCGATGGCAAATAAAAATATCTACTGTTCCTACTTGCAATCCTCGGGATCGCGAAATTAATTTCACCTAACAGAGATGGACCGACGATGGCCCCATTAATTAACTTATATAAAAATACCGTGCTATGAAGATTTCTTCTTTTCTCTAAACTTTCCATACTGAATCTTTGTCGCAAAAGGCCATCATCTAATCCCCTCTGAAGGTAAGTGCCTTCTTCTTTTAAAACCAAATATTTTAAAAACTTTCTTTGGACTCGTTCCACTGCTTTCACATATTTATCATAATATGGTGACCAAACTACCGATGCATATTCAAGTTTTGTTCTGACCAATGAAAAATAAAGTCTTTTTAAAGCATCAATATTATTAAAAGATTGACAATTTCTGAAAATTAAGCCCATTATTTGTAAAGATTCTGAGACAATCTTATTAACATGCAAATCAAAACATAATTTTGAATCTAATACAACCCCCAAGTCTCTTGTATTACTTACTCTGGTCAATTTAATTTCACCAATATAATAATTGTAATAAGCAGCATTAATCTTTTTAGTGAAAGTCATAACTAAGCACTTTCCAGCATTAAGAAGAAGGCAATTATTCCTACACCATGCCTGCACAGCACTTACACTTTCTTGTAATATATCACAGTCTTCCGTGGTCTCAATTCGAGTATACAGCTTCAGGTCATCTGCAAATATTTGATGTTCTACTTTAATCTTACTACATCTTTATTATCGGAGATACGAAGTCGGTTGAATTAGCAAAATAGCATTTTTTCCGGTGATTAAAATTGAAAAACAATTGAATATTGGGTTTTTGATTTATTGCAAAAAATATACTTTTTTAAATGATACACCTTGTATATTATGTCACTATTCGAAAGATCTATCAAAGACCATTAAAAAAAAACCTCATGTGTTATATACAATTTTTAATAGTTTCTGAAATATGGCCATCCTCAGGAATTTAATAGTAAACTGGCATTTTTAAAACAGAACACCCTGTATATGGCATCTCCATTAATATATATTTTAGAGACCTTTAAGAAAATACTACATTTGATATGTCTATCTCCTATAGTTTTTAAAATGTGGCCATTCAAATCTTAAAAATGGAAGATATGTCTATTTTTATCTTCGACACTAAACTTAGTGCTTATAGCTTGGAGCTGTGGAGATAATAAAAATTTACCCAATCGTTTTTGATTAATTTGAAAAAGACTTCCTTATACAAACTTATCCTGATTTTAGATGCCTAATAGGATATTGACAATATTGACAATAAGGTTAACCAAAATACCAATATTTGAATGGCTTAAAGATTTTCCTATTTAACATATAATTTTTGATTTAAAAATAAAGTGAAACTATTTAAAACCAAAAAAAACTCTCCACTTTCTTTGCTTACCGCTGGGCGGTATGCGGGTGTCTAAATTTGCCAGAGCCTCATCTGTCAAAGCAGGGTGTACGACGAGCACATTGAGGTTGACTTGAGTATGAGAGGCTATATAAGACGCATCATACTCCTTACACCCCAAAAGTGTCTTAAACGACATTTGTCTGAAATTAAAGCTGTCAAAAAGTCTTAAACGACTTTAGTCTATAATTATATTTGTCAAAAATATCTTAAACGACATTTGTCAAAAATTATACTAATAAAAAGTCTTAAACGACTTTAGTCTAAAATTGTATTTGTCAAAAATATCTTAAACGACATTTGTCAAAAATTATACTAATAAAAAGTCTTAAACGACTTTAGTCTAAAATTGTATTTGTCAAAAATATCTTAAACGACATTTGTCAAAAATTATACTAATAAAAAGTCTTAAACGACTTTGGTGGTCTAAAATTGTATTTGTCAAAAATATCTTAAACGACATTTGTCAAAAATTATACTAATAAAAAGTCTTAAACGACTTTAGTCTAAAATTGTATTTGTCAAAAATATCTTAAACGACATTTGTCAAAAATTATACTAATAAAAAGTCTTAAACGACTTTGGTCTAAAATTGTATTTGTCAAAAATATCTTAAACGACATTTGTCAAAAATTATACTAATAAAAAGTCTTAAACGACTTTGGTCTAAAATTGTATTTGTCAAAAATATCTTAAACGACATTTGTCAAAAATTACACTAATAAAAAGTCTTAAACGACTTTAGTCTAAAATTGTATTTGTCAAAAATATCTTAAACGACATTTGTCAAAAATTATACTAATAAAAAGTCTTAAACGACTTTAGTCTAAAATTGTATTTGTCAAAAATATCTTAAACGACATTTGTCAAAAATTATACTAATAAAAAGTCTTAAACAACTTTAGTCTAAAATTGTATTTGTCAAAAATATCTTAAACGACATTTGTCAAAAATTATACTAATAAAAAGTCTTCAACGACTTTAGTCTAAAATTGTATTTGTCAAAAATATCTTAAACGACATTTGTCAAAAATTATACTAATAAAAAGTCTTAAACGACTTTAGTCTAAAATTGTATTTGTCAAAAATATCTTAAACGACATTTGTCAAAAATTATACTAATAAAAAGTCTTAAACGACTTTAGTCTAAAATTGTATTTGTCAAAAATATCTTAAACGACATTTGTCAAAAATTATACTAATAAAAAGTCTTAAACGACTTTAGTCTAAAATTGTATTTGTCAAAAATATCTTAAACGACATTTGTCAAAAATTATACTAATAAAAAGTCTTAAACGACTTTAGTCTAAAATTGTATTTGTCAAAAATATCTTAAACGACATTTGTCAAAAATTATACTAATAAAAAGTCTTAAACAACTTTAGTCTAAAATTGTATTTGTCAAAAATATCTTAAACGACATTTGTCAAAAAATATATTTGTCAAAAATATCTTAAATGACATTTTTCCAAAAAGTATTAAAGTACATATGTCCAAAATTAAATTGGTAAAACATGTTTGCATGTAGAAAGACTGCAACTTTGCCTTGGACCTATTATTGTTTTGATAGTTTTTAATCAATTTCTCTTCTTTTACTGCTCAAATTTTATTTCGATTTTTATTTAATTTTCTTATGTAAATTAAAGGCTCCGCGTCGTGTGTTCCTTCTAAAACTCTACCTCTTCCTGCTTTTTTAGATGACAATTTCTTACTACACTAAATTCTCTGCGTATGATCTATTTAATATCCTTGTTTAGATTTTTGCCCCATTTAAGTTTTCTTTTTGCCTTTATTATTAAAAGTGTTGTAGTGTAAATCTAATGTCATGTTTTTTTTTACTGTGTTTTTAGATGATTTAAATTTTTCTCTTGTGTGTTTTTACAGGACGTATTTCTTTTAAAATACTTCACTATCTTTCTTCTGAGTTTGGATGCTGCATTCTACGAAGTCAAAGGCAGAATTTTTAAAACTTTCTTGAACAGTTTTTCAGACTGATGTGATGTGTAGAATTCGTGATCTTCACAAAACAAGATGTTTTTTAAATTATTTCACTATCTTTCTTCTAAGTTTAGTTCTTCTGAAAAGCTGCTGCATTTCAAATGGTCGAAGGCAGATTTCTTGAAAGATTCTTAAACATTTTTTAGGCTAATGTATAGAGTTCTATAATACTGCATTGCGTTTCTTCGGAGTTTACACCTGACAAAATGTTTTATCTCCTGAGGTGGAAAGCAAAATTTTTAAAAGTCTTTTAAACAGCTTTGCTCTTTGATATGGGGAGTTTGTTGTCTTGAAAAAGCAGGGTGTATTTGTTCTAAAATACTGCACTGTGTTCCTTCGGAGTTTACATCTTTTGACAAAATGTTTTATTTTCTGAGGTGGAAGGCAGCAGAATTCTTGAAAGTTTTTTGAACAGCTTTGCTCTTTGATGTGGAGAATTTGTTATTTTGAAAAAGCAGGATATACTTCTTCTACAATACTTCACTGTGTTCCTTCGGAGTTTACATCTTTTGACAAAATGTTTTATTGTTTGAGGTGGAAGGCAGAATTCTTGAAAGTTTTTTGAACAGCTTTGCTCTTGATGTGGAGAATTTGTTATTTTGAGAAAGCAGGATATACTTCTTCTACAATACTTCACTGTGTTCCTTCGGAGTTTACATCTTTTGACAAAATGTTTTATTTTTTGAGGTGGAAGGCAGAATTCTTGAAAGTTTTTTGAACAGCTTTGCTCTTTGATGTGGAGAATTTGTTATTTTGAAAAAGCAGGATATACTTCTTCTACAATACTTCACTGTGTTCCTTCGGAGTTTACATCTTTTGACAAAATGTTTTATTTTTTGAGGTGGAAGGCAGAATTCTTGAAAGTTTTTTGAACAGCTTTGCTCTTGATGTGGAGAATTTGTTATTTTGAGAAAGCAGGATATACTTCTTCTATAATACTTCACTGTGTTCCTTCGGAGTTTACATCTTTTGACAAAATGTTTCATTTTCTGAGGTAGAAGGCAGAATTTTTGAAAGTTTTTTGAACAGCTTTGCTCTTTGATGTGGAGAATTTGTTATTTTGAAAAAGCAGGATATACTTCTTCTACAATACTTCACTGTGTTCCTTCAGAGTTTACATCTTTTGACAAAATGTTTCATTTTCTGAGGTGGAAGGCAGAATTCTTAAAAGTTTTTTGAACAGCTTTGCTCTCTGATGTGGAGAATTTGTTATTTTGAAAAAGGAGGATATACTTCTTCTACAATACTTCACTGTGTTCCTTCGGAGTTTACATCTTTTGACAAAATGTTTCATTTTCTGAGGTGGAAGGCAGAATTCTTAAAAGTTTTTTGAACAGCTTTGCTCTCTGATGTGGAGAATTTGTTATTTTGAAAAAGCAGGATATACTTCTTCTACAATACTTCACTGTGTTCCTTCGGAGTTTACATATTTTGACAAAATGTTTCATTTTCTGAGGTGGAAGGCAGAATTCTTGAAAGTTTTTTGAACAGCTTTGCTCTCTGATGTGGAGAATTTGTTATCTTGAAATCGCAGGATATACTTTTTCTACAATACTTCACTGTGTTCCTTCGGAGTTTACATCTTCTGACAAAATGTTTAATTTTCTGAGGTGGAAGGCAGAATTCTTGAAAGTTTTTGAACAGCTTTGCTCTTTGATGTGGAGAATTTGTTATTTTGAAAAAGCAGGATATACTTCTTCTACAATACTTCACTGTGTTCCTTCGGAGTTTACATCTTTTGACAAAATGTTTCATTTTCTGAGGTGGAAGGCAGAATTCTTGAAAGTTTTTTGAACAGCTTTGCTCTTTGATGTGGAGAATTTGTTATTTTGAAAAAGCAGGATATACTTCTTCTATAATACTTCACTGTGTTCCTTCGGAGTTTACATCTTTTGACAAAATGTTTCATTTTCTGAGGTGGAAGGCAGAATTCTTGAATTTTTTTGAACAGCTTTGCTCTCTGATGTGGAAAATTTGTTATCTTGAAATTGCAGGATATACTTCTTCTATAATACTTCACTGTGTTTCTTCGAAGTTTACATCTTCTGACCAAATGTTTTATATCCCGAGGCGAAGGGCAGAATTCCTAAAAGTTTCTTGAACAGCTTTGCTCTCTGATGTGGAGGATTCGTTATCTTAAAGAAGCAGGATATACTTCTTCTATAAAACTTTACCGTGTTTCTTCGGAGTTTATATCTTCTGACGTTTCTTAAACAGCTTTGCTTCCTAATGTGCAAACTTCGATGTCTTGGAAAAGCGGGGTGTATTTCTTCTATAATACTTCAGTGCCTTTTTTTTGGAGTTTTTATCTTCTTCTTCTATCTTTATTTCTCCAAAGTTTACATCTTCTAACAAAATGTTTCATTTTCTGAGGTGGAACGCAGAATTCTTGAAAGTTTTTTAAACGTTTTTGCTCCATGACGTATAGAGTTCGTTATCTTAAAAAAGCAGCGTATACTTCTTTATATCACTTCACTGTGTTTCTTCGAAGTTTACATCTTTTAACAAAATGTTCCATTTTCTAAGGTTGAAGGCATTTTCGAAAGTTTTTTCAACAAATGAACTGATGTGTAGATTTCGTGATTTTCAATAAGCAGGGGGCGTATTTCTTCTGGATTACTTCACTATTTCTCTTCTAAGTTTACATCTTCTAACAATCTGCTGCATTTCATAACGTCGAAGGCAGAATTTTTTAAAGTTTTTTAAACAGTTTTTCTAACTGATGTGTAGAGTTCGTGTCTTCAAAAAGCGTATTTCTGCACTATCTTTCTTCCGAGTTTAAATTTTCTTAAGAGCTGCTACATTTCACAAGGTCGCAGGCAAATTTTTAAAAGTTTATTAAACAGCTTTTAAGACTGATGTGTAAAGTTATTGCTCTTTAAAAAGCCGGGCGTATTTCTTCTGGATTACTTCACTATCTTTACTCTTAGATTACATCTTCTAACAAGTCGCTGAATTTCCAAGCTCGAAGGCAGATTTCTTGAAACTTTTTGAACAGTTTTTCAGAATGATGTGTAGAGTTTGTGATCTTTACAAAACAGGGCGGGTTTTGAATTATATCACTATCTTTCTTCTAACGTTAGATCTGCTGAAATGGTGCTGCATTTCACAGGGATTGAAGGCAGATTTTTTCAAAGTTTTTTAAACAATTTTTTAGGCTGATGTGTAGAGTTCGGGGTCTTCACATAACAGGGCGTATTTCTTCTGGATTACTTGTCTATCTTTTCTCTAAGTTTAGATCTTCTAAAAAGTTTTACAAGGTTGCAGGCAAATTTTTGAAATACTCTTTTTTAGAATTGTGTAGAGTTTGTAATCGTCAAAAAGCAGGGCGTATTTCTTCTGGATACTTCACTGTCTTTCTTTTGAGTTTACATCTTCTAACAAGCTGCTGCATATACCAAGGTGAAAGTCATTTTTTGAAAGTTTTTTGAGGTTGATGTGTAGATTTCGTGTTCTTTAAAAAGCAGGGCGTATTTCTTCTGCATTACTTCACTACCTTTTCTCTGTGATTACATATTACAAGGTTGCTTGCAGAATTATTGAAGGTTCTTTGAGAAGTTTTTCAGGCTGACTATCTCTCTCTTCTAAGTTTGCAATTTCTTTAAAAGTGTATTTCACAAGATCGCAGGCACAATTCTTGAGTTTTTTGAACATTTTTGCTCCCTGATGTGTAGAGTCACGTGTACGGTCATCTCTGCGGTTTAAGCGTATTCGTCAGAGCCTCATCAGTAAAAGCAGGGTGTACGGCGAGCACATTGAGGTTGACTTGAGTATGAGAGGCTATAAGAGACGCATCATACTCCTTACACCCCAAAACTGTCTTAAACGACAATTGTCCAAAATATCTTAAACGACTTCAGTCTAAAATTATATTTGTCAAAAATATCTTAAACAATATTTGTCTAAAATTTTATCTATCTAAAAAGTCTTAAACGACTTCAGTCTCAAATTATATTTGTAAAAATATCTTAAACGACATTTGTCTAAAATTGTATCTGTCAAAAAGTCTTAAACGACTTTAGTCTCAAATTAGATTTGTCAAAAATATCTTAAACGACATTTGTCTAAAATGTATTCTGTTAAAAACTCTTAAACGACTTTAGTCTAAAATTATATTTGTTAAAAAATATCTTAAACGACATTTGTCTAAAATTGTATCTGTCAAAAAGTCTTAAACGACTTTAGTCTCAAATTATATTTGTCAAAAATATCTTAAACGACATTTGTCTAAAATTTAATCTGTCAAAAAGTCTTAAACGACTTTAGTCTCAAATTAGATTTTTCAAAAATATCTTAACCGACATTTGTCTAAAATTGTATCTGTCAAAAAGTCTTAAACGACTTTAGTCTCAAATTAGATTTGTCAAAAATATCTTAAACGACGTTTGTCTAAAATGTATTCTGTTAAAAAGTCTTGAACGACTTTAGTCTAAAATCATATTTGTTAAAAAATATCTTAAACGACATTTGTCTAAAATTGTATCTGTCAAAAAGTCTTAAACGACTTTAGTCTCAAATTAGATTTGTCAAAAATATCTTAACCGACATTTGTCTAAAATTGTATCTGTCAAAAAGTCTTAAACGACTTTAGTCTCAAATTAGATTTTTCAAAAATATCTTAAACGACATTTGTCTAAAATTGTATCTGTCAAAAAGTCTTAAACGACTTTAGTCTCAAATTAGATTTTTCAAAAATATCTTAACCGACATTTGTCTAAAATTGTATCTGTCAAAAAGTCTTAAACGACTTTAGTCTCAAATTAGATTTGTCAAAAATATCTTAAACGACGTTTGTCTAAAATGTATTCTGTTAAAAAGTCTTGAACGACTTTAGTCTAAAATCATATTTGTTAAAAAATATCTTAAACGACATTTGTCTAAAATTGTATCTGTCAAAAAGTCTTAAACGACTTTAGTCTCAAATTAGATTTGTCAAAAATATCTTAGCCGACATTTGTCTAAAATTGTATCTGTCAAAAAGTCTTAAACGACTTTAGTCTCAAATTAGATTTGTCAAAAATATCTTAAACGACATTTGTCTAAAATTGTATCTGTCAAAAAGTCTTAAACGACTTTAGTCTCAAATTAGATTTGTCAAAAATATCTTAAACGACATTTGTCTAAAATGTATTCTGTTAAAAAGTCTTAAACGACTTTAGTCTAAAATCATATTTGTTAAAAAATATCTTAAACGACATTTGTCTAAAATTGTATCTGTCAAAAAGTCTTAAACGACTTTAGTCTCAAATTAGATTTGTCAAAAATATCTTAAACGACATTTGTCTAAAATGTATTCTGTTAAAAAGTCTTAAACGACGTTAGTCTCAAATTAGATTTGTCAAAAATATCTTAAACGACATTTGTCTAAAATTGTATCTGTCAAAAAGTCTTAAACGACTTTAGTCTCAAATTAGATTTGTCAAAAATATCTTAACCGACATTTGTCTAAAATTGTATCTGTCAAAAAGTCTTAAACGACTTTAGTCTCAAATTAGATTTTTCAAAAATATCTTAAACGACATTTGTCTAAAATGTAAAAAGTCTTAAACGACATTAGTCTAAAATCATATTTGTTAAAAAAATATCTTAACCGACATTGGTCAAAAATTATATTTGTCAAAAAGTCTTAAACGACTTTAGTCTCAAATTAAATTTGTTAAAAATATCTTAAACGACATTTGTCCAAAATTGTATTTGTCAGAGCAGTTTTAAACGACTTTAGTCTAAAATTATATGTGTCAAAAATTACTTAAATGGTATTTGTCCAAAATTATATCTGTCAAAAGAGCCTTAAACGACTTAATTCTAAAACTGTATTAATAAAACATGTATGTATGTAGATAGACTGCATCTTTGCTTGAGACCTATTGTTGTTTTGGATAGATTTTAATTGATTTCCCTTTTTTCACTACTAGAATTTGTTTATTATTCCTTAATTTTCCTGGGTAAACTAAAAGATTTATGTGTTGCTGCTAAAGCTCTACGTCTCCCTGATTTTTTGATGGTTTGATGGTTGATGTATTTCTTCTGAATTACCTCACTATCTTTTCTCTGAGAATACATCTTTTACAAGCTGCTGCATTTCACGAGGTCGAAAGCAGAATTTTTAAAAGTTTCTTGAATAGTTTTTTAGAATGATGTGTAAATTTTGTGATCTTCAAATGCACGACGTATTTCTTCTGGATTACTCTTGTACGTTTTTTCCGAGTTTAGACCTTTCAACGAGCTGCTACGTTTACAAGGGCGAATGCAGAATTTTTCAAAGTTTCTTAAAAAAATTCCGACTGATGTGTAAAGTTCGTGATCTTCAAAAAGCAGGGCATATCTCTTCTGGATTACTCCACTATTTTTCTTCTGAGTTTACATCTTTTAATAAGCTGCTGCATTTTACGAGGTCGAAGACAAAATTTTTGAAATTCTCTTGAACAGTTTTTCACACGGATGTGTAGAGTTCGTGATTCCATTATTTTTCTTTTGAGTTTTTTTCACGAGGTCAAAGGCATAATTCTTCAAAGTTTCTTGAACAGCTTTGCTCTCTGGTGTGTAAAATTCGTTATCTTGAAAAAGCTGGGTGTATTTGTTCTTTCTTCGGAGTTTACATCTGACAATTTTTTTTTATCTCTTAAGGTGGAAAGCAGAATTCTTAAAAGTTTTTTGATCAACTTTGCTCTTTGATGTGTAAAGTTCGTTATGTTGAAAAAGCAGGGTGTATTTGTTTTATAATACTGCACTGTGTTTCTTCGGAGTTCACATCTTCTGATAAAATGTTTCATTTTCTGAGGTGCAAGGCAGAATTTTTAAAAGTTTTTTAATCCGCTTTGCTCTCTGATCTGTTAAGTTCGTTATCTTGAAAAAGCACTGTTCTGTAATAATGCACTGTTTTTCTTCGGAGTTCACATCTTCTGACAAAATGTTTTATTTTCTGAGGTAGGAGGCAAAATTTTTAAAAGTTTTTTGAACAGCTTTGCTTTCTGATGTGTAAAGTTCGTTATCTTGAAAAAGCAGGGTGTATTTGTTCTATAATACTGCACTGTCTTTCTTCGGAGTTTACATTTGACAAAACGTTTTATCTCTTGAGGTGGAAAGCATAATTCTTAAAAGTTTTTGAACGGCTTTGCTCTTTGGTGTCTAAACTTCGGTATTTTTGAAAAGTAGGGGTGTTTCTTTTCTAATAGGTACTTTACTGTGTTTTTTCGGAGTTTACATCTTCTGACAAAATGTTTTATTTTCTGAGGTGGGAGTCAGAATTTTTAAAAGTTTTTGAACAGCTTTGCTCTCTGATGTGTAAAGTTCGTTGAAAAAGCAGGGTGTATTTGTCCTATAATATTGCAAATGTTTAATTTTCTGAGATGGAAGGCAGAATTCTTGAATTTTTTTGAACAGCTTTGCTCTCTGATGTGGAAATTTTTTTATCTTGAAATAGCAGGTTTTACTTCTTCTATAATACTTTACTGTGTTTCTTTGAAGTTTACATCTTTTGACAAAATGTTTTATTACCTGAGGCGAAAGGCAGAATTCCTAAAAAATTTTGTACAGCTTTGCTCTCTGATGTGAAGAATTTGTTATCTTGAAAAAGCAGGATATACTTCACCGTGTTTCTTCGTAGTTTATATCTTCTGACATTTCTTAAACAGCTTTGCTTTCTAATGTACAGAGTTCGTTGTCTTGGAAAAGCGGGCTGTATTTCTTCTATAATACTTCACTGTGTTTCTTTGGATTTTTTATCTCTAACAAAATGTTCTATTTTCTAAGGTCACAGGCAGATTTGTTAAAAGTTTCTTGAATATTTTTGCTCCTTGTCGTATAGAGTTCTTTGACTTAAGAAGCGGGGTATTTCTATTATAGTACTACAATGTCTTTTCGGAGTTGAAATCTTTCAATAAAATCTTTTATTTCCCGCGGTGAAAGGCAGAATTCTTGAATTTTTTTAAACAGTTTTGTTTTCTAATGTGTAAAGTTTGTTATTTTGAATAAGCAGGTTGTATTTCTTCTTTTATACTTTACTTTGTTTCTTCGAAGTTCACATCTTCTAACAAAATGTTTAATTTTCTGAGGTGGAACGTAGAATTCTTGAAAGTTTCTTAAACAGCTTAGCTCTCTGGTGTGTAGTGTTCGTTATCTTGAAAAGAAGGGTTTTTTTATATAATTTTTCACCGTGTTTCTTTAGAATTTACATCTTTAAACAAAATGTTGCCTTTCCTGAGATGGAAGGAAGAATTCGTGGATAGGTTTGCTCTCTGATGTGTAGAGTTCTTTATCTTTAAAAAAGCAGTGTATACTTCTTCTATAATACTTCACTCTGTTTCTTCGGAGTTTATACCTTCTGACAAAATGTTTCATTTTCTGAGGTGGAAGGCAAAATTCTAAAAGTTTTTAAACAGCTTTGCTTTCTTATCTGTCGCGTTCGTTATCTTGAAAAAGCAGGGTTTATTTCTTCCATTATATACTACTTCACTGTGTTTATTTGGAGTTAACATCTTCTAACAAAATGTTGTTTTACTTTCAGAGGTCGAAAGCAGTCTCCACGATGTATAGAGTTCGTTATCTTGGAAAAACAGGTTATTTAAATAATACTTTACTGTGTTTTTTCAGAGTTTACATTTTTAAACAAAATTTTTTTTTCCTAAGGCGAAAGAAAGAATTCTTGAATGGTTTAGCTATTTGATGTGTAGAGTTCGTTATCTTGAAAAAGCAGGGTGTTTTCTTCCATAATATTTCCCGTTTTTTTTTTTTGAAATTGACATCTACTAACAAAATGTTCACTACCTGAGGTGGAGAGCAGAATTCTTGACAGTTTGTTGAACGGCTTTGCTCTTTGATGTGGAGAATTTGTTATTTTGAAAAAGCGTGATATACTTCTTCTATAATACTTCACTGTGTTCCTTCAGAGTTTACATCTTTTGACAAAATGTTTCATTTCCTCACGTGAAAGACAACAAAATGTTTCACATCCAGGTCGAAAGCAGAATTTTTAAAAGATAGAATTCGTTATCCTTAAAAAGCAGGATGGTTTTCTTCAATATTACTTCACTATGTTTCTTTGGAGTTAACATCTTGTAACAAAATGTTTCACTACCTGAGGTGAAGGGCAGATTTCTTGACAGTTTTTTGAACAGCTTTGCTTTTTGACGTGTAAAGTTTGTTCTCTTGAGGAAGCTGGGTATATTTTTTTTTTATAATACTTTACTGTATTTCCTGAGGTGGAAGGCAGCATTCTTGAAAAAGCAGGTTATCCTTCTTTTATAATACTTCACTGTGTTTTTTGGATTTAACATTTTCTAAAAAAATGTTTTACTCCCTGAGGTCGAAGGCAGAATTCTTAAGGGCTCCTTAAACAGCTTTGCTCTCGGTTGTGTAGAGTTCGCTAGCTTAAAAAAAAGCAACGTGACCATATGTTTTATTTCCTGAGGTGGAAGGCAGAATTCTTGAACAGCTTTGCTCTCTCATGTGTTCGTCATATTGAGAAATCAGATTATACTTTTCTATAATACTTCACTGTGTTTCCTTTGAGTTTATATCTTTCAACAAAATGTTTCATTTCCTTAGGTCGAAGGCAGAATTCTTGAAAGCTTCTTAAACACCTTTGCTCTCGGTTGTGTAGAGTTCGCTATCTTAAAAACGCAGCGTATACTTTTTCTATAATACTTCACTGTGGTTCTTTGGAGTTAAATATTTTAACAAAATGTTTTATTTTCTTAGGTGGATAAGAAATTCTTGAAAGCTTCTTGAACAGTTTAACTCTTTAATATGTCAGGTTCGTTATCTTGAAAAAGCAGGGTGTATTTGTTCTATAATACTGCACTGTCTTTCTTCGGAGTTTACATCTTCTAACAAAATGTTTTGTTTTCTGAGGTGGAAGGCTTGAAAAGAATTCTTGAAAGTTTTTTAAATAACTTTACTCTTTGATGTGGAGAATTTGTTATTTTGAAAAAGCAGGATATACTTCTTCTACAATACTTCACTGTGTTCCTTCGGAGTTTACATCTTCTGACAAAATGTTTCATTTTCTGAGGTCGAAGGCAGAATTCTTGAAAGTTTTTTGAACAGCTTTGCTCTTTGATGTGGAGAATTTGTTATCTTGATAAAGCAGGATATACTTCTTCTACAATACTTCACTGTCTTTCTTCGGAGTTTACATCTTCTAACAAAATGTTTTGTTTTCTGAGGTGGAAGGCAGAATTCTTGAAAGTTTTTTAAATAACTTTACTCTTTGATGTGGAGAATTTATTATTTTGAAAAAGCAGGATATACTTCTTCTACAATACTTCACTGTGTTCCTTCGGAGTTTACATCTTCTGATAAAATGTTTCATTTTCTGAGGTGGAAGGCAGAATTCTTGAAAGTTTTTTGAACAGCTTTGCTCTTTGATGTAGAGAATTTGTTATCTTGAAAAAGCAGGATATACTTCTTCTACAATACTTCACTGTCTTTCTTCGGAGTTTACATCTTCTAACAAAATGTTTTGTTTTCTGAGGTGGAAGGCAGAATTCTTGAAAGTTTTTTTAAATAACTTTACTCTTTGATGTGAAGAATTTGTTATTTTGAAAAAGCAGGATATACTTCTTCTACAATACTTCACTGTGTTCCTTCGAGTTTACATCTTCTGATAAAATGTTTCATTTTCCGAGGTGGAAGGCAGAATTCTTGAAAGTTTTTTGAAGAGCTTTGCTCTTTGATGTGGAGAATTTGTTATCTTGAAAAAGCAGGATATACTTCTTCTACAATACTTCACTTTCTTTCTTCGGAGTTTACATCTTCTAACAAAATGTTTAGTTTTCTGAGCTGGAAAGCAGAATCCTTAAAAGATTTTGAACAGCTTTGCTCTTTGATGTGTAGTGTTTGTTGTCTTGAAAAACAGGTTTTTTATAATACTTTACTATGTTTCTATGGAGTTTACATCTTCTAACAAAATGTTTCATTTCCTGAGGCGAAAGGCAGAATTCTTTGAATTTCACAGTTTAGCTTTTTGGTGTGTAGAGTTCGTTATCCTGAAAGAGCAAGGTGAATTTCTTCTATATTGCTTTACCGTGTTTTTATCTGAGCGTTCCCATTCCGGAACCCGTATATACCTATTCGCCAGAGCCTCATTTGTCAAAGCAGGGTGTACGACGGGCACGTTGAGGTTGACTTGAGTATGAGAGGCTATAAGAGACGCATCATACCCCTGACACCCCAAAACAGTCTTAAACGACAGTTGCTTAAAACTCTGTTGAAAGCACTGGGAAATTATTGTACACTTTTTTAATATAAAAAATATTATTGGCACGATGTAAACATTTATGTTGCGAGAGTAAATGAGGAGTATAAACTTAAACAAAATATTATTTGGCTTTTTTCCAGAATAAAATTAAAAGTTTATTTAACATTTTATGAAAATTAAAACTTTTATACATTATGTAGAACTATTCTGCTCTTACACAATATAATAAAAGTTAGTATTACTTTAAAAGAAATAAAATAATGAAATATTTAATTAAGTTATTTACAATACAACAATTACAATCTTAACAAGACGCCAGACGAGAACTGGTACAATGGTTGCGATTTTATTTTATTAGATTAAAATAATTTCAACCCAGTGCTAATGAACCTTTGTTTATACATAAAGTAACATACCTACGGATAAGAGAAACCATGGCATGCTAAAATTTTCGTACCGCTTTTGCGGCAGGCTTGGCGGCAGGCTTGTCATTTTTCCCGTTTACACTTTAAATGCGTCGGTCGAAGCCTCGCCTCGTGTAACATCAGCGGTGGGGAGACACGTAAGCTTACTGAAATGACTAACTGGCGGTATTTCAACGAGAAACGAATATAATTATATTGGGAATTTTCGCATGACCTGTCCTTAAATCGGCTATTCCATGATAAATCTTATAATTTCCTTACTCTATGGTTTATAGATTGAAACCTTTGTCTTGTAAGTAACTTAATAATAAATATTTGATTATTTTATTTCTTTTAAAGTAATAATAACTTTTATTATATTGTGTCAGAGCAGAATAGTTCTACATAATGTACAAAAGTTTTAATTTTGATAAAATATTAAATAAACTTTTTAATTTTATTCTATTTTGTTGATATTTAATCTCCCAGAAAACAAATAAAGCATAAATGAGGAGTGTCTTCAATTTTTTTTTGTTTTAAATTGGGATTTCTTTACTTATTATGAAATGTACAAATTCTTTACTTTAAACTGAATTATTAGTTTCATTTGTTTTTCATATACCGTTTTGTAACAGTATTAGGTAAAAAATTTGTGCATTTTAATATGAATAAAAAGAAAAAACAAGAAATTTTACCCAAAAAAAAATATATTTCCTTTTTAAAAGACGCTTTTGAAATATTTCTTGGAAATATAAGTTTTAAAAATTTCACCGCCTTAAGTTTTGCAATCGATTTTTGAATCACCCTGTATGTCTAAAATACGTTTACGTTTTACAATTTTGCTGTGTGTTTGCTGTTTCTATTAGCGCACACGGGAAATGTTAATATGTAATATATGTATAGTTTTTATTCCTTTTAAAATTCAATATTTTTCTTTTAAACATTTAATATAAGCTATATACAGGGTGATTCAAAAATCGATGACGGAACTTAAGGGGGTAATTCTACTTGACAAAATAAGGGTAGAGCTTCATATATTTTTTTCAAAATTCGTCAATTAACAAAATAATAAACTTGTTTTTTTATATAACTTTATTAAAAAAAGAAAACGCCTCACGTTAATAATGGACGCTCCCTAATTTATTAAAACAGAGACTGGGGAAAGAACTGTTAATTAAGAAAGGGGTTGCTTTTTAAAAAATCGATATCTTTTCCTCGAGATTTGTCTAAATTATGCCATAATTTTTAATTTTTTTAAATTTTTATTTAATACTATAAAAAACTTTTTTAAGAAATATACCGGCTTTATAGACCTATTTATAGCCTATATGCAGTAGCGACCTCGTTGAGCTCCATTTTCAGCGTTATATATACAGGGTGTCCAAAAATATGTGGGCAGTCTCTTCGATTCATATATAACACATAAAAATAATGTGACAAGTTTATATAAAATATTTTTATTAAGTCCATTTTTACAGAGATATGTGCCCTTAAAGGAAGCCACTGAAAATTGGTTTTTCTTGAATAACCTATATATCACTTGGTATAATGAAATATTTTTTTAATATAAATACCAGTCAAGATTCCTTTAAATGGTATCCTTGTAAAACATTTGCCTTTGTTAGTTCGCCAGGGGCAGACTAACTCTTACACAATACTACTAATTATTTTTACACCCTGTAAAATAAAGAAATAAAATAAGTATTTTTGGGTAGCTTAAATCCTTAGCTAAAAAAGGTACTTTTGTTAGATGTCGATAATTAGTACCATTTGCAACAGAATAACTTATTGTTTTTAGATGTCTCTACTAAACAAAAACTTGTTTTTGTCGAAAACGCTTCAAATTATCGACATCTAACAAAAGTACCTTTTTTAGCTAAGGCTTTAAGCTACCCAAAAATACTTATTTTATTTCTTTATTATACAGGGTGTAAAAACAATTCCCAATATTGTGTAAGAGTTAGTCCGCCCCTGGCAAACTATTGAAGGCAAATATTTTACCATAACATTTTAAAGAGCCCTTACTTGTATTTATTATAATAAAAAAAATCTTTTATTATACCAAAAACATAAAAGTTATTCAAGAAAACCCGTTTTTCAGCGGGTCCTTAAGGGCACATATCTCTGTAAAGAGGGTTGTAGGAAAAAAATTATAAGAACATGTCACATTATTTTCACGTGTTCTATATGAATCCGATAAATTGTCCACATACTCTTGGACACCCTGTATAAATAATGAAAAAAGTTCCGGAAGATGAAACTCTGCAAACCGGAAATTTCTTCCTCTTTTAAGGTCTTTCTTAAATGTCATTATTTTAAAAGTTATTAATACAAAGACTAAACACCTTATTTTTTCTTATTTCGTTAACAACAATTAAATTTTTTTATGTAATAATAAGACCTTCAAAACATTTTTCTAGGCGTCTATCCAAATCATATAAGCTATCACATATATTTTTAAAGCTTTATTTCTATATAACACTCTTTTGAACTTGTTAACTAGACTAATTAAAATATATAAGAAAAAAACAAACACTTACCTAATTATTTACTTCCCGTAAAACACCTTAATTGAGCACAACTACACTGGCCGGCGGACTACAGTCAACTGATCTGATGCTTGCGTGCATGGCGACGTCACCCTCGATCTTGCGCGATGATAGACGAATACCGAGCTGAAGCCGAGACTAAACGAAACTTTCCGAAACCGAACCTACGGTAAATAAAGTAGGTTTCTTTAGCGATTTATATACCATAAATGTAGGATTTTTAGATATTTAAGATTTTTAAAGAATTTGTAATAGAAACAAAATTTTAATAAAATTGTAGTTTTTATTAGAAGTTCTACAGAGTGCTAAGAATATAATATTTAATATTAGCTACTTTTAGGTACAGGGTATTCTATTTAAAAGGAAAAATAGCATATTTTTTACTTTCCTCATATTTTTAAAGAAATTCGAGATAGCCAATCGATCTATTTTGGCTCGTAGAATTTAAAAATCGTATTGAAAAAATAATTACATGAAAAAATAGACTTAAATAGTCATAAATGTTGTATTTTTAAATGGAACACCATATTTATTATTATATTTTTGAATTCTATGGTCAATTCTATGTCTTTTTATTAAGGGTGCTACATGTTTATCTTTTACTGAACAAAAAGTCACATTGATACTTAAAAGTCTTTTAAAACTTTAAAAAGCTAGTATTAAAATCCACCAATAGGTAAAAAATGTAATGATTTTGAAGTATAACCTGTATTAGCTTTATTGTGTATTGATAAATTTAATTAAACAATATTAGCCAAAAATATGACTCTTTAAGCGTCGATAACCCAAAAAAGTTAAAGACAGACATATAGTACCTTTAATAAAAATATTTAGAATTGAGCAAAGGATTCAAAAATATAGTAATAAATATGGTGTTCCATTTAAAAAATGCCACATTGATGGCGTATTTTTTTGGTATTTATGCAATTGTGTTTTTAATACTATTATTAAATTCCCCAAAGTAAAATACATCGATTGGCCATCTTGAATATATTAAAAATATAGGAAAAGTCAAAAAATATGCCATTTTCCTCCTGAATGGAATACCCTTTACATTTACTTTTTATTTTAAACGAAACACCCTAGCGAGTAAATTGTACTTAAAGGTTGCTAATATTAAATATTAGTTTATCTACACACTGTATAATTTGTTTTAAAAAGTTGATGGCTAGTGTATATTTTAGCACTGTAACCTAATATACTAAGTGAAAACTAAGTTTTATTGCTAAAATTTAAAAATTAACTAATATAGGTGTTTCTTGAAAAAACGAGGTTCAAATAAATCTTTTTTTTTTGAGCACCCTGTTTTATGTTTGAAGTTTTACTTCTAAAGTATCCACACATGCCAATTAAAAAATATTACCCCGCGTTTGAACAAAAAGCATTTGGAGTATACCACCTTGCATATTAGAAGAAAAAAAAACAAAAAATACTTATCTAGTTTAATTTTTGCGCGGGAAGTAACACCTTAACCCAACACAACTGCAGTCGAGATTTGGCAAAACTACCCGAGACTAAACCTACAGTAATTCTCTTATTACTGGCGATTTATAAACTTGAAGTTTCCTTGGTGTTGCAAACGAAACATCAAGTTTATAAATTAGCTAAAATAAAGGAATACGTTAACAAAGGGCTGTGTTTTTCCAAAAACAATGGTATTTTTAAAAAATATTTCCAATAGACATAGGCGGGTACTTCAGGAGTAAAATTTAAAATTAAAATAAGGCTTAGGTATTTAGCAATCCCGCTATTAAGAATGTAAGGTTTTTAAACGAAATCTAGCCGATGACACAGTGTATATTTTAGGAATGTAACAATATTTTAAACGAAATATCTTGTATATTAGGAGATTTTTTCAAATAAAATAGTAAATTGCACTTAAAGGTTGCTAATATTAAATATTACATTCTGAACACTCTGTATAATTTCTAGTAAAAGTTAAAATCTATTTATTATACAAAGTCAACACTAAATAGGACAGGTTATAATAAAATTTTGTTTTTGTAATGAATTCTTTAAATATTTTTACATTTTTGGTATAGGGATCGAAAATTTCGTTATTTTTAGTGACAAATTTTAAAAATCAACAAATATATAGGGTGTTGTGTGAATACATGCTAATATTTAAGGAGCTAATTCTTGGACTCATTTTAAGCAAAAAGCTTTCTATGGACATAATATATCCTAAACATTTTATTTTTTGAGATACAGAGTGTGATGATCTTTTAACCAATTTTGTTTTAATTTGGCATTATTAATAATGGCATTACTTACTTAATTACATTTAATAAGTCCAGTGGCGTCTCCAGAGGCAACTAAGGGAATCTTTCTAACAAAGTAACTGCACGCCACTGACTGTCTGAATGTGTGCAAAAATGTTTGTGCTTTGTTTAGATTAAACAAACCAAAATACAGCTGTACAGTCTCCTTATTTTTTTCCTTATCTTGTTTGGTTTAAAAGAAAAAAACTCACTTATGTAATAAAATTGTATATTTTTTGACCATAAAAGAAGCATTGCGGAATCTTTTCCTTTTAAAAATTAAGTTTTATAATTTTTATTAGCAATTATGTAATTAAAATGATAAATACTAATTTAAATAGAGTTTATATCCGGTATGACAGTTTTTACTAAAATATGTTCATACATATGTGTTTTCGATTTTGTTTTTATGAAAATGTTAACACCCTGTATCTCAAAAGTTAAGACGTTTAGGACATATATCGATATGAAGTTTTTTTCTTTAAATTAAGTCTAAGAATCACACCCTTAAATATTAGCATGTATATAAGGAACACTTTGTATAGGGTGTTTCCTAAAAAAACATGTTTTATAAAAGTTTTTTTGAGCACCCTGTATAATTCTTTATAATTTTACTCCTAAACTACCCATATATACTTTTAAAATATTTCACCACATTTGTAGTGTACCACCCTGTATATTAGAGAAAAATTCAAAAACTTACCCAAATATTTGCTCGGGGAAAATACTTTTATTCAACACAACCGCACAGGCCGGCAACCCACAGTCAACTGACCTCATGCATATGTGCAAGGCGACGTCTCCTGCGATCTCGCCCGAGAAGTTACGAACCGAGCCGAAACCGAGATTACGCGAAACTACCCGAAATCGAACCTACAGTAATATTCTTATTACTGGCGATTTATAGACTTGACATTTCGTTAGTGTGAGGACGTGTACAGGGTGTCCCATTTTGGTTGCAATTTAGAAATTTATCATAGCACTTTTAGTTTCTGAGCTACAGGGTGATTTTAAATTTTGCATTTTTAGGTAGCCCTTGTGTCTCAGTTGACTGATAACTTATTTAAAAGGTGAAATCGAATTCTTATATAACTTTTTACGTAGAATACATTGGCGTAGGTAGAATTTTTCCAAATGTTCTCGTTTTAAAGATATTGACCAGTGTAGGTTTTTTTATTAGAATACCCAGTATATTTGTTAAAAAATTAATTTGTCTGTTAACAAGCTTTTTAAAAATATACAGGCTGTCCAAAAATATGTGCGCAATCTCTCGGATTCACATAGAACACGTGAAAATAATGTGACAAGTTCCTATAAACTTTTTCCTAAATCCCCTCTTTACAGAGTTATGTGCCCTTAAAGGACGCTGCTGAAAATCGGATTTTCCTAAATATCTTTTATGGTAATTGGTATACTGAAATATTTTTTAAAATGATAAGTACAAGTAAGGACCCTTTAAAATGGTTTCCTTGTAAAACTTTTTCTTTATTAAAGAATTATTGCAAGTTGCCTTATTAAGCTCGGAAATTATTAATATCGGCCTTATTTAAATAGTGCTTGTACCCATAATTTAGAGTTATTGCAAATCATGTTGACAGAACCATTAACCCAAAAAAGGGGAAAAAATTGGTTGTGTTTCTTTATTGTTTTGGGTTGTAGGGTTTTTATAACACAATTACAAAAATACATTTAAAAAGCAAGGTTTTAACTATTTTTACTTCTAAAAACTTTTCGATTTTGTTCTCGGCAGCCGTTCGGTTTACACGAACAGTTCTAAAGTTAAAATAAGACCAAAATAAGGCACAAAACCGACATAAATAAAGCCGGGCACTATACAGACTATACTTATTAAGGGAGTCCTTATTCCACCATGCATCTACGCAAGCTCAGATGTCAAAATAAGGCCCGTATTATAAAGGCCTGGCCTTGTTTCACTGTGCAGTAATTCTCTATTAATTCGCCAGGGGCGAACTAACCCTTACACAATAGTGTTAATTTTTAATACGCCCTGTATAATAAAGAAATAAAATAAGTATTTTTGGGTAGCCAAAATCATTAGCTAAAAAAAGGTACTCTTGTTAAATGTCGAGAAATTAAAGCGTTTTCGACAAAAACCAATTTTTGATTAGTGGGGTAGTAAGGTTATTTGGTTGCAAATGGTACTAAAAAACTTATTAAAAAACGATTTTTTAGTTTTCACGAAACCAAAAATAATATTACAGCATTGTGGAGGTTCCATAATCTTCGATAAGTTAATTAAAGCTAGATAATGCATAAAATAAGAGGAAACCTATGTCGAACCGACAAACAAAATTACTTAATTAAAATGTTATTTTCTCGAAAACGCTTCATTTTATCGATTTCGAACAGGAGCACCTATTGCTTAGTTAATGGTTCAAGCTATTTTAAAATGATATTTTTATTCCTTTATTATACATGGTGTAAAAGTAATTAGCACATTTGTGTAAGTGTTAGTCCGCCCCTGGCGAACTAATAAAGGCAAATGTTTTAGATGGATTCCATTTTAAGGAGTCCTAACTGGTATTTATTATATTAAAAAATGATTTCATTATACCAAGTAATATAACAATTATTCAATTAAAACCGATTTCCAGTGGCGTTCTTTAAGGGCACATATCTCTGTAAAGAGGGGCTTTAGGAAAATATTTTATATGAATTTGTCACATTATTTTAATATGTTTTATATGAATCCGAGAGATTGCCCGCATAGTCTTGGACACCTTGTATAATACTGTCGGTTTATTTACCTAAACAACAAAATTTCCAATTTTTGGATTTCATATTTAAAATTTCGCAGTTGGCCTTGCAAAAAAAAAATAGTTACCAGTGTTTTTTATTGACTAGAGTTTCGAAATTGGATTTGCCATTAAACTTAATAATGCTTTTTCTTTTGTTATATAAATCTAGGTAGGTAGCGCTTGCTTGAGCAAAATTTTTATTTAGTAAATGGTTTATGATATAATTTAATTATTTATTTTTTATTTAAAAAACACATATTAATCTATTATATTTACTGATATGTTCAATCAATGCAAGACATTTTTTGTTAACACCTTACAAATAACTAAGTTTGGTTAAGAGGGTGCTACATACTTAAATTTATATGACGAAAGAAAAACATTATTAAGTAAGCACCACTACAGTAATCAAGTCAATTAAAAAAAACGGTAATTGATTTGTTTGCATGGCCTACTGCAACATTTTGGATGTAAATTATGAATCTTGGGAATTTTGTTGTTTATAAAAATTAACCCACAGTGTTATATATTTTTAAAAAGAGAGATAAACTTATTTTTTTTTTAAATATACAGGGTAAAAATTTCCAAAATAATAATATTTGAAAAATTCTGACTACGCTACTGCATTTTACGTAAAAAGTTATATATGAATCTGTTTTTACCTTTTTGATACGTTATTAGCCATCTGAGATGAAACCAATGAAAAAGGTTTAAATAATGACAGTTAAGTAAATAAAATAGCCTTAAATATTGCTAAATTATTTTGATAGTGTATCTTTAGTGGTTTTTGCTCAAGGAAAATAAACTTTTTAATAAGGAGCGCTTGATCCCATTTAAGCCTATGCTCGCTAAATTTTGTGACGTAATCATTTCCCGTAACTGTTTGTTTACAATCGTACTGGAAGGTTTTTTTCGAGGTTTTGGTATTATTTTTTTGCTTTTTAGTCATTGGACTTTTATATGTATATGTTTAGTTTTTACTGTTTATAGTTAAATTGAGTAGTTATTAGTACTGCAGAGAATTTTAAAACCTGTAAACAGGGGTCACTGACCTTAGGATATTTTTTACAGGGAATTTACGTTTAAATCGTTATTAAGGGTAAGGGTATTTTTTTAATGCTCTTTTAGTGATTTTATTTTATGGTATGCAAGTATTGGTTTATTTTGTCAGATAAAAAATATTATGGCCAAAAGGTGACGTCACAAACATAACCTATAATTTCGGACAAATATAAAAAATCGAGCGGTCCTTATTAAAAAGTTTATCTTCCTTGGTTTTTGCTATTACTTTGTCTAGTTTTTTTATTTAATTTAAAGTAAAATTAATTAAAAAAATACCACAAAAGTGAATTTAGAAATTTCTTTTTATCTTTTTATTTGCTTGCTCTCTTTGTCATTGTATGTTATTTTCATGGTCAGATTTAAAAGAATTAAGAACCGGATTTTCTGCATCCGTAAAAATGTAGGACAGTATTAGGTGGTATTAGGTTTAATGCATTCCATCCAAACGGATTCGATTGTTACGATGTACCCTTACTTATGGGACCCACACAAATATATTCTAGATATAGCAGGAGGGCTGGTACCAATTTTTGGACAGGTATTTGAGGCACCTGCAGACCTGGCTGCTGAGTAGCGGGTCTAAAGCAATATGGATGAATTTTTTTTCTGATTAAGCAGAAGAAAAATATTAAGGGCTACTTTTAGAATGACTAAACGTGGTATCAGAGAGCAGAAAATGTAATGTAATAGCAGAGACAACAATGAGACGAGTAACTGGTCCTAACAATTTGTCCCTTGTATTTATCTCTTTCTGGTTTAACGCAAGTTCCAATAAATATGTCTTTGTCTTTCATCATGGCAGGCTATCGTAGATGGAGCAATCATCGCTTTGCCCTGGTTGCCAAGTTGTTTACAATTTCTACATGTAAACTTTAATGTCCTTTTTTGGCTCACATCTAATTAAGAGAAAGGAAATATACCATGAATCGAATATTTTTAACTTGACAACGTTGCCGCAGGCAGTCACGCCGAAATGTTATTCGATATTTGTGTTTGATATTTTTCAATGGCCGATTTGATTGGACAGTTTGTTTACATTTTCTGTGATTTATTGTGTGTGACTTTGAATATTGACTTTTATTAGTGATCACAGTGTATATATTAAAGTTGTGCTTTTCAACAGGTAATTTAAGGTAATATTGACATGGTTATCTGTAAGAAAATATCTTTATAAAAACCTAATAAATGACATTTTTAATTAGGTGTGTGTAATTATTGAACTAAACCCCAATATTTTATATTAATAGGAAACAAAAACAAGTACCTAACATTAAGGGCAAAAATAGCACAGCTATATAATTTGAATTTGGCGGGCAAACGATAAAGTCGATTCAGGCGCCATCTGCGTTTACCTTCTTTGAAGGAAGGCCCAGCAGCTATCTCTCTCTCGGATAATTTATTTACATTTAGTTGCTCGTCTCATTCTTGTCTCTGGTAATAGTTAAAAAAGTGTACCAAATTTTGTGGGCATATCTGGAGTTGCAGGAAAGTTATGATAAAAAAGGCATTTTTTCTTAAAACTTTAACACCCTGTATAAAAAAACAACGTAATACTTTAAATATGTATTTCTCTCTACTACCAAAATTAGATATTGACTAAAACCATCAATAAAAATATCTTTAATACAGACTAATAAAAATTCTGTATACTTACCAGGCCACATAATAAATATTCATATAGTAATAATTTAAAAATGAATAATTATAATTTTTTTAATGTGCGAATTAAAAAAAAATAATATCTTAAAAAGCTTTTAAGATAATACACTTATACTTAAGAACACGGTAGTATTATAATATAATAGTTTGCAATTAGCCAAGTATGTGCTGTTCTAGACAATAGCGTTAATCAGACATCATGAGCAGGTTAGTGTTGTGCTCCATATTTTCTTTGATATTAAATATTCAGCTTTTAAAAGCTGACTGTGACGTAGCAAGTGAAACAATTGCCCATGGAACATTTTACGAGCCAAGAGAAAAGTTATGCCCCGGAGATCTAATTTTTGAAGACCAATTTGATAACTTTGATCTAAGAAAATGGCAACACGAAATTACTTTGGCTGGTGGTGGAAATTGGGAATTTCAGTACTATTCAAACAACAGATCGAATAGTTTTGTTGAGAGTGGTCATTTGCACATTAAACCTACATACTTATCTGAAGATGTGGGTGAAGATTTTCTGTATTCCGGTACTTTGGATGTCAATGGTGGAGCTCCTGCAGATCAGTGTACCAATCCCGGTTTCTACGGTTGCAGTCGTACTGGCTCAGCAAGTAATATTTTAAATCCGATCAAAAGTGCTAGAATTAGAACCACAGAATCCTTTTCATTTAAATATGGATCAGTAGTGGTAAGAGCAAAAATGCCTGCTGGAGACTGGTTATGGCCAGCGATTTGGCTACTTCCACGCTATAACGCATATGGGTTATGGCCTGCTTCTGGAGAAATTGACTTGATAGAGAGCCGTGGTAACAAAAATCTTTTGAACTCACAAGGTGTCAACATAGGAACAAAACAGATTTCCCACACACTTCATTGGGGGCCTTATACTACTGCTAACCAGTATGCTAGGACTCACTGGGAGAAGAACAACGAAGTGGGATATGACACCGACTTTCACATTTATAAATTAGTATGGAATTCCGCCGGTATCACTTTTTACATTGATAATGAACAAGTTGGCTCTCTTGTTCCTCCAGAAGGTGGTTTCTGGAGTCTAGGAGAATTTGAAAATTCTGGTCAAGACAATCCGTGGAAAGGTCGCTCAAAAATGGCCCCATTTGATCAGGAGTTTTACTTGATTATTAATTTAGCTGTTGGAGGAATAAATTTTTTCCCAGACGGTTTTTCCAATCCTGGCGGCAAACCTTGGTCTAACACTTCCCCTACGGCATCAACTGATTTTTGGAAAGGCAGAAGCCAATGGGAACCTACTTGGAATTTGGGAACCGAAGATTCACACTTAATAGTAGATTATGTTCAAGTGTTTGCTATTTAGTAGGCTGAAAAACATTTTGAAAATTATCTTTAAAATTACTTGTATAGGTACTTAGGTAATATTATATTTGTAAACACTTTCTGATAATAATAAAAAATGTGTTTGTAAAATAGAATACATTGTAAAATTTTATTTACCTTGTTTAAAACTTAATAATAAACACGTCGTCCCGTCCTAAAAACAATAATGGCAAGTTAAGATGCTTTGGTGATAAAAAGCTTTAGCCTTGTTAGTGCAGGATGGACCAAATTCTTAGTTTAAAGATTTGATGACATCACGCGTCCTTTTTTGTTATGTAAACACAGAAGTAATAGCTTTGTTCGCGGGTCTAGTAATGAACCGATTCTGAACCAGAACCGAATTGGTTTAGAATTGTTTTAAAGCGCATGTCTAGTTATTTATTAGTCCGGAATTTTTATTTACCGCGAACGATTTTCTATACAGCTGAGGATGTATTCTAACCGATTTATGGTTAAATTGGATCCTACACAAAAAAATTAAATTCAAACAAAAAGGTAAATTATTATACTGTCGAAAGCCACTCGAGGTCTCTCGGTGGAAGACGAGGGATTCCCTGCCTCCTCTCGTTTTTAACATAAGTATGTGTATTTAACTAAATATAAATTCAAACAACAAGAAATGGTAAAATCTTCTAATATTGTCTATATTTTTTAATTAAATCTTTATTTATTTTATTGCATACATACATTCATACGGAATACAATTAAAAATCCTTTGTTTATATACGGTCAGAATCATAAAAATATTTAAAAAAATATTCAACAGGTATATTAACCCGCATAAAAAGTAACAGAAACAAATAAACTGTAATACAACGGTTTATTTCTGTACCACAAAAACAGAAAACAGCTGACCATGTCGACAATGCACATGAAATTCCGAACTGAACTTTTAGTTCCAACAAAAATCCCAGGACTGCTAATCAGGTTACGAACCGGTAACGAACTGATTCCATTGTAACCCGCGAACACAGAACTGTTACTAAAAATTCAGCATATTACTAACCGCGAACGCTGCTTTTTCACTGCGCATGCGAATAGTCCCAGAACCGGTTCAGAATTAGACCCGCGAAAAAAGCTATTATAATTTTCTATCCAAATTTAATATAAATACGAAAATTAAATCTCAATTAAAATATCTCATTGGTAGATTTGGTGTAAATACCTGGGTACCAAGAATGTTTTCTTTTATTTAAATCCATAGACCTAATTGATCCTTGCGGTGTTATCTAGGCTATGGTAACTGATTTAGGATCAGTAGAGTGCATACACAAAAAGCATAAAAACATTGCCCACCCTATAAAAGTCACTACTTAACATATATTTTTTTAATAATTAAAAGATCTACTATATTGCATAAGGCCGCGGCCACGATAACAAGCGTAAGCGTCGAGCAGAAAGTATCAAATCTCTGTACTAGTAGCCTGTACTGGCTAAAATATTTTGTGGTAAAGAGCGTCATAAAACCACTGGCGTAGAAATTTTTTTTTTTTTGGGGTAGGGGGAGGGGTAAAAGACCTTGTCCGTTGTGACAACAAAAAAAAGTCTCCAGACCTATTAAATGTAATGTAAGTTAGTGATGAATTACCCTCTTAATGCCAGAAATAACAATGCCAAATTAAAATAACCTGTTATAATACTTAAACAGATTTTAAGGGAACATTATTTTGTATGCACATATCGTTGGTACCCCATTTATTTGTTTAACAGTAATCTAATTGAATCGGTTATTACTAAAACACCTTAAGTTATATTTTGCCTATATTGAGATAAAAAATAAAAATTCAGTTGTTTAACGTACTTCCCCCATCGATTAGTGCTTAAATTCCGTAAGTCAACTCATTAGGGGTCATCCATTAATCACGTGATGATTTTTTTAACAAAATTTTGACCCCCTTCCTCCTAGTGATACTTGGTGATGTTTTAAACTAATCCCCTCTTCCCATTCCTTATCACGTTTCAAAATATATATTTTTTACAATATAATCTTTAAATAAAAGTAAATTTAATCTAATTTTATTTTAGAAAATAAAAAACTGTGATAAAAATATTCAGATAGACAATAAAATTGCAAGCTTTTCAACAAAAAATAAATATAGGTACGTAATACCTTCCCCACACCCCCATCCTCCCTAGTGATGTTTAGTGATTTTTTCGAACCCCTCCCGCCCTTTTCAAGCCTCACGTGATTAATGGACGACCCCTTAAGGGTACGTTTATATTGAAAGCGATTTGCTTAGCGGCTAGAGGTTAGAGACCCTAGATAACCTACATTTAGATCCGCAGTGGCAAGAAGCATTTTTCGGATTTTAACGACCTCGCGCAGTAAACAAATCGAGGGTGGACGAACATGCGCACTTAAAAGCCGTGGCAAAATACAAACACCGGCACCCCGTGTCCTCCGTCCGCGGTCTGACCGTGACGCTCATTAGCTACCGTACTTCGAACGAAAAACCAGGACGGCGTCGACAAATTCTTTCCGTTAATGCGGATAACCTGTTTGGCGCCAGGCGCGTTATCCCTCGATTTGCTTTCGCACAAACCATAGATAACCTACATTTATATCCGCAGTGGCAAGAAGCATTTTTCGGATTTTTACGACCTTTCGCAGAAAACAAATCGAGGGTGGACGAACATGTGCACTTAAAAGCCGTGGCAAAATAGAAACGCCGGCACCCCGTACCCTCCGTCCGCGGTCTGACCGTGACGCTCATTAGCTACCGTACTTCGAATGAAAAACCAGGACGCCGTCGACAAATTCTTTCCGATAATGCGGATATCCTATTTGGCGCTAGGCGCGTTAACCCTCGATTTGCTTGCGCACAAACCCGTTTTTTCGCCCATGAAATGTAACTTTTGTTTCGCGCAGGTAATAACATCGGCAATTCATCGAGATCAGTGTCAGAGACTTGCATACAGGGCGCGCACCCGAAGTTCTATCGGGTCGCACGCCCGCTACATCAACACCTTAAGTCATTTGGTATTTTAGTTATTTCTGAAAATGTTAAAAATATTACTTAAAGTGTTTTAAAAATAACCGGTTTAATTTGTTTATTATAATTATTATTTTTATTTAAAAAAAAAAAAAATCTTACACTTATTCGTTTTAGGTAATTGGCTTAAGTGAAGAACAAATTCAAAAGGCCATACAGTCCAATGGAGCATTTGTGATTAAAGCAGGAGAAATGCAGCAAATCATTAACCATTCAGTTATAAACTACAAGGCGTTTTTTAGGTGGCTTTACGCATCTATAATGCACCTTATGAATGAACCAATTCCATCTGATATACAAAAATGACTCAGCAAGATCTTGCGTGTATTACGGAATTTTTGCAAAATTTTGACAACTATGGCCAAGATAAAAAGGACACAAAATTTATTATGGAGAGGTTAGGTCAGTATCTTGTTGATGCCGATTTGACTATAAAACCAGATATGACAGGTAACGATTGGACGCAGTTTTTAGAGGAAAACGAATGTCTTAAGAATAATCCAAATATATTAACGCATTACGTCAACAAATCCTTAATTCAGGTTTTTAATGAGCTTAAAAGTAACGTAGAACAAGTATTTGAATCTCCTTCAATAGAAATCGCGAAACAAGTGGTTCCTATTAATATTTTTAACTGTTTTAACTTTGGAACAAGTCCCATAATAATTTCCTCTATTAACATATCGAGTGATATGTTATTATTTGCATTTTTAAGGCCGTCGAGAAGTATTTATCTACTTCAAGTTCAAATTGACAAAAGTTGTTCTTGCCAAGCAAGATGTGGTAACTTTTTTTCAGTCAAAATTTAACTTCAGATTCAGATCATTCCGATGAAATGTTTGATGTCTTGGACACTAAATTTTATTCAACAAATATCCTTTCAGTTTTACTCCAAGAAAGCACCAATCCTCGAAGAGGTGTTATTTTACAATTTCCTCTTTCTTCGGCGTTAGATCAACTTAAAGAAATTAATGTAAGCAACAATTTTATTGTGGAAAATATTCCAACTTATAACGGTTCTTGTTTGGGTCAAAAGATTTATAAAAATGTTGAAATGTCTGTGTCTCACTTCTCCGTTTCGGGTAGCAGAAGAGTTAGTATAGTTCTAGCAGAAAACAAAAGAAAAGTAAAACTTTTTGAAATGGAATGTGAAGAAGACGAAGAAGAAGATGCTGAAATGACAAGTCTAATTAAAGAGGACATTAGTTTGCAAGATACTTTGTAAATTAGTTAAGAAAATAAAAATATTTAAATTAAATCCCATTTTTTAATGATCTCAATTTGCGGTATACTTATTTAATTTTTTATTTTTAAAAATAGTTTGCATTTAGTGAGCAAGTAGGTGAATGTCACTTTTTATTCGAAATTCTTACTATAAAACCCTACAAATAAATTTAAAAAATAAAATAACTAATAAGTGTATTATATAAATATTGTTTACTAGTAAAAAATACGTGAGACATAATTGTTGATAATAGATGTTATTAGGTACTGATTATCAAATTAAAATTTATGATTGATAATTTAATAACATGAATGATAAAAATGTAATTTAGGGTATCCAAAAATAACTTGGTATAGGTACATACATACATCAACAAAGCAATTATTGCAAATAATAAGAAAAATTCGGTTTTACATTGCAGTAACTAAACAGGGGTACTTTCTAACATACCTATACTAAAAGTAAGGTATACCATTTTTTCTGTTTGATATTTTAATAACTAAAACTACGAATGAGATTTCAAGAATGTATAGTTTTGAGTCAGAGCCGGCTTGAGGAAAAGTGGCGCCTAGGCGGCTACGATTTTGCCGCCCTAAGCTCAGAAATCAAGGTTATCTTAAGATTTATTTAGCAGAATGTCGGAAACATGTTAGCAACAATCGTAAAACACAGAAATTGTTACAAACATTATTTAGAAATGTTGGCAACAGTTTTCTGCTGGAACGAAAAATAAACAATGCGTGCATACTGCTTATACATCAATACAAGGAAGGTTCAAAGTCGATTGATGAGATAAGGTCACGACATTGGCCATATTGGCTAGCGCGGCTGTGAAGTCAAGTCGGGCCATTTTCGGCCATGTTTGATTTTAGGCAGATCAGTGGCGTAGAATTAAGGAGAAAACAAAAAAGAACTGTATGTTGTAAACAAAATTTATTGGATTATTTTAATAGGCATAACCTAAAACAAAAACATAAATGTGGTTTAAATATTAAAAATTAAAAATTATCAAAGCGACGACAGGACGATGAGGTACCTGGCAGAGCAAAACATTTTCCATGGTTCCATAAGTCAAAAACCATTTTAAAAACTTTGTATACGCTTTGTGTCCGCTTATGAATGGTACACAGAAAAACCACAGATTCCTTATGCCAAAATATTGAGATTGTCATAGTAATAAGAAAAAGTAAATTTATTTCGATAATTGTTCCCCCTTTTTAAATACCTTAATGAAACGGTATCTCGGGGTTTTTAAACATTAGCTTTTCGGATCGAATATTAATTTTTGTGTGTAGACTAGAGGGCGATGGGTACACTATTTAAAATTCTCTAAAACTACCCAATTTTTTGTTACTACTCTGTATGTATGTAAACTAGTAAGCTTCTCTATGCTTTCTGCACAAAAAAGGTATACTTAGTAAGAATCGGTCTTGGCAACCGTTTGTAAGGTATTCACGTTTTAGTTGTTCAGTGCACCCGAAAGTATGTACCTTCAATAACATCGTATTAGCTATAATTACAACTGCTCAGATATAAATAGCTGATAGCTAAAAACTCCTGGATACCGAGTTTTATTAAAATGTTTAAAACAGAAATTATCGAAATGCATGAATAAAAAATATTTATATCCCTTTAACATCCCGTATCTTCCTTATCATTAACTTTTGGATATAGGTATGTTTGTTTAAATCCTTAATGGGTATTTTCGCATAAGAAATCTGTGGTTTTTCTGTGTACCATTAATTAGCGGACACTCATCAGTATCATATGTATATAAAAACACGAATGACTGAAAACTATTTGACTAAGAACTAACAAAATCTCTAAAATAAAACGAGTCCGAACCAATAATATGTGAAGTCTCTAAACTAACCAAAAACAATTGTATAATGTTACAAACATGGCACTGCTGGAACGACAAATTTGACGTGCAGAATCCAAACGGTTACAAACATTTCTGACAGCCTGTTGGAACAAACCTATTATAGTCAGTATTTTTTAAGTAATATTTTACAAAATGTAAATAAATGTTATACAGGATGTTTCACAACTTAGCCGACAAATTTTAAGGGCTTCTACACTAAAAAATATGAAAAAACTTCGAATAAAAATTTGTCCTAAACGTCTTAGTTTTCGAACTACAGGGTGTTAAAAATTTTAAAAAATTATGTTTTTTTATAATAACTTTTATACCAATTGAGATATTTTTGAAAAAATATAGGACGCCTTCTATGCACCAAAACAATTTTTTGGCATACAAAAGAAAATAATTATTACCAGTGTCGTGCATGCTGGTTTTAGGGTAAATATTTTTTAATAAAAAAATGTACGTCACCTCGTTTTTCTAAAATAAAAATAATATTTAAAATTCCCATTAGGTTTGGAACAAATTTGATCTCTTGACTTTTTTATTTGATGCACGGTTGTCGCGTTAATAAATAAAAACATTACTCGGCACGGTCATTTTGTATAAATATCAAATTGTACTGTGAAGAATTACCTTCAATATTTTATTCTTTAATTAGATAGGGATTTGACCATGCCGAGAAATGGTTTTGATTTATTTATGCGAAAACCGTGCATCAAATAAAACAAAAGTCAGGAGATTAAATTTCTTTCAAACTTAATATGTATTTTAAAAATTATTTTCATTTTAGAAAAATACAGTGGCGTACTATTTTTTTATTCAAAAATATTTACCTTGGACCCCTTATGGACGACACTGGTAATAATTAATTTTTTTCTTGTATGCCAAAAATGTGTTTTGGTGCATAGAAGGCGTCCCCCAAATTATTTAAAAATATCTAATTGTATAAAAGGTATTATAAAAAACAACATTTTTAAAAAATTTTAAAACCTTGTTCGAAAACTAAGACGTTTAGCAAGGTTAGTTTATATTTATAAGGTTGCGACATGTCCTCAACTTTTAGGCGGTTCGAGGTCGGGGACGCAAGGAAGGGCACTCCACGGAGAAAAGTTGGCAAGACTGGATAAAATCAAAGCTGATGATCAATCCAGTGGCGTCTAGAATTTGCGCATTTCATTTTGCATTGTTTTGGAAGTGATATTTGTTGAAAGATGTAATTCCAAATGTTTTTTATTTAAAGTAAAAGAATTTACAACTTAATAATAATTAAAAACTGTTATGTAAACGGTTGTTCTACTAATACAATAAACTGTATATCTCCGGCACTGAACAACATGGCCGAAAAATGGGAGATGTGACGTCATAACACGTCAAAGAAATATGGCCGAATGTCGTGACCTTATATAGACCGACTTTGGACGTTTAGGACAAATTTTTATGTGAAGTTTTTTTATATGATTTAGTGTATAATTAGACTTTAAAGTTTGTCAGCAAAGTTGCGAAACCCTGTATACTAAATAGTTAGCGATTTGACCATGCCGAGAAATTATTTTAATTTTTTTATGCAAAAACCATCGATTGAATAATTAAGCCAAGACAACAAATTGTTTGAAACTTAACATGAATCCGAAATATATATATATATATTTTTTTGAAAAAAATGCAGTGGCGTATCTTTTTTCTAAAAAATATTTGCTGTAATTCCCTGACGGACGCCACTGACCTGAAATTATTTCTTTCTTGTAGGTCAAAAAATGTCCTTTGATGAATAGTATACGTATCCCAAGTACCAGTAGTTTAAGTTTTGCCAACCCTGTATACAAAATCAACATTTTCTGTTCGTGAATCTCATATTTTTACAAGCAAAATTTTTAGGAAAAATGTCTTTTTTTTAAATAACATTTTTGGTCCATTTGCCCTCTTGTTAACCCCATCCGTGGACAGTCTGTAGATACATAAGGAATATTTTCTTTGTTAGCTGCTTACAGCAGCTGTAAGCACTTTCATTTTTTTCACAAACCAATGACGTCAGTCTTACAGCAGCCCACAGCAATTGTTAACGGCCTTGGGAGATGTCTATAACCAGTGTACGTCTAACAGGTTGAAAAACAAAGAGGGGGAAATATAGCCGAATTTGAGGTTAGGAGTCAAACAAAATTGACTAAATGTATACTAATAATAATAGTCTATGTCGTTGGTCTGTGTGGAAAACCATGTTAAGGATTAATTTAACTGCAATTAAAGATATCGAGCATTTTTATTATAAAACTGTAGTTACCATTTTTTAGGTTATATTTATCAATTTTAGGCGAAGAACCAATTCTAAACAAAAAAGAAGATCAAAACAGTCATAATTATTTAATTTTAGTTTGTAAACGTGCTATCGACCAAACAAGGAGATTTCTGTGTTTATGCGTTTGTTGTTTGATCAATGTTTTTTTAGTTTTAATGTTTTACTAGAACCAACAATTTATTTCAAAACATTAAATTTACGCATATGCTGAATATATAACTAATAATTCTGATTTTTTTTAATAGTAAAGTATTTGTATTATTGTAATTATTTTTGAAACTTTACTTGTTTTTTGTTTGATCAATAATGGAAGTTTAAACTGTTTCCTTAGTTTCAACCATCACTTAAAAGAAGTGTGCAAACACGTTTTAAAAAAGATAAAAATGAAACAAACAAGCAAAACTGGCTTGACAGCTAGTCCAACAAAGAAGTTAGTGTTTATAAATAAAAAACAACAAACACAATTCAGTTGAAAGCCATAGCAAAACCTGCTCCTTATATTTTAAAAGCCTATTCTGGTCTCTACAATCCATATCCTAGTGGATGTTCTCTACTTTGCAATCATCCTATAGACAAAGATACTAAGGAATTATTTAGAAAAGCTAAAGAAAACTGGACCAATAAAGGTATGCGAAATGTTCTTCTTGCAGAAGAAATCGAAGCGATTAAAGCAGGTTTAAATCAATACAGTTTTGGAGAAAAACACCAAGGCACCTTATATCACAAGTTGAAAGTGTGCCAGAGGAACTGTTTCGACGATACACAGAAACAGACTCTCGACCTTTGACTCCAGCGCCAACATTGGCTAGTGCAGCGACTAGGGCTTCCGGTTCCAGAAGATGTGTTACGCCGGAAGCAAACCCAAGACATCCAAAAGCAAGGTTAGTTCTAGATTTAAGAAGAACCCATAGTCAAGAAACTATATCTTACAGTGTTTCAATTCATGAACCTCCTTTAATAAGAATTCAACACGTTCCTACTAGAGCAGCTAGTCTTGAAGATCTTTACCGTGGTGCTCCAGCTTCATCTACACACAGTTTACCTGTACAGTCACCCAGAAAGTCTAAAACTGCGGTTACAACTTTTAAAACCAACTTAAGTGTTGGAAAAACTGAAAAAATAGAAACTATTGACGGGGCGGATCAAAACACTAAAACTACCACAGAAAATGTAAATGAAGAAGAAGACGAGTATATTAAAAGAAGGGGAAAGAAAAAAGAAGAAGGAAAGAGATCCTTCCAGAGGTCCACCGGCTTTTCAAGCATCATTAGATCCAGAGACTCAAGTTGCAGCGATCGGTACTGAGTCAATAAATCAAAGTGCAAGGACTTCGTTGGTTCCAGGTCCAACTTCCGAGGACGCTATAGAAAATACCAGTGCTTCTACAATAAAGAAAAATCCGAAGGTTTTATCACATAAAAGTTTAGATGTCGATTCATATTTAGATGCTGAAATATTAAAGCAGCTTAGAAGAGAATTAAATGAAGAAGTTATAGATAATGAGCTGGATCTAAAGAGGCGGAAAGCATTAGAAGAAGCTATTAAGGCTGTATCAAAAGACAAAACAGATTGCGAAGAATTAATTAATTTACAAAAAGAGCTCAAGTTATCACCTTTAAACACCGACTTGTGGATTTCCTTACCAAGAACTTTTAAGAGATCGAGTGCTAGGTTTGAATTACCTATGGATGGTGGATCTCTGTCAACGATGACTCCTATTCAGTATGCCAGAGACTTTGTAAGCATTTCATCGGGAAGAAAGCTCCTTTTAATTGTATTTTTAATAAATTTAAGATGGAAGCTGAACTAGAAAACGAACACGAAAGAAAGTTATCGGGACAATCATTACAAGACGCCTTGGACTTACTAATGGGTAGAGCTATGACAAGAGAAGAAAGCACGCATTTTCGAGATCTAATGAGTTGGACAGATTTAGATGTATTTGACTTTAGGACTTTTGCGGCATCGCTGCCCTTTGTGAACGAATTATGGCACCATTTTATTGTCCCCGCTTGCCAGATCGAAAAACTGATCCATGTCATGAAATAGAAACTGCTGATTTCGAAATTCTGGTTAGAAAAATAAATGGACAAACAATAGATCCGAGGTTAATACAGATTTTAAATGATATTAAATTTTTGTAATAATGTTTTTTAATATAGTTTGTGTGCCAGATGGTAATTTTTTTATTGGGAAATATAAATATTATCTTTCTTAATTGTAGTATGTTTTTTATTCCAAAAAAGTAATAAAAACTATAAAATTATATTTTTTTATTATTTAGACAGTGTATCTACTTAAGTTTGTAGTTGTGTTGTGTGTTGTAGTCTGTAGGATTTTTTTCTTGTATTGTATCTAAATATGAATTTTGCTTAAAAGAAAAGTACCCTTATTTTTCAAATCGAATTTTTTTATAAAAAACAAGATATTAGGGATTAAAAAAAATCTAATATGCTAACTTGTGTATTTAAAAGAAAAACCATTTATAACTTGTTTTTGCTATATCGAACGTTTCGGCGCATATTCGCAGTTTTTTAGAAAGAATACCGATTTTTGTAAAATAAATATTAAAAAATATTTTATGATGCTTAAGTACACACTGTATATTTACCTAAATATCCTTTTAAAATTTGCACTAAATCTAAGCATAACAAAAGCATATTTTGCTTATTGTATTTTAAAAACATAATATTTTAAAGAACCAAATAAAAATCAAATTTATAAGTAAGTAGGTAGTCGAATTGGCTTGAAAATGTATGGTAAGATATAGAAGGAACAGTTTAAAAATGTAAATTCGGTGCTCTTTGATAAGAAAAAAATCACAAAAAGTTTAAAGCAAATAAATCGGCATGCTTGTCTTCGCGGCCGCCTTTGCTATATTTCTTTTATGATATACCGGTTAATGCAGCTGGTCATTGCACTATGGGATAGAAATTAATTTTTTTGGTCAAAATTCTGAAATTTACCAATCTAACTTAAAATGAGGTGCTTTTTACTGGAAAAATATTATAAATTATTACAAATGCTTTTTGGAAACCTAAAACTTATTATTTGTTATTATAAATTTACACCCCCCTTAACATTATTATTTAGTTTATTTTGTTTTATTGTACAAAATGTCAGCTTGTTTGGTTAATTAGGTAGTATTCTAATCAGTAATCCGATGATTATTATCTCATATGATATACAGGCTACGACAATAGGTATGATTTTTTTAAATGGAATACCCTAAATATTATATCACTACCAAAAAAATCTTTTAAAATGCTTTAAAAAATATTACATTTGACGTGTCTATCTCAATTAGTTTCGGAAATATGACCATCCAAATCTGAAAAAGAAATTAAATTATTCTTAGAAGCGTAATAGAGATACATCTTCCCAACTTTTTTTATTTTTTAACGCATAAAATGCCATTCAAAGAAGGGCTGTTCGTCTTATTAATGATCCTTTACTTACTCAAAGACTTCCTTCTCTTGCTCATCGTCGAGCTGTGGGAGATCTATCGCTCTTCTATAGATACTTTTACGGTTTCTGCTCCGACGAATTGTCCAGCAGTTCCCAACAGAGAAACTCGTGGTGCCGCGCGTATGCATTCCCATACAGTTCAAGTGGACAGGCCCCGAACTTCCCATTTCATTCGTTCTTTTATCCCTAGAGTTTCTAGACTGTGGAACCGGCTGCCAGCGGAGGTCTTTCCTTCCCCCAAATCTTCAAGTTTTTAATTCCCGTGTTAACAAACTTCCTCTTACCCTGCTTAAGACACCCACGGTATGTTAGTATTTAGGCTTTCAGCCTTCGTGGATTGTCCAAAGATAAAAAAAATAAATAGAAAAATACTGTTTTGTTGGGTAGATTCTGTAGAATCCATAGCTTTCATCAGAATGCTTTTATCTTATAGGATATACAGTGTAGGACAAAACATATTAAATTTTAAAATGGAAAACCTTGTAAATTATAAAAAATCTTGTATCTGTCCTTACACTCGGAAGTAGCAAAAAGTAGGAAGGCAATTGTAAGTACAAAAACTGATAAAGAAAAAGGTAAAAACTCTTTGACAAAAGTAGCGAGACTTCGCGAGACTGCATCGGAAACACAACAATAGCTTTTATTATTTAAACTCTTTTACTTTTTTAGTAAACAAGGCTAATAATAAACTAAGTAGATTAAATGTTGTATATTTATGTTTACTTAAAATACATTTTCAAGTTTCTTATTACCCCAATAGAAGTCGTCATATCCTTTTATAATTTTGCGTACATGTAGTTTGGAGTATCTACTTTGAAATACACAGCATGAGCCATTAAAATTTCAAAGTTGCTTTTTAGCCAAAATAATGGATTTTGATCCCATAGTGTATCGGCGCATCGCTGTAAAGGATAGCGGCGCCTTTGTATAAAATAGTCCGATTGCAGACGGCTTTTTTATGTTTTTTGTATTATTCTTAAAGGGTACCAAATTGGCGCTTTTAAAACGTTCTTACTATACAAAAATTGTAATGTAATTTTAAAAAATATTTTATAATTACAGTTTACAATTTAATAGAGTTTGGGGGAGGGGAGGCTAAGGCAAAAATAAATAAAAATCTTATGCAGGTATTTAATAAAATTATAATAATATTTGAACATTAATTATTACTATTACACTTAATTGTAGTCCAAAGTTTAATTTAAAAAGAAAATGTATTCTTAATTCTTGATTTTTCAGACGTTAAATCACACAATATACGCTTAGCCAAATAAAAAGGTTTATAGGCAATAAAGCGGGTACTGATGCTTTACCGTTGTTTACATTCCGGCATTTTTATCTAATCTCTACCTGATAGTATTCTACTCGCTTTAGACCGTATCTACGCATTGTCTATGAACCTTTTAATTTGGCGAAACGTGTATATTCATTAAGTGGTGGCTAGCCTTAATTTCTTAGAACAAGAATTTCGTAATGGTGATGTCCAATCTCTTTTCCATCGAAAGGGATGTAGCAAACCCCATGGCTTGGATGAACCTGAAAATTTATATTGTTATTTTATAGTAAATTAAGCTTTTACATGAATATGTTTATTTTTATTGATATTTTAATATTAAATTTAATATAATAAAACGTGACTGAACAGCGTTCTGAAATAGCTTTGGAAACTTAACTCTAAAAATTTATATCGATTATTGTACGTAAATTCTTTTAACATCACGATTTAAAAATAATTTTCTTTTAAATAATAGCTTAGTGACTTATTGTTCAAAAATGGCCCGATACTTCGGTTTTTGAGTAGAAGCAAATGCTTTATACAGTGAATAAAGTATGTCAACATTAGTAGATTTTTGAACAGACCCACCTCAAAAAGTCCTGCTGCCACCCCCCACCCCCCTCAAAGTTGCTTAAGGGATTCATATAGTTTTTTTCTAATATCTTCTAAACGGTAAATGATAAAAAACTGATTTTAGTGCGGTTAGATAGAGCACAAAATTCTGCAAAATAGTAATAATTAAAATTGTATTTTTGTTTATTACGTAAGAATCTCCAATATAAAAAAGTTGGAGGGAGCTTCCACAAGGCATTTTTTACGATATATCTTCCAAACCGTCTACCAAACAAAAAAATATAAGACACAAAAAATTAAGGCCAAAGTTTTCCCTATCGAATGGTGTATAACATTATACTATTTTCTTTTACATTAAAGCTACCAGTGGCGTACAAAAGTAGCACTACACCAGTATATTAGGTAGTTAAAAATAGAAATTTTTAATGTTATACTTTTATTTTATTTTTTCAGAATATTTCTCACTTTAGTTATATTAATTGGTAATATTACCTTATTGCGCATAATAGTAATAATAAAAATAATATTTTTGTTTTTTGGTAAGACTCTACAACAAAAAAAAAAGTCGATAGGGAGTATCCATACAGCACTTTTTACCATATATCTTTCAAGCCATTAACAAAAAAATAAACAACATAAACGACAAACCACAAAGTTATCATTTAGACTATTATCTTTTAAGTATCGGACCCTTAAGTCACTAAGCTATAAAGAATACCGTAGATTGTATTAGAGTGTTTTATTTCATATTGGATTCAATCTTCTCTTTTTGGCTTGTCTATAGAGGCCCCCTTCTGTAGTTTTTCAACACTGTTTTTTTCTGTAGATGGCGCCCAAATTTCTATTTCTTATTTAGTGATAAATTACTAGAGAGGGACTTTTAAGTAATCAATTAAATATTTGTTTTGGCACTGATGCAGGAGTTGCAAAGAAACCCTTTTCTTCAGAAATTTCTACTCCCTAAGTCAAAAATCGTGCCCCTGGATAGATACACATACTTGTGAAAAAAATTTACAATAATATATTAAAGCAAAGTACTGGGTTTTCATACATACAGTGTGTCCCAGAATAAGTGTTACAAGAGGACAAATGGACCAGACTTTTTTAATTTTTAAGCGTCCTTTTGGGAAAACTGGTCGCATAGTTCAAAACTAATAAATGCAAAATTTTACTCCGATTGGTAAATATACACTTATAACTAGAAAACCGACAGGCCAGCATTGAAGCAAGAAACTACTACAATCAAACAATTTCTGAAGCCAAAGACTCCTTCGACAATCGTATCAAAAACAAAGTTCTTTCTTGCTCAAATGGCAGCAAATCCTTCTGGTCCTTTGCGAAAAACATAAGTAGGAATTTTTGTGCCAGTTCTTTTCCACCACTAACTTTGGAAGATGAAATTATTTCTACTGCTAAAGGGAAGGCAGAACTATTTGCCAAACAATTTGCTGCCAATTCAACCCTTGACCCTCCCGTAAATCATCCAATTCCAACGGTTACCCCAGTTCCTCATAAAATGCCCGATATAATTTTTAAAGTAAAACACATTAAGCGTATCCTTTCCTCCCTTAACACCAAGAAATCGTCTGGGCTGGACGGCATACCAGCAATCGTTTTAAAAAAATGTGCTCCAGAACTTGCACCAATCTTAACTCGGCTCTTTCGAATTTCTTACGACACAGGTATCTTTCCGGAGAGCTGGAAGGCAGCACGTGTTCAACCTATTCCCAAGAAAGGATCTAAATCGCTTCCATCTAACTACAGACCAAATTCAATTCTCTCAGTTCTTTGTAAAGTAATGGAAAATTTAATTAATTCACAAATTCTTAAGTACTTAGAAAAACACAAAATTTTGCACGACAGGCAGTATGGATTTCGCCACAAAAGATCTACAGCAGATCTTCTTTCCTTCGTATCACACTGTCGGAATAAGTCTCTTGAGTTTCTAGGTGAGTCCTAGATCGTTGCTCTTGATATATCCAAAGCTTTTGACCAGGTCTGGCATGCCGCACTTCTTAATAAACTTCCCTCCTATGGTCTTTCAACTAAACTCTGTACTTGGCTCTCTAGTTATCTATCTGATCGACGTATATTAGTTATTGTGGACGGCCATTCTTCAAGCTTTCACCAAGTAAATGCTGGAGTCCCTCAGGGCTCAGTTCTGGCACCAACATTGTTTATTCTTCACATCAACGACCTTCTCTCGTCCACAACTAATTCCATTCATAGTTTCGCCGACGATAGTACCCTTCACTCCAGTTGTCAGGTCCCTAAACCCATCACTAAACCTGACTTGGAAAATAAACGCAGAGCGATGCAGATATCTCTTTCGCAGGATCTTAATTTAATATTGGATTGGGGCGCCAAAAATCTCGTCCATTTTAATGCAACCAAAACACAGTCGTGTTCCTTGTCGCGGAAAGAGTCATCAAATACTCATTCTCTGCTTATGAGCGGCCAAGTTCTACAGAGCAAAGACACCTTCAATCTCGTGGGCGTCACATTTGAAAGTAACCTTAACTGGCATAAACACATTGTATCTATAGCCACGGCAGCTTCAAAAAAGCTTGGATTTCTCTTTCGAGCTAAAAAGTATTTTTCCGCTTCTAATTTATACACTTTATATGTGTCCCAAATCCGACCTCCCTTGGAATATTGTTCTCATATCTGGGGCATGGCGTCCCCAACAACCCTGAGCATTCTTGATTCTATTCAAAGAAGAGCTATTCGTCTCATTAATGATCCTTCACTTACAGAAAGGCTTCCCTCTCTTGCCCATCGTCGGGCTGTGGGCGATTTATCGCTTTTTTATAGGTACTTCCATGGCTTCTGCTCTGAAGAATTGACCAGTATAGTTCCTTCACTCACGGTTCCCAACAGAGAAACTCGTGGTTCCGCGCGTATGCATCCCTATACGGTCCAACTGGACAGGCCCCAAACTTCTCACTTTGTTCGTTCTTTTATCCCTAGAGTTTCTAGATTGTGGAACCTGCTGCCCGCGGAGGTCTTTCCTTCCCCCCCAAATCTTCAAGTATTTAAGTCCCGTGTCAACAAACTCCCTCTTACCTCGCTTAAGACACCCACGGTACGTTAGTATTTAGGCTTTTAGCCTTCGTGGTTCGTACAAAGATAAAAAAAAACTAAAAATATGAAAAATGACCAAGAGTAAAGTACCTTTTATTTTAAAAAATAGGACAAAATTTTACAAGTAAATGTTTTAGAAAATTGAATTTTATGTGAAAATTTAAAGTTAAAGAGTAAAAGTAAAAAAACTCTTGCCCATTATTTCAGTTGTAATGCGTAATGGAAAAATTTCATTTTTTTACTCTCAAGCTTTAACTTCAAATTTTAACATAAAATTCAATTCTCTACAACATTTACCTATACAATATTGCTCTATTTTTAACACGCTTTTATTAACTTGGGTTGTAACTATCTATCTGGCTGCCTATGTAACGGAATCTTTGAGCCTAATTTTAACCAACTTCCAGCTATTCGATTTCTTTGAAACTTTGCACACGTTTTAAGGACCCATGACAATGCAATAATCTGCAAACAGTATCCCTTTATCTTTTTTTTAATCGCCAGGAAAAAAATTCCATTATATTATAAAAACAACACCTAGGATGCCATCTGTTGGAAAAATTTCAAACTTTGCTATTAAATGAAGAAGAAATTTTTTAGTGGATTGCAAAATGTTGGCAACGGTCCAAACATTGCCTGGATTGCCATCTGTTGGCAAAATTTAAAACTTTGCTACTTAATGAAGAAGAAATTTTTTAGTGAGTTGCAATCTTTTGCAAATTTTAAAATTTGCTACCATTGTCATTTCATAGGGGGCTGGTTATTTTCTTTTTGCTGCTTAATTAAATAGTATGTTCTAATTTACTGTTATATTAAGAATTTTGTGCAATATAACGAACTAAAAAATGAAAAATAATTAATAGTTTAAAAAACTAAAAAACACGCTTTTATATGCAACCGAACTAAAAATTAAAAAATAATTTTTCATTTAAAAAAAATATTTTTACTTCATAGTAAAAAGCGTGGGGTGCATTTTACTATTTTTTCATAACTTTTCCATCATAGATATTGGCAAATATAATAATTATAACATTTAATATATTAAGCACCCCACGCTTTTTACTATGAAGTGAAAATATTTTTTTTAAATGAAAAATTATTTTTTAATTTTTAGTTCGGTTGCATATAAAAGCGTGTTTTTTAGTTTTTTTAAACTATTAATTATTATAAATAAAAGTCGTTAGTTTCCGAGCATTTTTCATATTTTTAATTATAACTCTTCCTGTATAGGCCCAATTGGAGTAAAATTTTGTATTTATTAGTTTTGGACCATGCAACTAATTTTCCCAAAATTTTGCTTTAAAATTCAAAGATTTTTGGTAAATTTGTTATCTTGTAACGCCTATCCTGGGACACACTGTATAACTACCTGTAGCAACCCCGATTTTGACGAAATTTGGTATACGGGGGTTTTGGGGCGCTAATCACAAATCTAAAATAATTTTTGGCGAAAACGTTTCGTTCTTGAGATATTCATCATCAGACTTGTAATTTAAACTAATCCTATTTTTACAATATTCCCTTCTTTTTGCACAAAATTCTTGATTTAAAGCTAAAGTGGCACACAATATTTGATTTTCACCTTTTAAAACCACGTTTTTTTACTATTTTACTTAATTTTTCCATTAAATTGCATAGCTATATTTTGAATCATTTCAATCCCAGTGTGCCATGAAGCCCTATGTGTATGTATGGTTGCCGCATTATCAAAGAAAACCAACGCAGTTTAATGGAAAAATAATGTAAAAACGTAGAAAAACGAGGTTTTAAAACGTCAAAATCAAATATTTTGTGATACTCTAGCTTTAAATCAAGAATTGTGTGCAAAAAGAAATGGGAATATATAGAAAATAAGCTTAGTTCAAATTTGAACTTTGATGAATATCTCGAGAAAAAAACGTTTCCGCCAAAAAATCTTTTAGATTCATGATCAGCGCCCCAAAAACCCCCGTATACCAAATTTTGTTAAAATCGGAGTTGCCGCAGGTTTCTAGAAAATTACCCTATCTTTAATAGTTAGCCTAGCCTCTTGTAACCATCTTGTTCTCTTGACATGTACTATATTGTGACTGACCTTTTATGTATAAACCAATGACCTTTTAAATGGTATAAACAATTTTGTATAACTTGTTGTTATAAAACACATTTACCTTTCCCACGGTAACAGCTCCTTCATGATGCACCCTTCCAACATAAAGAGGTTCACCATCGGCTGTTCTACCTGCTTCTACTGCTCCCGGTGGTACTTGACCTCCAGAGCTAGGTACCCAGTCAAATCTTTGTTCGCATAAAAACCTAAAATGTATTTACTTTTAAATGATTGTATAATTGATAAATAATAAATATAACTTTACCGGGCGAAAACAAGATTACTACCAAAGTCGCTCTATATAGGGTCACGACATTCGGCCATATTGCTTTGACGTGTTATGACGTCACATCTCCCATTTTTCGGACATGTTGTTCAGTGCCGGAGAGATACAGTTTATTGTATTATTAGAACAACCGTTTACACAACAGTTTTTAATTATTATTAAGTTGTAAATTCTTTTACTTTAAATAAAAACATTTGGAATTACATCTTTTAACAAAATCTCTTTCAAAACAATGCAAAATGAAATGCGCAAATTCTAGACGCTACTGGATTGATCATCAGCTTTGATTTTACCCAGTCTTGCCAACTTTTCTCCGTGGAGTGCCCTTCCTTGCGTCCCCGACCTCGACCCGCCTAAAAGTTATCGTTTCAAGTTTCATCCAATATTCCATCCAAATATACCGGTTCAGAAGTTAGAAGGAGGACGACTGTATAATTAGCAATGATAAAAAAAAAATATGTTTGGTAAACCTATCTAAAGATGAGAAATTAAAATTAGGTTTCTTAAAATGTTTTCAAAACCTTGAATTATTACCTGTACAGGTAGGATTCGAACTCATAAACGCAACCACTACCGCCAGCCAAACAGCCCAGGGTCTATCCAGAAGCGGAAGGAAAACCACATATTAAAAACTTAGTTGATCTAAATGTTTTTTTCGAAAACATTTCGCTACCTCCTATACACGTTCGGCGGTTGAAAAGTTCTCGAATATGATTTTTGGGCAATGTGTAAGAAAAAGACGGAGTAGAGCGAGAACTTGGCTCCACCTACCTTGGGCGGCTATCGCGTCGTCGTTGCGCTTATCAGTCCGGTCAAAGTTCGGTTGCAATTTTTCGCATACAGTAATAAAGTAAAAATGGTCTTCACTGTTGAACAAACTAAAGTGCACTGCGAGGCCTGCGAGGTAAATTTACATTCACATCGAGCGGACCCGAGCAGTAGGTACGGGTAATCGGCGTCGCTATCGGTGGGCGGTTACCTATGCAGTCGTACTCTGTCTACTCTCTATCTATTAGTGTCTAATACATTAAAACGCAATCCGTTAGATTCAACTCGCCAAACCTGTATGTACTCTTAAATACCTATATTTCAAATTTTAAGATAATATATTTTAACATGCAAATATGATATTGATTTGGGATATAAAAACATCTGTCCTTCACTCCCGTTTTAACTATGTAATTTTTATTTGGTAGACTTTTACCACTACCACAATGTAAATGTGTCAACAATAAAATGATTTTATTTATTTAATATCAAGGTTAGTTTATATTTATAAGGTTGCGACACATCCTCCTTAGGCGGTTCGAGGTCGGGGACGCAAGGAAGGGCACTCCACGGAGAAAAGTTGGCAAGACTGGGTAAAATCAAAGCTGATGATCAATCCAGTGGCGTCTAGAATTTGCGCATTTCATTTTGCATTGTTTTGGTAGTGATATTTGTTGAAAGATGTAATTCCAAATGTTTTTTATTTAAAGTAAAAGAATTTACAACTTAATAATAATTAAAAACTGTTGTGTACACGGTTGTTCTACTAATACAATAAACTGTATATCTCCGGCACTGAACAACATGGCCGAAAAATGGGAGATGTGACGTCATAACACGTCAAAGCAATATGGCCGAATGTCGCGACTTTATATAGACCGACTTTGAATTAATATTGGCTTTTTTTCATATTAATAATAAAAACTGAAAATAATATTCTTAAAAATATCCGTAAAGTAGGGTTTTTAAGAAGAAGATAATGTTTGTGTTTTAATTAAAAATAATTTTTATTATTCCTATCAAAAAAATTGTAATATAGTTTATGAAATGTACATTTGTTTATTAGTAAGAAATATTTGTTAAAAATATTAAAAATATATACTTAGGATTGACTAATCTTTTTGAAATAACCGCTGATTAAATGATTGTAAAAGTTATTAATATAGAGCTTCTAAAAATAGCTTGTTAAACATCAATTAAGGATTACTTTGTTTTTCTTATTACGTTATATTTAAACATAATTGCATTCCTTATAGTGAGGATATTAAAAGTCCCCCCTTTCTTTATCTTTTAACCAGAACAAATATTTGGGTCAAGTAAATTTTGGGTAAAATGGTGTCACTTAAACTATTTTTAAGCATAAAAATAATTTTTGTCACGTGAGCTAATACCAAGGTGGCACTAGCAACTTTTCTTTTCAAATAAATATTTTTCAAAATTTTAAAGCTCCTTTGATTCTCTACTCAACGATACTTTCTTTTTATTAATCGGCCGCCCAGCCGTTCCAGACTTTGAACCGTTTGAAATTTGACTTAAATTGCGAAAAAACGTGCCCCTTGATTAATGTCCTGCTTGGTGAGAAAATAAATATCCACAAAAATATTTATATGTTAGATGTACAGAGTGTGAAAAGCGTGTGCGGCCGGCCTTAGGAGATATTGCGAAAAAAATGTCTATCTAAATTTTTTTACGTAATGACGTATTTTTTTTTTAATTAAGTAAATGGGCACAATAGAGGCATAGTATACGGTATTTTGAAAAAAGTCCCGTAAGTCCGATTGTGTCTTAATCAATATGACAAAAATTGGCAAACCTAGAGAAAACATATCTCTTAATAGATAGAAAGTTATCATTAGTTAAAAAGTGTGCAAGTTTAATTTGGTCCACACTGTAGAATCAGAATTTAAGCATGAGAACAGAAACCCAAAAAATATATATTTTTTTTTGTTGACAAGTGTAATATTTGTAATTTTTTTTTATGAATACTTTAATGTAGCATTTATACTAAACTACAAACTATTTACAAATAGACAAACAACATTTTGATTATCTGAAGAAAAAACTTCTGTCTTTAGATTATACGGACCTATCATAAAATTGCATGCCAAGGCAGTTTAAACCAGTCATCCGCCAATCCGCAGTTCCGGATTTTACGAAATTTTTGTTCACATGAAGACTAGGTATTATTCACATTCACAGGTTAAAATCGCTGTTAATAAAAGAAAATTAAATTCACAGGTACCTATATGTACGTAAGTTCGGTTTAGCTCATCTCTAATTTTTCAGTATTTTTTAAAATCACTTCTAAAACCTGGACCAACCTGGTATTGATGCTTAGCATGTTCTGCTCCATTGTATGCTATATAGGCAATGTTTCTATCAGGAATAACTTTAGCGGGAATCCAATCACCTTCATGAAAAGCTCTTCCCACGAATATTGGGGCCCCATCTACATCATGTCCCCCGTGAAGGGCTGTGGATGGGACTCCACCATGCGAAAATGTATCGACCCAGTAATATGCTATAAAACAATAGGTATTAGAAGGTAAATATTTGAAGAAGCGTGTTTGTGTCCTTTAAAATACTTTTTAGAGGAGATTCTGAAAAATTCCAAAAGGTCAAACTCAATCAATTACCACGTTATACGTGAATAAAAAAATCCGTTGAGAATTGTAACGTCAATATCGAACTTTAAATATAAACTATTTTTAAACATTCTGTATATGTTTTTTTATAATATTATACATAAAAGCCATTTTTTAAATCACTCTATCTATTAAAAAAACCGCATCAAAATCCACTGACAACAGTAACGTCAATATCGAATTTTAAATTTAAACAATTTTTAAACACTCTGTATATGTTTTTTTTGGATATTATTATACATATTAACCTTCCTTTTGAATTACTCTATCTAATAAAATAAACCGCATCAAAATCCGTTGAGAATAGTAACGTCAATATCCAATTTTAAATGTAAACTTTTTTTTAAACACGCCGGATAATGATTTTTTAAATATTATTATACATACAGGGTGTTCATTTGAAAACTTTCCACTCAAGTTATCTTCGAAACGAGACAGATTTGAGAAAATCGCCGAAACACGTCAAGATATTTATTGAGGGGGAACGTTATTTACAAAAAATTGGACGGCGCCCCTTTAACCTCTTAACCACCAGGGCCACCACCCCAAAATTCTCAAATAAGAAGGCGGGTCGAGTGATACATCATTTTAAAGCTCCTGACGAGTACTTTATAACCCTAGAATATGAAGTCAATATCTTCACCTATTACAAAATGGCGGTACTTTAAAAATTACCTAAATACCTGATTTGGATGGTCATATTTCCGAAACTAATAAAGTTAGATGTACTTAATGTGGTATTTTCTTAAAGCTCATTTAAAGATCTTTTTAATGGTAAAATAATATACAGGGTTCTTAAATAAAAAATATGTACTTTTTCTTCTACCCTGTATATTACTACCAGTATCACCATTAAAGAGACCTTTAAAAGAGCTTTAAGAAAACACCACATTAGGTACATCTAACTTTATTAGTTTCGGAAATATGGCCATCCAAATCAGGTATTTAAGTACCGCCATTTTGTAATAGGTGAAGATATTGACTTCATATTCTAGGGTTATAAAGTACTCGTCAGGAGCTTTAAAATGATGTATCACTCGATCCGCCTTCTCATTTAAGAATTTTGGGGTGGTGGCCCTGGTGGTTAAGGGGTTAAAGGGGCGCCGTCCAATTTTTGTGAAACGTTCCCCTCAATAAATATCTTGACGTATTTCGGCGATTTTCTCAAATCTGTCTCGGGTCGAAGATAACTTGAGTGGAAAGTTTCTAAATGAACACCCTGTATAAACCTTCCTGTTGAATCACTCTATCTATTAAAAAAATGTATCAAAATTCGTCAAGTAGTTTTAAAGATTTAAGCATAGAATAGAATAGAATAGAATATTATTTATTGCCAATAAGTACGTAATATGTACATAGGTACAGACATACAGAACAAGGGGCTTTTTTTATATTATGTACTTATTAGTTATAATGATAGTAAAGCAAACTAACCTATACTAAATACTGATACGTAATTATACACGTTCACCCAAACAGAATCGTAGAGAGACAATGCGTGAAAATGAGACCGTCTAAAGCGAATGCCGGTATGAAAACATTTAGGATAGGATGACTAATCTTGCTTGTTGTTGCTTTAGTGGTCATATACATATATAGATATAAAAAAGCCGGACGCGTTTTTCTTCTCATAAATGAGGAAAACCGCCCGAGGCCTTTAGCCAGTGCCTTAAAGTAATGACTAAACTTTGAAAACACCCGGTATATTACGGAGTTAATTGGTTTTTGTTTAGGAATGACATAATTGAAAATAAAGAAATATTCTCTATTGGTCAGTTGTGTCTGACCATGGTAAATTAATTTTGTTCGGTTGTAATTATTACATGAAAATGAATTATAGACAGAGGCTCCTTATAATAATCTTGTCTCTATGGCATTTTAAGTCAGGGTAGTGGGAATTTGTGATAAACGATTATTTAAACACATTAAACATTTTTTGCTTTTTAACACGCTTTTATTAACTTGGGTTGTAACTATCTATCTGGCTGCCTATGTAACGGAATCTTTGAGCCTAATTTTAACCAACTTCCAGCTATTCGATTTCTTTGAAACTTTGCACACGTATTAAGGACCCATGACAATGCAATAATCTGCAAACAGTATCCCTTTATCTTTTTTTTAATCGCCAGGAAAAAAAATTCCATTATATTATAAAAACAACACCTAGGATGCCATCTGTTGGAAAAATTTCAAACTTTGCTATTAAATGAAGAAGAAATTTTTAGTGGATTGCAAAATGTTGGCAACGGTCCAAACATTGCCTGGATTGCCATCTGTTGGCAAAATTTGAAACTTTGCTACTTAATGAAGAAGAAATTTTTTAGTGAGTTGCAATCTTTTGCAAATTTTAAAATTTGCTACCATTGTCATTTCATAGGGGGCTGGTTATTTTCTTTTTGTTGCTTAATTAAATAGTATGTTCTAATTTACTGTTATATTAAGAATTTTGTGCAATATAACGAACTAAAAAATGAAAAATAATTAATAGTTTAAAAAACTAAAAAACACGCTTTTATATGCAACCGAACTAAAAATTAAAAAATAATTTTTCATTAAAAAAATATTTTCACTTCATAGTAAAAAGCGTGGGGTGCATTTTACTATTTTTTCATAACTTTTCCATCATAGATATTGGCAAATATAATAATTATAACATTTAATATATTAAGCACCCCACGCTTTTTACTATGAAGTGAAAATATTTTTTTAATGAAAAATTATTTTTTAATTTTTAGTTCGGTTGCATATAAAAGCGTGTTTTTTAGTTTTTTAAACTATTAATTATTAAGTTTAGTTAACACTAGCACACCTACTATATACATACAGGTGAGGAAACCAACTGGTCGACCATAAGAAATTAAAAGCATAGGAAATATTCGACAAAAGACGGAAGCGGTGTAAGACAGGAGCCCCTGTTTCGTTTTACTCAAACATGCGGGCTCGTTGCAGCGGTGAATTTTAGAAGAGGACATAGAAAATGGGTGGAGGGGTTCAATGCTTAATTTCTCTATGATCGACGGTTTGGTTTCCAAACAGGTATACCGACACCATACATATTCTGTTTTGTTAGTACTTACATTTAACACCTCCGCTAGATGGCTGAGTAGGAGGCTTAGAGACCACTACAGGTTTTGGATAATATTCGTGACCACTACACGAGCAAGTTCTACAGGTAGAGCACTGCTGTGCAGGATTATACGAAGAAGAGTGTGGAGGGTAATGTACAGGAGGGCGAGGAGCGGGATTTGTATATCCAGGTCTACCATAATAAGGCGGAGCTGAAGGGTTAAAACCTATACCAGGTCTTCCTTGCATTCCAGGTGGAGGAGGCCAATGAACGGTTGTATTAGGATTGTTAATACATCTGGGACATTGTTGGCGGGTTACGGCAGGATTGTTGTAGCAGGTACAGTTCGGAGGTTCCGACGAGGGTACGGGTGGGTATATCTTTCCTTTAATATTGAAGTAAGGTGGTTCTGGAAAGGAATGGATTTTGGACGTTAGGGCATTAAAAAACAGTTGTTTTTTTGTCTTTGACAAATAACAAGATAACCTAACTAAATTTAAAAACTAAATAAGTTTATGCCTGTGTCGAAAAAATCGAAAAGAGCGCAAAAAACAATATGATGGGTTGTGTTATGTTGTACTATTGTATATCTTTTTAACATTTTTACACACGTATGTGCTTCCTTCTTTGGTCTTGGTCAACCTAAATTATGACCCAGTGAATTCTCTCCATTCTTGCGCAATGAGTTTTTGCATAGTATAATAGATTTGTACTTTTTCTTTAATATGATTAATTGTTATCATTTTTGATTTTATTATGAATTAGGTGAGACATTGACCAAATTACTGTATGGATGAGCCGCGCCTGTATAAAAGAAGTAAGAAAATTGAAAACAATATGGGTCATGTGAATAAAGCTAAGCCAATGATTTTATTTAAAATATTATGTTAAAGCAGTGTTAAGTAGTATAAGCTAACTGTGGTGATAACAACAGGCTTCGTTCTATGAATTGTCTATGTATTAGTAAAATTAATAAACCAGCAAAAATACAAAGGTTCTGTAGTACTATTTTAAAACATATGCGAAAGATTAATGGTTGGGAATGGTTCTAAAAATGTTTTTTTAAAACGTTAAGGCACTTTTAGCATATTAAACAAGGTCTATATTGTTAACGCTTTTTAAAAATTAAATTGGTCAAATGTGTATCTACGTCGAGAACTTTACGGTATGGCTGTGGTTAGGGTAAACTAATATGGCTGATAGATGTTTCCACATTTTTCTTCAGAGGGTCACTCATTAATATTACAGCAAAAAAGGCTGATTACCAAAAAATAAGGTGTTATAGCAAAAAATAATAATTCAAGCGTCTAATGACTAAAATTAACAGCATTTTAAATTAAAACAAAAAACATAACAAGACCGTTTTCGAAAGCCAACTCCTGCCGTTATGTGGCACATCTGGTTTACCGGAAGTTTTCCCAACTTTGCTATTCTAAATGGAATACCCCATATATTTTTATAAAACTCACTTCTACAGGCAATTCTAAGCAAATACATGTACCACATGCTATACCTATCTTATTAATTTTGCGGAGAAAATGGCATTCATAATTGGCATGAAAAATTTAGAAATTTACAACCGAAAAGCCGAAATTTTGCGATTTTTTTCTGAGCTTATTTAAAGAGATATTTAAATAAAAATGTTACATTATTCTTGCCAGTTTTTTTCTGGTACAAAATTTAAGATCCGACGTTTCGTCTTTTATCTGCCATCATCAACTTTGTTTTTTTAAATAGGCAGAATATTTTTAAAACTTATTAAACTCGTATTTTATTAATGAGTTTAACGAAAAATCAAACTTCATTTACTATTTCCCCATTAAAAAGTACGATTTTAGTTTAAACATTCAGAAAATGTTTTGTTTGTTGGTAAGTATGCATTCTTTTTATATGACAAGCATATTAATACGCATTAGTAAATCTACGCAAATTACATTTATCTGATAGCTTGTTAGTTAAATTATTGTAAAAAAATAATAATAATTAGGAAAAATAATAATGAGCAGTAATAAAAAAGAGGATGCGTGGTTTGAAAAAATCGTAACTTTAGTAGCAAAATAGTAAATGATGATTTTTCAATTCGAAACGTCGAATAAATGTAAATTCTGACATGTAGTTGGATTTAGAATTTAAATACGACTTTATTAGGTTTAAAACCAAATATTTAAAAAACAAAGTTGATAATGGCGGTTTAAAGACGAAACGTCGAATAAGGGGCAATTCCATTGAGGCAACAATAGGCGACATATTGCATGCCACATTAAATTTTATTATTGTTATAATTATTTTAATATGTAGTTATAAAATTAATAAATATTATTTATTATTATTTCTTTATATTTTATTAATATTAAACTTCTCATTAATAAGTTAATATACCATTAAAATTATTAATAAATAAATAAAATTTAATGTGGCATGCGATATATCGCCCAATGTTGCCTCAATGGAATTCCGCCTTTAAATTTAATGGTATCATTTTGTAGAACGGAAAAAGCAACAATAATAATGTAACATTTATTTTAAAACATCTCTGTAAACAAACTTAAAAAATAAAAACTGTTTCGCAACGTTTTAGTTTTTTTTTTCCGCGGATAACTCGGGCGGTAAATTTTTATTTTTTTTTCAAGGGAATATTGTTAAGCATAAAAATCTTTGCCCCAATTTAACCAACCTTGTATCTCTTACTCTTTCCCAGAACAATTTTTCTTTTAAATTTGTAACAGCCTCTATTTATTTTTATTAAACTAATTAAACATTAAATATACAGGGTGCATTTTTAAAAACTTACAATGACTATATTTTTTAAACCAAGGAAAATAATAAAAAATAACAAAGTAGGTATCGTTTCTATAAAACTTGGGGGAAATATAAATGACTTATTTTTCAAAACACATCTTAAGCTGAAACCCCCTCCCAGTCACTTAAAAATATTAAATTACAACACCCCTTATGTGGCACCTTTCGTTTGGTCATAAAAGATTTGGAGTAAAATCAAATACTACGTTTAAATTTGAGAAAAATCATATTTTATTATTCATTTGTCCAATTAAATTAATATAAAATTGGGCGATTGTGCAACAAAAGTAACCAGAACTTTTTTGAGGACAGTACTACACAAATGAAAGTATCATTGTAATAAAATTTGAAATTTCTCGTATACATTACTGTATAAAGATTATTAAATTGTTTTTTAAGTATCGTTTCCAATTAGTTTGCCGCCACTGTATATATTACTTATTAAAAATAATTTGATTGATAATAAATAATTTTTTTACTAGAAAATATAAAAAAATCTTACCAGCCATATTTTACTGTTTACACTTAGTCACGAGATGGTTGTAAACTGATAAACAGGTAATCTAGCTGTTTCTATATTAATAAAAAAATTATCTTATCTTGGTGAACAATTGGTATGTGATTTATGCTTGCCAAAGAGTTGAGGTTAAGTGAATAATGCCACCTCATTTCTTTGAAATTTACATCGATAAAGTGTATATTATGTTAGTCACAAATTAGCGAATACCCTAAACAAATTCTTTTGCACCATACAAAAAAAAAACTAATAGTTTACATGTTTTTCTGCTGATCCTTAAAATGAAATAAATTTTATAAGGTAAATCTCTTAAAGTCAAATTTTCTTGCTAACCGTATTCGTTTCACTGTTTCAAACCGTATTCGAAAATGACAATATAAATATTAGAGTCAAGAAAATGTAGGTTTTCAAACCGTTGCGTCACAGACCAATTAGTTTTTAGGTTATGATTATCATTTTAATTTTTTATGGTTAAAATGTACTTCCCATATAACATTTTTTGCCGGCGTTGTACATTTAATTTACTGGCATTGCCAACACTATTTAATGGCAAGGCATTGGCAAAAGGTATCAAAAAGACGCGAAAGTGGGCAATTGGCCGTTATTAGGCCACGTGTTGCAGATAAAGTGATGGCATCCGTCATTAATAATTTTTGATGAAAAATGCGTTTAAGATGATGGCATCCATCATTAATAAGTTATTGGCAAAAAGATAACAAAAAGACACGAAAGTGGGCAAATGCAAATACTCTCAAGCAGCAAGCTGACGTCTTGTTGACGAAAATTGTCGCATATACTTTTTTAAAGCTAAAATGATGCGATATTTTATTTGAAAATTAAAATAGGAAAAAACTCCTTACTGCATGCAATTTCCTTGCAATGCAAAGTACCATCTCTCGAAACACTGTCCAACTTGGAGATGCAGATTTTCACACTAGCCTTCTTTCAAAGCTAAGTGAGATCACCTACCACAGACCGCTCTTGAATTATTTTTGTCTAATGGGTACGGTTTAGATGATAAAAAGCGAAGATATTGCAGAAACGTAGTAGTTTATTGTCCATTTTACCATCTATCGGTATGTCAAAAAACTATTAAATATATATAATATTTTTATTAACACGTCTTTAAAACTTTTAATAAAGTTTTAAACAAAATGTTTACAGCTCCTAACAGTCTACTTGAATATCTTGCCTTCTCGACTAGCCATCACCAATTAATCACACAACACATCACACAAATAGTGTTTGCTGGGATACTTCGAACAGAAAACCAGGACGCGGTCAACACATTTTTTCCTATAATAGATACGAATAGTTTGTTTGGGTCCGGGTGCGTTTACCCTCAACTGGCTTGCGTACAAACCGGTTTTTCGCCCATGAAATGTAACTTTTGTTTCGCGCAGGTTATAACATTAGCAATCCATCGAGATCAGTGGTCGGCAGTCGTTCGGTTAGACGAACAGTTCCGAAGGTAAAATAGGACCAAAATAAGGCACGACCCAATACCAACATAAATAAAGCCAGACAGTATCCTTATTAAGGGATTCCTTATCCCACTATGCATCTGCGCACGCTCAGGTGTCAAAATAAGGCTGGTATTATTAGTGCTTGGCCGTATTTTACTGTGCAATATTTCTCTATTATAAAACAGTTTTAATCCGGTAAACAGATGGGTGAAGGCCGCCTTCTATTCGGATCTTGAACTATAAATTTTATAAAGTAAATCCTGTATTATATTATACAGGGTGTTTCCTAACTACGGTATGAAACTTGATTCTACGGTGATTCAGAGTTTGTCGAATTTTTGCATCAAAGGGGCGCGCAAATAGGTTGGTTAGTTTGGACGAATGTTTGGCGAATTGTTGCAAGTCTGGACGCAGCAGTACACATATTTCGCTTGTCGCCAACATCGAAGGCTTTGATGTTTGCCGCTTCACTCTTTGATGATCGACCCCACTCGGCTTGTTCGCTCACTGGGTTCCGTGAGTTTGAGTAAGTTGTGTAATTTTATATATATTTTTTATAAGGTTTTTCGAAATGTCTCGTCGCGGGCCGGATTAAATCGTAAGGCAGGCCGTATTCGCCGGCGGTTGCCCATATATGCCTTAAATAATAAAGATTATTAGATAAGAAGTAGTTAGTGAAGTCAAGTATAAAGTTAAAGTTTTAGTTAAGCCCTTACGGGCTACCCCTAGTGGGGGTATGCCCGTACTAAATTTAGTTAGTCAAATAAATTAATTTAGTTAATAAAATGGAAAGTTTGTTTTTTGTCCACCGGTCTCATGGTCCAAGAAGATAGTTCCATATGGTATATTTGCCCCAAGTGACGTCAAGTAGTATTTCAAAATGTCATCGTCACAATATAAAATATTAGATAGCTTAACAGTTTTGGTAGATTTTCAGCACAGCAACTTAAGTCAACCCTGTATCTGTTTTTTTACCTTTAAGCTGTTAAAATCATGGTAATCCGCTTACATCAATTACTTTTATCATTTTTATTTATATCATCATTATTGACTTAGAATGATTTACAACTGAGAAAGGGCTTAACATTTTTGTTTTTTATATGGATTTTATTACTGGGGATAAGATAAAAAGATTTATATAAAAGGTAGAAATTATTCTGTTTTTTAGTTTGGTTCCTTTAACTTCATAGGGTATTTGTAGCAAACTGAAAATATGGCAGGTATGTAAATATTTAGGTTATGTGAGAGGTTTTTTAAAAAAATAAATTAGTTTTTAGGAGCGTCAAAATACAGGGTGTTCCGAAATTCATGGATCAAATTTTAAGGGCATATTCTACGTCGAAAATAAGTCCCAGTTTTTATATAAACATATGTCCGGAAAAACTTCCTTTTAGAGATACAGGGTGTTAAAATCTAAGAAATGTTTTTATTATAATTTTTAAACCACTCTAGATATTTAATTGGTATTTAGTATATTGCTTAACAGCAGTAAGAGACATTTTTTAATGTAAAATAAATTTTTTAATACTAGTGGCGTCTTTACTATGGTGTATTTTCAAAAAAAAAGGGCGCCACTGCTTTTTCCTAAAATAAAAATTACTTTTGAAATCCCCATTAAATTAGGAACAAATTTGATCTCTTGACTTTGACATAAAAAAATGTATCTTGCTGCTGTTAAGCAATGCACTAAATACCAATTAAATATCTGAAGTGTTTTAAAAATTATAATAAAAAAATATTTTTGATGTGATAACGTCTTATAATTGGATGGAGCCGGCTGCAAGCACAAAAACATGACCTATACGGCGTTCCATTTAAAGCTTGAAGTGCAAGCGAGAGCGCGGAAGAGGCACAATCGGCCTCCGCGTTCGGCAGCGTTCGACATCTGTTTCTCTCCTACTTTAAGCGGTCCGCCTTCTATACAATAATACATTTACATGTTTTCGTCAGGTAGGAAGTGAATAAGGTAAAAATTGTTTTTAATTTGTTTCTGGGTCTTTACGGTTAGATAAACGATTTTGTGGGCAAAATCGGCGAGCTCAAATAACCCCAGCAACCTATATATCACCGCATTTCTTGTGAAAATCTCTACCCATTGATATAAAAATATACGGGGTATTCAATTAAAAAATCTATGTCATTCGTGCTGAAACTCTTTGGTTTTTGTTTCAAATATTTTCTGATTAGAATATTAAATTTTACGAAAAAAATACACGAAATGGCTATATTCGTTTTTTAAAAAGTACAGGGAAGTTTAAAAATAGGGCCCTGTTAACTTTAAAATAAATGACCCTATACACAATGATTTTCTAATTTATACTATAAATATTAAAATTATAAAAAATATTAAATTACTTCAAAAGATTTTTATATTTAATTGTTCATTTTTATGTTTTACTTTTTTATTTCTTTTTTTTAATTGACGTAGGAACTTTAATGACTTTTATAATTTAATAATGATAATAATATTTACGTTGAAGATTATGTAATTAGATAATCCATTTAATAAACTTTTATAATATATTAGTTAATATGAAATAAATAAATAAATATATATCATGTATACAGGGTGATCATTTTTAAAGCGGCACTATTGTTAACTTACTTATTATTAGAGATTTTTTATCTTTGGACAAACCACGAAGGCTTAAAACCTAAATACTAACGTACCGTGGATGTCTTAAGCGAGGTAAGAGGGAGTTTGTTGACACGGGATTTAAATACTTGAAGATTTGGGGGAAGAAAAGACCTCCGCGGACAGCAGGTTCCACATTCTAGAAACTCTAAAGGAGGAAAAAGAACGAACAAAGTGGGAAGTTCGGGGCCTGTCGAGTTGGACCGTATAGGGATGCATACACGCGGCACCACGAGTTTTTCTGTTGGGAACCGTGAGTGGAGGAACTATACTGGACAACTTTTAGAGCAGAAGCCATGGAAATACCTATAAAAAGCGATAAATTCCCCACAGCCCGACGATGGGCAAGAGAGGGAAGCCTTTCTGTAAGTAAAGGATCATTAATGAGACGAATAGCTCTTCTTTGAATAGAATCAAGAATGCTTAGGGTTGTGGGGGACGCCATACCCCAGATATGAGAACAATATTCCAAGGGAGGTCGGATTTGGGACACATAAAGTGTATAAATTAGAAGGGGAAAAATACTTTTCGGCTCGAAAGAGAAATCCAAGCTTTTTGAAGCTGCCGTGGCTAGGGTAATACAGAGTGTTTTATTTTAAAAAATGCCAGTGTACAATAAAATATTTTGAAAACTATAAAGTTTTGAAATAGACTTCCCTTTACAACCCTACCCTTATGGCTTTCAAACGTCATTTTTGACATAGATTTTAAAATAAGTCAAAAACGGATGTACTTAGGTATAGAACATTATACATAAATTATGTTTAGAAATTTACGGAAAATCTAAAAAATGATTATTATATAGGGTGTTCCATTTTAAATAGGAAAGTTGACATTAACCTCCGGTATAACCGGAAGTAGTAGAGCTGTCAAAATATTTTAGTTGAATGTCCCCCAGTGACTTCATAATGTTACAAAAAATTTCAAAATTTTCCAAAGCGTACTTTTCGAGAAATCGATCGCAGCAGTTCCCGGTGGGACACCCTGTATATTAGTACTGTCATGTACAATAATAAAATGAAAATTGACATTATACAGGGTCACTCAAAAATTGTAAAACTTATTTTTTTTAATTGGTTCTAGCCTTAATTTAATTTTTTTAGGCAACCCCATGGCAATACCTTTGTTTAAATACTATCTTTAATATAAAACAGTTTCTATCCGGTAAACAGATGGGTTAAAGTCGCTTCCTATTCGGATCTTAGACTACTATAGAATATTGACTGGCCAAAAGTGGTAGATATTAAATTGTTTCCGATTTTAGCTTACTACTGGGTTGATACACAAACCCGTGGCCTAACTCCGTCTACAGCTCTTCGAGGTGGAACAGACCTTGATGGTGCCGAAATTTATGTTGGCAGAGCTTTTCATGAGGGTGACTGGATCCCAGCTAAGGTGATTCCCGCAAGACATGTTGCTTATGTTGCCTATGGAGGAAACGAAATTCCAGTACACCACTACCAGGTAATAAATATTTATTTATAACTTTTATTTATTTTCTATGCTCTATTGATAAAATAACAAAACCAAGCTTAGGTATAGTCGAGTCAATAAATAATTTGTCTCCCCTGTGGCGCAGTGGACAGAGCTTTGATCTTCGAAGCTAGAGGTCTATTCTATTCTATTTCTATTTTTTTTTCTTGGTTTTGGTCTCTTCAGGTCCAATCCACCACCCTCCCCTTCCGGACTATGCTTTCCAGGGCTTCGTCGGCGGAAAATCTGGATAATCGAGCTCGTAGCTCCCAGAAATTCCAAAAAGAAAACAAATAATTCAACAATCGATGCAATGCATAAATTGTCGGCTGTCAAACCAAGATCTGCTACTGGTGTTACGTATAACCTTTACTCTCACTACTGACAGCTTCCATGCACGCCCATCCATTTCCCGCCATTTGAGAAATACCTCGTGTTCACCACCAAACAGAATACCATCAGCTTATAGGAATCTTCGCTCACAGCGCTTAGATCCAGAAGAAAGATGCCGTCAATTTAGTGTGAATCTTTCCTTGATCCCCGAAGGTAAAAACGTTCGTACGACACCCTAGCCGCCACTCCGGGAAGAACTTTGTAGTCCTCTACGCACGTCCGCACTGTCCGGAGGTCAAACAAATAGTCCATCCATAGCAATTGTTAAAAACTTAATTTAGTCATTTTTTTTAATAAATAAAAAATTCTGCTTTTTTATTTGAATGTAAAATTTTAAAACAATTTGGTGTAAGTGGTAAATTTAAGAGTTCACATATTCGCTATTGCAAAGAAACCTTATCTTATGGAAGTGTCAAACAACTAAATAATATTATTGTTCACTTAGAACTATGCTAGTTTGTTTATTGCTTATTTGATTTTGTTTATGACATAGTATAATTTTTCTAGGTTTTATGTGAACAAAGGTTTGACTGGGTACCGGCCTCTGGGGGTGAAGTTCCTGAACACGCTATCATTGGAGGAAAAACTTCTGACGGTGAAAATTTGTACATTGGTAGAGCTCATGAAAGTGGATCTCAGACAGTAGGAAAGGTATTTTATAAAAAATCACTTTTTTCAAAATATTTTTTTTATCCATCCTCTTGTAAAACCCATTTGTGGACAGTCTGTATATGAAAGTTTTAATTTTTAAGATATTACCAGAAAATTATTTTTTTTTTTAATATTTTAAAGGGTGTGTATATTAAAAACCCAATTTGACAAGAATACTAAAACATTTAATAAGCAAAACAATAACAACCCAGCAAACACTATTTGCCGGCAATATACATTTTTCATATTGGCATTGATGGTAAAGCATTGGCAATTGGTGGCAATATTATGCCAACATCTAATACGCATTAAAAAGTTAACCCTAAATAAACACTCAACTGCCAATAAATTTTACATGCAGAAGAATTGCCGGCAAGCATACAAAAATGGCGGCATACCAATCCTGACTAAATACTTTTCAAACCATATTATTAACATTGGTATTTAATTAACATTCGAGCAATTTTTTTGATCTCTTTTATTTATAATGGCGGCTAAACAACATTATTTTATGTTTTTTTACATAATTTAGTGGAAATGGCCTTTTCCTAACATTTTATTAATACAAATTATGCAAATAAAAATTAATTCAAACAAAATGTTTATTATGTACTTTTGAGAGAATAAAAATAAAATGATGGTAAAATTAGCTGCGTTAATTTCGACGATTTCGACCGAAGGTGATAAATTCAAATTTCCCGCTTAGCCGAAATACAAGATTTGACAATTTGACAGATGAGACAACCTTGCTTTTGTTTGGCCGCTTTGTGCATTTGTTTTCTACGTGGTTTTCTAGCTTTTTAGTTTCTTTTTTAAAGAACAGAGTTTTTAGTAGACATAATTAAGTGTATTCATTACCTAATTAGTGTGTGTTGTGTAATTAATTGGTGATGGATAGTCAAGAAGGCGGGTTATTCAAGTAGACTGTTAGGAGCTGTAAACATTTTGTTTAAAACCTTTTAAATTTGTGGTTACCTAAAAAATTATATGAAATCAGACGTGTTAATAAAAAATTTATATATATTTAATAGTTTTTTTTTTGACATTTAAGTAACTCCTTTAAAATATTTTTTTTTGGTTTATTGTTACGGTATAAAAATTTATATTATGTAATTTTTTTATTGATAAAGTTTTCCTGCCTTTTGTTCTCATTTTTTCGATTACAAAATTCTAAATATGTTATTTAACTTTTGGGACATTCAACTTATAAAAGTTGCAATACTTATTTAATGATAAATGCCATTATCCTAAACGCATTTTTTGCCAATAACTTATTAATGATGAATGCCATCATCCTAAACGCATTTTTTGGCATAACTTATTAATGATGGATGATGGATGCCATCATCCTAAACGCATTTTTTTGCCAATAACTCATTAATGACGGATGCCATCACATTATCTGCAACACGTGGTACGGGGTGTGATACCTTTTGCCAATGCCTTGCCATTAAAGAGTGTTGGCAAAGCCAGTAAATTAAATGTACAACGCCGGCAAAAAATGTTATATGGGAACCGCAGAAAATAGACCAATTTATAATAGCAACTAAACAATTATCTCATATACTTATCAAACAATTTGCTCTTATGCTTATAGTTAGGGATCCCTGGACCATTTTTCCAAGTTAATCTTTTGTGAATAGTTTCATTTTGACGAGAAGACTGATTTTTTCCTTACTACAATTTTCGTTGGTGGTAGCATGCAGGGGTAGCAGAGAATAAATATTTGTCTTTGATAAATATTAAAAACCAGTATAAAGTACCAAGCAATTTGTAGGAAAATCTGAGTGTTAAATTATATAAATATTATTTAATCAACAAAAAAATATACGTAAGTTGGCAGCGTATGGGATACTTTTTATTATTACTTTTATGAAAAAAGTTGTTTCTTTAAAAAGTTCTGTATGGTCCAGAACCTAAAATGCAGTCAGCAGATATCAAATTGTGTTAGTCATGTACGAGGTTTGACCAAAAAGGTAATTTTTTTCTCAAGAGGAAAGTACCTGTTTTTTTGCTTCATATATATTGCAAATTGTTATAAATAAAAGATGTTTAGAATTAAATATTACTTTCAAATATGCAATTTTGTTTATTTTCTAATTTTTTTTTCTGCGGTAATGGAAAAATTTAGGTTTGTACATTAGTGCACTATATTTCATGATTATAAATGTCATAGGACAGTTTTAAATAAACTTTTTAAAATTAATTGTTATTAAAACAGAAAGAATGTACAATGCACTAATGTACAAACTTAAATTTTCTCGATTTTCGCAGAAAAAATACTTAATTTATTTATTTTTTTTTAAATGAACAAAATTGCAAATTTGAAAGTAACTTTTAATTTAAACATCTTTTATTCATAACAATTACCGATATTAACAAAAATACAGGTTCTTTACACCTGAGCAAAAATTACATTTTTGGACAAACCTCGTACATGACTGACACAATTTGATATCTGATTGCATTTTAAATAAAGAGGTCTTTTATTTCAATATTTTTTGGTTTTAGGACCATGCAGAACTTTTATATCATCAAAATGAAGTAACATACCTACGGATAAGAGAAACCATGGCATGCTAAAATTTTCGTACCGTTTTTGCGGCAGGCTTCAACGCTGCCTGGCGGCAGGCTTGTCATTTTTGCCAGTTTACACTTTAAATGCGTCGGTCGAAGCCTCGCCTCGTGTAACATCAGCGGTGGGAAGACACGTAAGCTTACTAAAATGACTAACTGGCGGTATTTCAACGAGAAACGAATAAAATTATATTGGGAGTTTTCGCATGACCTGTCCTTAAATCGGCTATTCCATGATAACTCTTATAATTTCCTTACTCTATGATGAAGCTAATCACGAAAAATTAGCTTGTTAGTAATGATTAGAAAAAATGGTTCAGGGATCCCTAACTATTAATCACAGAATGGGCTTATTTTTTTTTCATTCAGTTCAATGCATTTTTAGACACAGTTTGTAATCAAACTCGTATAATGTCTTTAAAGGTGGTAGACAATGTTATGTTTTCAATAATACTACTTTTCTTGGCCTTCCATTGGTTTTATTTTTAACTGACACACAACGTTTCTGATGCTATCTATCTCCAACCGTGTTCAAGTGATAACAGTTATCACTTGAAAACGGTTGGAGATAGATACCATCCGAAACGTCGTGTATCAGTTGAAAAATAAAGACAATGGAAGTCTAAGAAAGTAGTTTTTTTATCTTTGGACAAACCACGAAGGTTTAAAGCCTAAATACTAATGTACCGTGGATGTCTTAAGCGAGGTAAGAGGGAGTTTGTTGACACGGGACTTAAATACTTGAAGATTTGGGGGAAAGGAAAGGCCTCCGCGGGCAGCAGGTTCCACAACCTAGAAACTCTAGGGATAAAAGAACGAACAAGTGGGAAGTTCGGGGCCTGTCCAGTTGGACCGTATAGGGATGCATACGCGCGGAACCACGAGTTTCTCTGTTGGGAACCGTAAGTGGAGGAACTATACTGGATAATTCTTCAGAGCAGAAGCCATGGAAGTACCTATAAAAAAGCGATAAATCCCCCACAGCCCGACGATGTGCAAGAGAGGGAAGCCTTTCTGTAAGTGAAGGATCATTAATGAGACGAATAGCTCTTCTTTGAATAGAATTAAGAATGCTTAGGGTTGTGGGGGACGCCATGCCCCAGATATGAGAACAATATTCCAAGGGAGGTCGAATTTGGGACACATATAAAGTGTATAAATTGGAAGGGGAAAAATACTTTTGGCTCGAAAGAGAAATCCAAGCTTTTTTGAAGCTGTCGTGGCTATTGATACAATGTGTTTATGCCAGTTAAGGTTACTTTTAAATGTGACTCCCACAAGATTAAAGGTGTCTTTGCTCTGTAAAACTTGGCCGCTCATAAGTAGAGGATGAGTATTTGATGACTCTTTTCGCGACAAGGAACATGATTGTGTTTTGGATGCATTAAAAGGGACGAGATTTTTAGCGCCCCAATCCAATATTAAATTAAGATCCTGCGAAAGAGATATCTGCATCACTCTGCGTTTGTTATCCAAGTCAGGTTTAGTAATGGGTTTAGGACCCTGAAAACTGGAGTGAAGGGTACTATCGTCGGCGAAACCATGAATGGAATTAGTGGTGGACGAGAGAAGGTCGTTGATGATTTCTTGGTGTTAAGGGAAGAAAGGATACGCTTAATGTATTATTGAAAACTCGTATAAGTTGCAGAATCTTACGAAGGTTTCCTCTAAATATCAGACTTAAATATTGTTTTTTTTTTAGGTACATCCCAGTCATGGAGTTTGCTATATTCCTTTCGGTGGAAGAGAAATCGCCCACAGAGACTATGAAATTCTTGTCCTTAGGCCTTAGGACATTTTTTTATAAATTTTTATACTTTCTAACTAATAAAAAAACACTTTAACTTTGGTTTTTGTAATTAATTATCTTGAATTTTTGGACTCAGTAGGTGCCTACAGATTAAGCATGGCACAAGTATAGCATTATGAAGGAAAGATAAATATACAGGGCGTCTCTAAAAGGTCTGTACAAAATGCTACCTCAAGTTCCTTGGCCAATATACGATGATCTAAACAAATTTACCTTTGTCAACAAACTGATAGTTTGCAAGATACAGGACGTCACAGTTTTTATTTTATTTCTTAAATATTTTACTTATTATTAGATATTTTCTTACAAAATTCAGTATTACGAGGTTTTTAAGAGTGGGAAATCGCAATATGGTAATGTTTTTGTTGTAGAGTGTAGAGGAAGCCAGCTACAGTCCAATGTTTAGGTTCAAAGTATAATAGCTTTTTTGCCTTTTTGGGGAGCGATTTTTCAGATTGCGAGGTCTGCAAGTTTCGCCCACCCGCTAGGTGTTGGTGTGGCCTCTTGCCTTTTTAGATTTTGAAAAAATCGCTTAACAATTTAACATGCAGTCTTCGCTCTGCAAAAATCGCTCCCCGAAAATCGCAAGATTGTCGCTTTTCGGCCTGGCCATTCTCTAAAGCACGTTTAGGTCTAATTTATTTTTAACACGCTTTTATTAGCTTGGGTTGTAACTATCTATCTATCTATCTATCTATCTATCTATCTATGTAACGGAATCTTTGAGCCTAATTTTTACCAACTTCCAGCGATTCAATTTCTTTGAAACTTTGCACACGTATCAAGGACCGATGACAATGCAATAATTTAAAAACAGTATCCCGTTATCCTGATTAGGACCGCCAGGATAAATAAATTCCTTTACAGATCCTCTGTGTCTCTTGACAAAATGGCGAAGGATTTTTTAGTGAATAAACTGGAGCATTTATTTTTAAAAAAATAATTGATATATCGAACTAAAAAATGAAAAATAAATAATAGTGTAAAAAAACACGCTTTTATATTATGCAACCGAACTAAAAATTAGAAAATAATTTTTCATTACAAAGAGTTTGTCACTTCAGAATAAAAGCGTGGGGTGCTTAATAAATTAAATGTTATAATTATTCTATTTGCAAATATATATGAGGGAAAAGTTATGAAAAAATAGTAAAATGCACCCCACGCTTTTTACTCTGAAGTGACAAAATCTTTGTAATGAAAAATTATTTTCTAATTTTTAGTTCGGTTGCATATAAAAGCTTGTTTTTTAGTTTTTTTAAACTATTATTTATTTTATTATACACTTCTCCAAGAAATTAACGCACCAGCCCGATTTTTTCCTAAGCTTCAATACAATAATGCTTTAATTTAAATGACCATAACTCTTTTAATAATTAAGTTATTAAAACAGTTTAAAAAAGCTAATGTTAAGGAATAGTGAAGCTATAACTTTTACGCAACCGTTGTTATTTACTGTTAACAATACATTCTACAGGGTAATTTAAAGTTTTTGACAAAAATAAATAATTTTTAATCGCCATGTATGATATGCTGTTGAAAGGGGGTAATCTCATTTATGCATAAATTGTAGCCTTACTCATTTCCGATATTTTATAATCACAAATTACATGAATCCCTTTCAACAGCACATGCATTGTTTAAAGAAAATAATAATGGTAACGTCAAATTTAGAGCTTTTTATCATTTCTTAACATTATCTTTTCTAAATTGTCTTAATAAATTAATTATTAAAAGAGGTATGACCATTTAAATTAAAGCATTTTTGAATTAAAGCTTATGCAAAAATGGGACTGGTGCGTTTTTATTGGTGAAGTGTTTATTTTTTCCAGTTAAAAGTGTCACAGCAAGCTAACTCATTTACGCGAACTACTACTTAAGTACTTAGAAAAACACAAAATTTTGCATGACAGGCAGTATGGATTTCGCCACAAAAGATCTACAGCAGATCTTCTTTCCTTCGTATCACACTGTTGGAATAAGTCTCTTGGATTTCTAGGTGAGTCCCAGATCGTTGCTCTTGATATATCCAAAACTTTTGACCAGGTCTGGCATGCACTTCTTAATAAACTTCCCTTCTATGGTCTCTCAACTAAACTCTGTACTTGGCTTTCTAGTTATTTATCTGATCGACGAATATCAGTTATTGTGGACGGCCATTCTTCAAGCTTTCACCAAGTAAATGCTGGAGTCCCTCAGGGCTCAGTTCTGGCACCAACATTGTTTCTTCTTCACATCAACAACCTTCTCTCGTCCACAACTGATTCCATTCATAGTTTCGCCGACGATAATACCCTGCACTCCAGTTTTCAGGTTCCTAAACCCATCACTAAACCTGACTTGGAAAACAAACGTAGAGCGATGCAGATATCTCTTTCGCAGGATCTTAATTTAATATTGGATTGGGGCGCTAAAAATCTCGCCCATTTTAATGCATCCAAAACACAATCATGTTCCTTGTCGCGAAAAGAGTCATCAAATACTCATCCTCTACTTATGAGCGGCCAAGTTTTACAGAGCAAAGACACCTTCAATCTTGTGGGCGTCACATTTGAAAGTAACCTTAACTGGCATAAAGACATTGTATCTATAGCCACGGCAGCTTCAAAAAGCTTGGATTTCTCTTTCGAGCCAAAAAGTATTTTTCCCCTTCTAATTTATACACTTTGTATGTGTCCCAAATCCGACCTCCCTTGGAATATTGTTCTCATATCTGGGGCATGGCGTCCCCCACAACCCTAAGCATTCTTGATTCTATTCAAAGAAGAGCTATTCGTCTCATTAATGATCCTTCACTTACAGAAAGGCTTCCTTCTCTTGCCCATCGTTGGGCTGTGGGGGATTTATCGCTTTTTTATAGGTACTATATCCCTAGAGTTTCTAGGTTGTGGAACTTGCTGCGCGGAGGTCTTTCCTTCTCCCCCAAATCTTTAAGTATTCAAGTCCCGTGTCAACAAACTCCATCTTACCTCGCTTAAGACACCCACGGTACGTTAGTATTTAGGCTCTTAGTCTTCGTGGTTTGTCCAAAAAAAAAGAACTAACCTGAAATATTAAGGCTTCTTTGTCAATAATCATCGATAAATTGCGTAATTGTCGACTGGTTACAGCTTAAAGCATGTTATATTTACTTCTTGTACAGGTGTTGCCTTACATGTTCTACAAACAGTATATACACCCAGTGCTGGATTAAGAGATCCTGATGCCCTAAGCAGTAGATTCGTGTGGTGCCCTCTAGCCATGAATTTTTAAGGGCCAAAAAAACAAAGAAACAAAAAAATTTTTGAAGAGCAAAAAAATGGTCCTCACTTCTTCTAAAACCCCTAACTACTCATACTTTCAAGGGAACTATTTGGCACCAAAATTTTTACACACACCTTTGTAGACAAAACCAGGCGTTTGTACTTTTTTTTTTTTTTTTTACTCTTTGGTGCCCCCTTTGTGGTGTCCCCCACAACGTAATGCCCTAAGAAATTGCTGAGATCTTTGTGGTTAGATACATGCCATGAAGGTAGGAACTAATAGGCTCTTACTAAAAGTTTTTCAATGGTAAAAATTTATTTTAATGAATAGTTAAATACGTCACCAACCCGGGAAAATTAAAAGTTTAACAATATTGTCTATAGTTTTTTTGTAAATAATTTTGAAAGTTGATTAAAAATTTATTCCACAATTTGCGAGTTTAATCAACTTCACAATGTTGCCAGTGGTTATGTGCGTCACGTTAAATAAATATGCCAACAAATAAATAAGCAATAGAAAAGGGATGTCGTAGCTTGTATCTTTAGTGACGTAGGCACACTCCAACTACGTCATCAGACTATGCGGCGTTTTAAATTATTTCGCGGGCATTTCCACTAAATTGCAAATTTTGACATTATTATAAAAATCTTGAAAATTTTCGGAAAAAAATTTAAGAAAAGAAGTAAAATCCGCTCTATATACACCGAAAATTTGCGACCTTATTTGGGGGGAATAGGGTAACAGGTTTCACATTCAAGAAATTCTAGGAATTAAAGAACGAAGAAAGTAGAACCTTCAGAGTCTGTCCATACGTGCGGTACCACGAGTACTCCTAGTGAAGGAATTATACTGGACAACTTCTCGGAGCAGAAGCCGTGAAAGTATCTATAGAAGAGCGATATATTCCTTACAGCCCGACGATGAGCAAGGAAAGGAACCCTTTATGAAAGCAAGGAATCAATAATAAAACATAGCATATTATATATTTTTGAATAGCTCTCATCCGCTTTAATTTAATAAAGGAAAAATATACAGGGTGTTTAATAAGAAAGCCATATGTTTGGTTCATATCTCAAAAAAATTAAGTTAAAAATTATTATCACCAAAACCTTATGAGTTTGATTTTTCAAATGAAAATCCCCATCTTTTTTTACCTTATCCTATTAAACATCAAAAGTAAGGGTGGGTTTGTATAAGGATGTCTATTCTAAAAATTTATATAGTTTTCGAAATATTAACGATTTAATATTTATTTAAAATGCATTTAAGGACGGGTAGGTATGGTGTAGTTGGCTATGACGCCATAGACAAATAGATTTCCTTATACAAACCCACCCTTATTTTATTTTTCATTGGGTTTTTGGCAGCCCATGCTCCTCCAGGCGCGAGGCCGTAGCCGACAGTCTACACCGCTACGCTACTGCTCCTGCTTTACCCTATCTGCTCTGTGGTAAAGAGCCAAAGTCGATTGATGAGATAACATATTACGCGGCTGTGACGTCAAGTCGGGCCATTTTCGGCCATGTTTGATTTTAAGCAGATCAGTGGCGTAGAATTAAGGAGAAAACAAAAAGTACTGTATGTTGTAAACAAAATTTATTGGATTATTTTAAAGGCATAACCTAAAACAAAAACATAAATGTGGTTTAAATATTGAAAATTAAAAATTATCAAAGCGACGACAGGACGATGAGGTACCCGGCAGAGCAAAATATTTTCCATGGTTCCGTAAGTCAAAACCAATTTAAAAACTTTGTATACAAGGTGTCCGCTAATGAATGGTACACAGAAAAACCACAGATTCCTTATGCCAAAATATGAAGATTTAACCAAACATACCTAATATCCAAAAGTTTATAAGGAAGATACAGGGGGTGTCATAGTAAAAGAAAAAGTAAATTTATTTCGGTAATTGTTCCCCCTTTTAAATATCTTAATAAAACGGTATCTCGGGGTTTTTAAACATTAGCTTTTCAGATCGAATATTAATTTTTGTGTATAGACTAGAGGGCGATGGGTACACTATTTAAAATTCTCTAAAACTACCCAATTTTTTTGTTACTACTCTGTATGTATGTAAACTAGTAAGTAATGCTTTCTGCACAAAAAAGTATACTTAGTAAGAGTCGGTTTTAGTTGTTCAGTGCACCCGAAAGTAACTATGTACCTTCAATAACATCGTATTAGCTATAATTACAACTGCTCAGATATAAATAGCTGATAGCTAAAAACTCCTGGATACCGAGTTTTATTAAAATGTTTAAAACATATCAGAAATTATCGAAAAGCATGAATAAAAAATATTTATATCCCTTTGACACCCCGTATCTTCCTTATCATTAACTTTTGGAAATAGGTATGTTTGTTTAAATCCTAAATGGGTATTTTCGCATAAGAAATCTGTGGTTTTTCTGTGTACCATTAATTAGCGGAAACTCATCAGTATCATATGTATATAAAAACACGAATGACTGAAAACTATTCGACTAAACACTATCAAAATCTCTAAAATAAAACGAGTCCGAACCTATATGTGAACTCTCTAAACTAACCAAAAACATTAACAACTGGAAATCCTTGCTAAATATACAACCAAAATGAAAATGGCAAATTTCCACAGTTTTTACCAAACAAAGCTTCGCCAAGGCACGACTCTGTTATCAGCTGATAATGCTACCAACTTTGAACAGAACTGCCAGCCGCGAAATCGTAATTCTCACACCCTTACGTCCCTGACAAAAGCTATCCCCGGTCTTGCTTATGTCTAAACCCCTTCTCATAAAGAAACTCTGGTAAAAAGCATTTTATGAATAATAACAACAACTAATAATAACAATTATATTATTTTAATAATTATTACCTACATAGGTATATGTATATCTAAATAATGGCCTCATCTTTTTACACATCTATAATAAAGAAGTTAAAAGGTTCCAATATAATATTATTATTAATTATACAGGGCTTCCCTTAAAAAAAAGTTTAAGACAAGATTATAAAACGTAAAATATGTATACATGTTTCTTAAGGTCTAAGGATAAGAATTTCGTAGTTTCTGTGGGCAACCTCTTTGCCGTTGAAAGGAATATAGCAAACTCCATGACTAGGATGAACCTAAAAAAGCGATAACATATTATTATTTCTGAATAAATATGGTGTAAATATATATTTTTCAAAAAATGTATTTTCATAAGACTAGTAATTTTGCCGGAAATCGGCAAAAGTAATTAAGTATTCTCGTGCGTGTGGACAGCTACTACACTAAACTACTTTCCTAATTTTTACTGTCCGCCCGCACAAAAATACTTAATTACACGCTACTCCACTAAATTACTAGCCGTGTCTGAACAAGGCATTAGTACTTAGTTACTTATAGTCTAATGCCTTGTTCAGATCACAACTAGTAATTCAGTCGGGTTGCGGGTAAATTAGTATTCTCGTGCGTGTGGACAGCTACTACACTAAACTACTTTCCTAATTTTTACTGTCCGCCCGCACGAAAATACTTAATTACTCGCTACTCAACTAAATTACTAGCCGTGTCTGAACAAGGCTTAACTTTCGTACCAAATTACTTTAGTTATCACCTATTTAATTAGGAAAATTTATCGAGGCATATTTCATCTTACCTTTCCAACTGTTTGAGACCCTTTTTCGAAGGCCCTGCCAATGTATAAATTTTCACCGGATGAAGTTACTCCACCGACTACAGCGTGTGGAGGAATTCTAGCACCAGAGCTTGGCACCCATCTAAATGTGTTTGGTCCACACAAGAGCTAAACAAATAATAGCATAAAAAAATATGATAATGACGTTTAATGTTATGGAGTGTAGTACTTATAAAAACGCTATTTTACCAAAAATTGTTTATATAAAAGTACCAAATCAAAAAGATTTAACATAAAAAAATATTTTAAAACTTTAACAGAAACCTTATTTTATATTCGCTATAAATGCATAGATAACCTACATTTAGATCCGCAGTGGCAAGAAGCATTTTTCGGATTTTTACGACCTCGCGCAGTAAACAAATGGATGGGTGGACGAACATGCGCACTTAGGCTCGCCGCAAATTGAACCCAGCCCACGAACAGCACACGCGCAGCCCACTCGAGCATAACTTTGTAAAACATGCTTTTAAATTGAGTAGCGCATATTGGACCCAGCCCAGCGCTAGCTTACTCTGCTGCCAGCCACGCGTGGATAGGTTGGGACTTATGGGAGTGCCGCACTTGCCCAACGGCTCGTGCTGTCATTTTTCCCATTCGTTCAAAAAAGTATCACTTTATGCACTTGTTACATAATTTACAATTTTTTACCTAAAAATGATGTACAGCAATTTCACTTCCATTATAGGATACATAAGCGACTCGTCTTGACGGAATAACCTTCGCTGGAATCCAGTCTCTATTGTGAAAAGCTCTTCCAACATAAATTGCTGCACCGTCAAGGTCAGTTCCTCCTCGCAGAGCTCCTGGAGGAATTCCGCCATTGGCTTGTCCATCTACCCAGTAGTATCCTGAAATAATTAAAAGAAATATTCTTTACCTACTCAGGTATACAGGGTGTCCGAAATTCGTTGCAATTGCAGGGTATTTTGGTTATTATTTGAGATAGAGGCGCATAACAACAGTTATTTTTTCTTTGTCATTACGGAGCCTTTATGCCCAAGAATTTAAAACTTTTTAATATTATTTATTCTAAGGCTATTATATATATATATATATATATATATATTTATATATATATATATATATATATATATATATATATATATATATATATATATATATATATATATATATATATATATATATATATATATATATATATATATATATATATATATATATATATATATTTCCAGAAACACCACAATTGCCTAAAATGTCTGTTAGGTTAAATTCTATAAGATAAACATTAAAGGTAATAAAAACAAAAATAATACATGTTTAGTTACATACTTGCCATACTGGTTTAAAAAGAAACGCCCAGTAATTAAATGGGAAAAATGTAACTAATATAGAAATTGTATAGTGAGTTTGTAAATTTAATAATAGATACATATAGGTATCTTATCAGTACTTATTTATTGATAAGCATTGCGCACCGTACAAATAACACATAGTAAAGTCACTTATTCGTTTAAATCACAAAAACGCTTTAATATAACTTTAACCCACACTCCTCTGCGAGAGCTGTGCTTTAACCACAGTTTCCCATAATAAACATCCATTGTTTGGAAACAGACCCTAAGAAAGATGGCGCCATGACGTGAGAAATAAGTGCGCGTATTGCATGTGTTTCGAGACTGTGAAACTACTATGAGTTTTGTACGGTGATTGTAGAGCGGTAATATTTTTATAAAAATACTAGCAGATTCTTATAATTAAAAATAGATCTTTATTTTATTTATACCTATTAGGTTGTTTATTGGATTCCCCATTGGCTTATTTATTTTCCTTTACAGGATAATACCGTCATTGGTTTGTCATTACAACTTGGTCAACTCTGTATCAGTGTTAAATTTAGAAATGTTCTTCCGGGGAGGGGCGGTTTAATATTCTCGGAGGGGGGTCCCGTTATCAAAAAACAACTGTCAAAAAAGATAGTTTGAGCAACGCGACGTGTTAGTGATTAGATTGTATTATAAACAACTTCCTCAAAGAAATAGATATATTTTTTACATTTTTCTCCCATCATAAAGTATTATTAAATGCGAAGTACGAATTTTTTTTTTAAGAAAATTTCGAAGTCGCACCTAGGCTAAGAAAAACCAAATTTATTTTTTGTATACTTTTAAGATATACTTTATATGTACCTATAATTAATCCGATATTATTAGAAACACTTATCCCATTTTGGAAGAAAACCTTTTTTTTTAAACACATTTCATATTATTTATTTATTAGAAGCTCTTTGCCACTTTCCATAGGTACAGGGTGGCCCTTTTGGTTGACTCTCCAGGATCAAGTCAATAAAAAAAATATGGGTAAACCACTAAATAATTTTTCGAAAATATTCCAAAAACTTTTCTATTTTACATATTTTTTCCACCTCTAATATTAAGCGAGTTACAAGTCAAAAAACCTTTTTTTTTAAATATTTAACACACCGTAGTTCAAAAACTAAGACGTTTAGGACATATGTTTATATGAAGTTTTTTTCTTATTTTCTGTTATAGAATCGCCCCGTAAAGTTTGTCGGTTGAGTTACTGGATATCCATGTATGTAGGTAATTTGATTGAAATTAATGAAAACTTTGATGTCTATTGGTGCCTAAACGGTGATGTTTATCGACTTTAATAAAGAGTACCTTATTTTTTAAGTTTTTAATTGTCTATAAAATGGCGCCCCCAGCTTTTAGTGTATTCCTTTTATCTTGTAGAACCGTTCTGAACCGTTCTCTGAACTGTCTATAGTGTCAAGAACGGTTCTAAAAACATGAAAAAGTCAAAAAATTGTAAAAGGAACACTTATGGTGTCGTTCTGGTTAGTTCTGGTGTATTCCCTTTATGCTCTAGAACCACCCAGAACGACACCATAAGTGTTCCTTTCACAATTTTGACATTTTTCATGTTGTAGAACCGTTCTTGACATTATTGACAGTTCAGACAACGGTTCTACAAGGTAAAGGAATACACTAATTTGCGATATCTGTCAAAATAAAAAAGTTATGATATCAATTAATTTTAAGTTTTAGGTAAAGTGCCCTCTGGCGGTATATAAAAAAGTACTTTTGTCTTTAAATTTTAGAATCTGCAAAGCTCGATTTGTGTGCCAAATATCAACTGGATTGGTTAAAAAATAAATGCAAAATGGCGAAAAACCAAAATAAAAATTGAACTTTGACAACTTGCAACTCAAAAACGAATGACATTTTGAAAAATAATTATATGAAGCTCTACCCTTATTTTGTCAAGTAGAATCACCTCTTAAGTTTCGTGATCGATTTTTGAATCACCCTGTATAACGTACACGCTGACTAGCCATAACAATCTTTCTTTTATACCATCCCTTGACAAAACTCCTAATACACAAGTTCTAACTACCTTTGGTCTTTTTATTGTGTAAAAATAGATTTAGCCGAGCTGATAACTTCAAATGAATTATTACAAGTAAAACACGCGTGTCGAAAAATGTACAGGATTATAAAAAGAATACATATACACAACTTAAAACTTTATTGATCGATAAAAAATTAAAAGTATAAAAAACTTAAACAATTACTTAAGGTCTAAGAACGAGGATTTCGTAGGTTTTGTGGGCAATCTCTTTGCCGTCAAAAGGAATGTAGCAAGTTCCGTGACTGGGATGAACCTAAAAAAGAAAAGATTTATATTATTAGAGAATTATTGCAGTGAAATAAGGTCAGGCATTAATAATACCGGCCTTATTTTGACATCTGAGCTTGCGCAGATGCATGGTAGGATAAGGACTCCCCTAATAAGTATAGTGCCCGGCTTTATTTATGTCGCTTTTAGGTCGTGCCTTATTTTGATCTTATTTTAACTTCGGAACTGTTCGTCGAACCGAACGGCTGACGATCACAAAATCGATAAGTTTTTAGAAGTAAAAATAGTTAAAACCTTGCTTTTTCAAATGTATTTCTAGAATTGTGTTTTAAAAAACCCTACAACACAAAACAATAAAGAAAAACTACTAATATTTCTTCTCCTTTTTTAAGGTTAATGGTACTGTCAAAATGATTTGCAATAACCAATTGGTAAAAACTGACCATTAAAATTTTAAAGTGGTACAACGTGTAAGTATATCGAAATAAACGAAAGACAAAGCGTCACAGTATTTATTATTGATTTAACTTACTTTTCCTACGGTGTGTGATCCACTTTCAAAAGCCCTACCAATATACAAATTTTCACCGTCAGAGGTTTTTCCTCCAATTACAGCGTTTTCAGGTACTTGACCACCAGCGGATGGTACCCAGTCGAAATGTTGTTCACACAAAACCTAAAACAATAATTACTTGAAAACATTGATATACAAAGTGGTCCAACTGGGTCTGAACAGGATCATATTTGTGGCATTCCTATAGTAAAATCTTAAAAGACAGTAACGAAATATTTTTAATCTAAATAAAAAGGATATCGGCATACAATAAACTTTTTCTTAATAAAGCAGCTGATTTATGAGTATATTTTCGAAAATATCGATATTTTTAATTTATCGTGTCTGTCACCAATTTTGCTCAAATTTTCTATGTCTAAGTCAAAGTTGAATTTTTTTTTATTTTACTCAACCTTAAATCGAGACGATCGATGCATAAAAATGTTGTTGCTGTGGTATAGATGAGAAAGGAGATTCTACACTTTGGAAGTAGTCCATTATGTCATAGTTTAACATGTTAAGTATTGTTTTTAGATTATTAAAACTAAAAATGGGTTGTTGTTTAGTAAAATCCGCAAGCAATTTGGTTAAACATAAAACCAGTTATAAAGAAGCCACAGCCGTCATACAAATGAAGACGACAATCAACTTTTCTTTCTAATCGCGTCGTTTAAATAGTGTGCGAGCAACAAAAAGGGAAATAATTTAAAGCGAGACAGAGTGGCTTTTTTACTACTGACGTTTACTTTACCTGGTATTTGTGTACTGGAATTTCATCTCCACCGTAGGCTACATAGGCAACATTTTTGAGGGAAGAACTTTAGCTGGGATCCAGTCACCCTCGTGAAAAGCTCTGCCGACAAAAATTTCGGCGCCATCAATGTCAGTTCCGCCTCGAAGAGCTGTTGAGGGAACACCGTGACGGGAGGTCGTATCTACCCAGTAGTAAGCTAAAATAAAAATTTATTAATACTTTTGAAATGTTAATATACCATACTTTCTTATCGCATATACAGAGTGCTAGGAATTTGAAAAATTAAACTTAAAACCGTAATATACAGTGCATTTCGTTAGCTCTCTCCCCTTTTTTTTTTAAACGGATCAATTTAAAAGAGTAAACCTTTGAAATATGCAACAGATACATAAATAATATATTTTAGAGTAAAAATGACAGATGAAAATTTCAAGATGGTGGCTGGTCGCCATCTTAAGAAAAAAATAATTGTAATACATCATTTTAAAGCTCCTGACGAGTACTTTATAACCCTAGATTATAAAGTCAATAACTCTAGCCTAATACAAATGGCGGTACTTTAAAATTACCTAAATACCTGATTTGGATGACCCTCTTTTCAAAACTATTAAAGGTAGATGTACCTAATGTGGTGTTTCTTAAAAACTTTTTAAAATATCTTTTAATGTAATATACAGGGTGGTAAAAAGTATATATTTTTTTTATGAAGCACCCGTATATTATATTTCCATTAAAAAGATCTTTAAAAGAGCTTTAAGGAAATATTACATTAAGTTCATCTAACTTTATGATATTCGAAAATCTGAACATTTTACGACATGTAAATCAGGTATTCAGGCAATTTTATAAATTACCGCCATTTTGTAGTAGGTGAAAATATTGAATTTATATTCTAGGGTTATAAAGTAACGAGCTTTAAAATGATGTGTCACAAGACCCCCTCTCTAATAAAGTGTTTTCTTAAAATGGCGCCCAGTCGCCATCTTGAAATTTTCATCTGTCAATTTCACTCTAAAATATAGTATTTATGCATATATTGCATATTCCAAAGTTTAACTTCTTTAAATTGATTCGTTTAAATAATAAAGGGGAGGGGCATTAAAGAAATATACTGTATAGAGAAATACAAATTTTTAAATGAAGGCAAACTGATCTGGATTTTCTTGTTAATAGCTAAAGCAAGCAAGACGTGTGAAAGTAGGATAATAATTTAGTATTCATATATTATGATAAGCAAAGAAAATTTTAAATCCTATCAGTTGTGTTATTGTTTTATATGCATCAAATTCATATAAAATTTTCTTTTTGTTTATTAAATAGATTCGCCAAACATTTGCATTGTTTCCTGCGAATGTGAATGCGAATAGTAAATTACATGAGGATAATAGCGAATTCGAACATTTGTTACATCATTAATAGAAGTTGATTCGAACATTCGTTACATCATTAATAGGAGTTGATCATGGTCATCATCAATTATGATAAAAAGTGAGTTCTATATATTTTCTGTCTCCTATTATAAACCCGCTTTAGGACCTGTACGTACAGGGTAGAGTCAACCACGGATGTTTTTAAAATATCACCTTTGTCAATTTACTTTAACCAAAATAAAATGTGTTCAATTTAAAAACAAAGAAATCGTGTATGTTTATAGTAAGAACATTTTAAAAGCGCAAATTCGGTACCCTTTGAAAATAATACAAAAAACATAAAAAAAGCCGCTTGCAATCGGAATATTTTATACAAAGGCGCCGCTATCCTTTACAGCGACACGCCGATACACTATGGGATAGAAATCCATGATTTTGGCCAAAAAGCAACTTTGAAATTTTAATGGCTCATGCTTGTGTATCTCAAAAGTAGATACTCCAAACTACATGTACGCAAAATTATAAAAGGATATGACGACTTCTATTGGGGTAATAAGAAACTTGAAAATGTATTTTAAGTAAACATAAATATACAACATTTAATCTACTTAGTTTATTATTTCCCTTGATTACTAAGAAAAGTAAAGAGTTTAAATAATAAGAGCTATTGTTGTGTTTTTTCAAAGATTTTTTTACCTTTTTCTTTATCAGTTTTTGTACTTACAATTGCCTTTCTACTTTTTGCTACTTCTGAGTGTAAGGACAGATACAAGATTTTTTTATAATTTACAAGGTTTTCCATTTTAAAATTTAATATGTTTTGTCCTACACTGTATATCCTAAAAGATAAAAGCATTCTGATGAAAGATATGGATTCTACAGAACCTACCCAACAAAACAGTGTTTTTTATTTATTTTATACGTTAAAAAATAAAAATAGTTGGGAAGATGTATCTCCATTACGCTTCTAAGAATAATTTAAAATTATTTTTCAGATTTGGATGGTCATATTTCGAAACTAATTGAGATAGACACATCAAATGTAGTAATTTTTTGGTGGTGATATAATATTCAGGGTATTCCATTTAAAAATCATACCTATTGTCGTACCCTGTATATCATATGAGATAATAATCATCGGATTACTGATTAGAATACTACTGAATTAACCAAACAAGCTGACATTTTAGTTTATTTTGTACAACAAAAAATAATAATGTTAAGGGGGTGTAAATTATAATAACATATAATAAGTTTTAGGTTTCTAAAAAGCATTTGTAATAATTTTATAATATTTTTCAAGTAAAAAGCACCTCATTTTAAGTTAGATTGGTAAGTTTCAGAATTTTGACCAAAAAAATTAATTTCTATCCCATAGTGCGATGACCAGCTGCATCAACCGGCATATCATAAAAGAAATATAGCAAAGGCGGCCGCGAAGTCAAGCATGCCGATTTATTTGCTTTAAACTTTTTTGTCTTATCAAAGAGCTCCGAATTTACATTTTCAAACTGTTCCTTCTATACTTACATGATTTCAAATTAGAAATTAAAATTTAAAGGACCCTTAATTTTTTGAGGCTGTCAATAGGATACAATCGAAATTGTAAAATACAAATACCCACTATTTTAGACATACGGTATTTAAATAAACAATTGTTTTATGATTTTATAGTAATTAAAAATTAAAATGTAACATAGGAATATGTGATTCAATGTTTATACATCAGCATTAAAAAGCCATAAATCAAATAATATAAACCTTACATACCTGCCATGTTTAGTATTTGATAACTGGAGAATCTATAAAATTTATAGACCAAAACTATACAAATCAGACATTTGTTAGCTTCTTTATATAAATCCCTTTATCTAATCAGTACTTATAGAATACATAATGGCAAACACAACACTGAACCTTACCTCTGTTTACAAAGTACTTGAAAAGAGACTGTACTTCGTGAGGAAATCCTAATTATACGATGATCTAATAGATTGGTTTGAGTAACACCTTAAAAACAGTTTTTACCAATGATAAACACAATTTACAGGAATATGAGGGTGCGTTTTTAATAACTTACAATAGTTATATTTTTTAAACCAAGGAAAATACAAAAAAATACCCATATAACATTTTTTGCCGGCGTTGTACATTTAATTTACTGGCATTGCCAACACTCTTTAATGGCAAGGCATTGGCAAAAAGGTATCAAAAAAGACGCAAAAGTGGGAAATTGGCCGTTATTAGGCCACGTGTTGCAGATAAAGTGATGGCATTCGTCATTAATAAGTTATTGGCAAAAAAATGCGTTTAAGATGATGGCATCCATCATTAATAAGTTATTGGCAAAAAGATAACAAAAGACACGAAAGTGGGCAAATGCAGATACTACCAAGCAGCAAGCTGACGTCTTATTGACGAAAATTGTCGCATATACTTTTTTTTAAAGCTAAAATGATGCAATATTTTATTTGAAAATTAAAATAGGAAAAACTCCTTACTGCATGCAATTTCTTGCAATGCAAAGTACCATCTCTCGGAACACTGTCCAACTTGGAGATGCAGATTTTTACACTAGCCGAAGATATTTCTTTCAAAGCTAAGTGAGATCATCTACCGCAGACCGCTCTCTGAATTATTTTTGTCTAATGGGTACGGTTTAGACGATAAAAAGCGAAGATATTGCAGAAACGTAGTAGTTTATTATATAATATTTAATAAAGTTTTAAACAAAATGTTTACAGCTCCTAACAGTCTACTTGAATATCTTGCCTTCTCGACTAGCCATCACCAATTAATCACACAACACACACTTATTAGGTAATGAATACATTTAATTATGTCTATTAAAAACTCTTTTCTTTAAAAAAGAAACTAAAAGCTAGAAAACCACGTAGAAAACAAATGCACAAAGCGGTCACCTTCGGTCGAAATTAACGTAGCTAATTTTACCATCATTTTATTTTTATTCGCTCCAAAATACATAATAAACATTTTGTTTGACCTAATTTTTATTTGCATGATTTGTATCAATAAAATGTTAGGAAAAGGCCATTTTCTTTAAATTATGTAAAAAACATAAAATAATGTTGGTTAGCTGCCATTATAAATAAAATAGATCAAAAAATTGCTTTAATGTTAGTTAAATACCAATGTTAATAATATGGTTTAAAAAGTATGAATATGCGTTGAAGGTTTGCCTTCAAAAATCCAATATTTATTTGCCTGCAACAAAACGCGTGCTTTATTTAATCAGGATTGGTATGCCGCCATTTTTGTATGCTTGCCGGCAATTAGCCTGCATGTAAAATTTATTGGCAATTAAGTGTTTATTTAGGGTTGACTTTTTAATGCGTATAAGATGTTGGCATAATATTGTCACCAATGCCAATGCTTTACCATCAATACCAATATGAAAAATGTACATTGCCGGCAAATAGTGTTTGCTGGGTTACAATAGTTATATTTTTTAAACCAGGGAAAATACAAAAAATAAAAATAAAAAAATACCATTTCTATAAAACCGGAGTATTTTTCAAAAACCTTTATCAAACCCCTTAAGCTGCCCCCAGTGACTTAAAAATATTAAATGGCAAGCTTATAAAAAATGCTCTTCGTTTGTCATAGTCATAAAAACCCATACCATTAAATTTTAGAAAAATTAATATTTTATTATTCATAAAAAATACCAGAAAATGTCAAGTTAAATCAATATAAAATTAATTAAAAATTTATAATAATAAATAAAATGACACATCTTAAAAGCTAACTTGCCCCGAAAAGTTTATGGTTAGTTACGTGTCTGAATTGTGTCGAGAAAAAGTTATAGCAGCTGGCCTTGGTTGTTGGGCGCTTGTGCAATAAAAGTAACCAGAACTAACCAGAACTTTTTCCTGGGAACGGGTACAGGGAGTAATATTTTAAATTATTCTTCATTTTTAATGAATTTTATATTAATTTAATTGGGTATTTTGCAATGATATCGATGGATTGCCAATGTTATAACCTGCGCGAAACAAAAGTTACATTTCATGGGCGATAAAACCGGTTTGTACGCAAGCCAGTTGAGGGTAAACGCACCCGGCACCAAACAAACTATCCGCATAATAGGAAAGAATTTGTTGACGGCGTCCTGGTTTTCTGTTCGAAGTACGGTAGCTATTGAGCGTCACGGTCAGACCGCGGACGGAAGGTACGGGGCGCCGGTGTTTGTATTTTGCCACGGCTTTTAAGTGCGCATGTTCGTCCACCCACTGCGCGAGGACGTAAAAATCTGAAAATGCTTCTTGCCACTGCGGATCTAAATGTAGGTTATCTATGGTATTTTGTGGTATTTCTTGTAAATAATAAAACATGATTTTTCTAAAATTTAAAGGACTATGGGCCGGGTGCATCAGAGCCATTGTAAGTTTTAAAAACGCATCCTGTATGTACAGGGTGTATTGAAAATTCCGTTAATTGGGAGCAACCTAGAATAAGCCGGGTGTCCCAACTTTATTTATACAAGTAATTATCTCAACCCTGTAAAAAACAAGCTAAATAGCTCTACTTTACCTATAGGTACCTATTAGTAGTTATTAGAACAAAATGTAATTTAATTATAATAGGTAATAATATGTTACCGTAAAATTAGAGACTAAGCTACAAGTTAAACCTGTGGTTGTACAAAATGGTTGTTAGACCAATGATAACTTACGGTTCAATTGCCTGCGGTACAAAGGCGCTACAAAGGACGGCAATAAGGCAATTACGAAGTGTACAAACACTTGCACCAAGGAGTTGGATCAGGTATAAATGAAGACTAACCAAGGACAATAATAAACATGGGGTTCGGACAACACCCTAAAGCAGGCATGGAGAACTTTTACGTATAAACTTGCCGTTTTTCTTAAGAAATGTTTGATGTGGTCATAGACGTGCCATCAAATAATTTTGACTTTTCCATTTTAGATGATAATCAGAAAAATATTAATGATAAATCCTACTTCACATTTTTTTGTAGTGCATTATAAATTTTGTGATCAGTGATGTGCCCAAAATGCCATTAATGGCAGGCGACACAAAGGAGACGACCACTGGCTTGCCATCCCTATCCTAGTCTTCCAGATGCAAATTGTAGCGAAAGAACAATGTGCTAGGGAATCACCAGAAGGAGTTATATGGGTAGGCCATCAGGGCGATCAGTTTAAGATCAGCTCTAAGCTGACAAATGACTGCGTAGCTACCCTGAAAAAGTTGGGTGCGCCAAACAAGCTAACTATTGCCTGGATACTAGTCACAGGCCACTAAGGCAATGAGGAAACTGATAAACTGGCAAAGGAGGGTGGTGGCAGAGCAATGGTAAGTCCCGAGCCCTACTGTGGTATTCGGTCATGCCAAGTAAGGTCATCTATTAGATCATGGATCATGACGGAATCCAAAAACTGGTGGATATGAATACCAGAACAGCGTGAAGTAAAAAAATTATAAAGGCATACTTGCCGGAATTTACAAACCAAAACACCTTTTGAATAACAACCGAAACGCAGTAAGAATTATAGTGGGCCAACTAACAGGTCATTGCAGACTCAATAAACACCTGGAAATTATGGGTCTGATAGAAGAAATCCAATGCAGGTTCTGCCAGGAAAGAGAAGAAATCGCAGAACACTTATGGGGCTATTGTGAAGCCCTTTGTTGCCTGCGGTGAGGAAAACCCAAAGGGGCAAGATTTACAAAAGGAGCCAGTCTAAAGCTTGTGGTGTCCAAATAAAAATACCTTTAAGGCTTGAAAGCGTGCTCCATTATAGGGATGGAGCATACATAATAAACCTGGGCAGATTGCAGTGGTAGAGGAGGTACAATTCACCTCTAAGCTAATCTAATCTAATATATACTACCTTAATATCTGTCACTTTGACAATATTTTGTTTCGTTGCCGCCGTTAAATGATTGAAACGAACAATCCTATTGGTCAATTACTAACGCCTGCGAACAGTGAACGACGAAAGCTAAAATTTGGTCAAGTCAAACAAGCTTAATGTGGCGACGGCGTTGATAAATGATTACATTTTATTAAATTTGATAGTAAACTGGTATTTTTAAAATAGAACACCCTGTATATTGCATCACTATTAAATAAATATTTTAAAGAGCTTTAAGAAAAAAACACAATTAATATGTCTATCTCTTTTTAGAAATATGGCCATTCAAATCTAAAAAATAGTAGATATAATTCTTCGACACTAAACTTAGTTCTTATAGCTTGGAGCTGTAGAGATAATGAGAATTTAACATAATTTTCAGGTTTGGATGGCCATGTTTCCAAAAGAGAGATATACATATTAAATGTGGTATTTTTTGAAACTGCAATATACAGGGTATTCTATTAAAAAATGCCAGTTTACTATCAAATTATTATAAATAATAATAATATATATTTATCAAAACTGGATATAACACAGAAGGACTTTTTTATTGGTCTTTAATGGATCTTTCAAATAGTTATATAATATACAGGGTGTTCTATTTAAAAAAGTACATTTTTTGCAACAAATCGCACAACCCGATGGTCAATTTTTTGTCGGCAGCACGTTAATCAGCAGCAAAAATGCTACAACTTTGCCAATTTAACCGACTGCTTATCTCAAATAATAAAAAGTTAGTAATAGGGCCGACTTAAAAATGATCACCCTGTATAGGTATTACAAAATAATCCAATTTTTATATTTCCGTTATTGTTTATTATTATTTAGTAGTTTAAAGCAATTACAGGTAAACAACTTACATAACTAAATAGATTTTTCTTAAGAATCGTTACAATTATGTTTAGGCTCATTTGCCATTTTAATTTTGCAATCAAGCGAATTGTTTTTTTTATTATTATATTTTTAAGCTGTGGGATCAATTCACGCAAATTCAATAATTAAATATATCGAAAAGTAAAATGGCAAATGTATAACTAAGTACCTATTTTAAATAATGAAATTAAAACTAAAAATATCACAAGTGTTTTACATTTAAATTGCATTATATTTTGCACATATTATTTTTATAATCCAACTGATTTATCATACTAGTTATTTTTTGCAAAAGTTCTGGTTGTCCAGAAAATCTGTATTGGATACTCATTAAACTTTGAATGTCTCTTTGCTGAAACGCTATATCTGCAGCTTCTTCGAAGCACCTAAAAAATAAGATATACTCTTAAAATACCAATTTTTTTATTAATATAACAGATAGTACATATAAGTATCTTATTCAAGTAGATTTTGCCTTAAAAACAAATTATTTTAATATAATTGACCTCCTATTTAAAGCACAGGCTTTAATTTTTTAAAATAATTTCAACTCAAAACGTAAAATAACTTTAAAGTTTTTGAGTCTGTATAATGTTATTTTTATAGATCTTAATAATGTTAAACTACTCCATAGAGAAAACAAAGGTAAAAAATTAAATTTAAATGAACAACTAGAAATTAAAAAATCACTTATAGACAATACAACTCTTTCTACCAATGATCAAATAAATTTCGCAGATATGCCAATTATAAATAAATTGATTACACCATCTGGGCCGCATAATAAAACCCCTAATAATATTTTATAGACTTTCTTGGGAAAAACGTGTTAAATGGTTCTGTTTGTAAATATTTCTCTTTTTAAATTTAGTATACGAAGTACTCTTGATGAAGCCCTAGAAAGGCGAAACAATTGTAGAGTAATGCTCTAATAATTTTTGAAACATTAAAAAGCAATTTTTCTATTTAGTATTAATATTTAAAAAATGTTTCACAAGAAACCAACTGCGGATACAATTCAGTGTATTTTTAATTTTATTATTCTGCAAAAATACGGTCAATTTTTCACGGTTATTAGGCAACAGCCTGTATGCACTGTGGACGACCGGAGTTGATTTTGGGTTTAGCTTAGGACGCCTAAACAGGTTAAAAAAACTGTACAGTTTATCTCACACACATACTCAGGTCTACATGCGCGGTCAAAATTGTACAGATATACGTACCTGTCAGGTCAACCTGAGTGTGTGTGCCCGACTTAAGTTAAGCACTAAAGACATAAAAATATGTAACAAGCATGTTGTTACTTGTTAAGAACTTAAAACATCTAAAGCCGCGTCCAGACTTACAACAATTTCCCGTGCCGCTCCTCGCCGCATACCCCGCCACATAGAGTGGACGGAATTCACGTCGTTTTAAGTAGGGCTGGCAAAAACCGGAAAAAAACAAAACCGGTTAACCGGTTTTTAAAAACCGGTATTAAAAACCAGTATTAAAAACCGGTATTAAAAACCGGTTTTAAAACCGAAAAACCGAAACCGGTTTTTATAACCGAAAATGGTTTTCAAAACCGATAAACCGCGATCGGTTTTTAAAACCGAAAACCGAAAACGGTCTTTAAAACCGAAAACCACAACGGTTCTCAAAACTGAAAAAGGCTTTTCTAAACGTCAACGACTGGTTTATATATGACTATTTTCAACCAGCATATTTAAAAATGTTTAATAATGTTAAAAAATACATTTTAATAAAATTTTAAAATTGAAATCGGATTTAAAAAGTTTTATTTGAAAGTTGCTCATTTTTGTATGTAGATTAAGATTCTAAATAAAAAAATTGGAGTTGCCTTTTAAAAAACAAAGTTGATATGAATATGACCTTAAAATTTTAGTCAAGGTCCCAAACTAATAATACCATGAAATTTGCCCCTTTATTTCAAACAATTCTCATTAAAATTATTTTCTTCTAAAATACGCGGTTTTCTGGTTATTTGCCTGTCTAAGGTTAAATGAACCACCCTGTATAATCTGTCAACCAATATCCGATTTAACAAAATGAACGGTTTTTCTTTTTTAGATATAAACCGCAATCAACCAAAAACCTATTAATTGATATTTGAAGAACCGTTTTTCGATTTTGGTCCGATTATCCAAAAACCGGTATTCGAAAACCGATTATCCGAAAAACCGGTATTTGAAAACCGCTTTTTAAAACCGGTTAACCGACATTCAAGAACCGATTTTTCCGGTTAACCGGTATTCGAAAACCGGTTTTCGAATACCGGTTTTTGGTTTTGGCTAAAACCGCGGTTAACCGAAAATCGGTTAACCGGTTAACCGAAAAACCGGTTTCGGTTGCCAGGGCTTGGCGAATGATTCGCCAGTGATTCAGAGCTTGTCGATTTTTTGGCGTCAAAGATGCGTGCAAACAGGTCCGTTAATTTGGACGAATGTTTGACGAATTGTTGCAATTCTGGACGCGGCTTAACATGAATGTTGTAACTAGGAGCAACAATGTCTATTTTTGAAAAAGGTCACTCGAAATATCTTATCTTTTTCAAACACGAAGAATACTTAATATTTGTTTGCTTATTTGTTTATTTATTACCCGAAATATTTACATTATTAGATTTGATTTTAGTGCAAAAGGTTGTAAAATATGTAACTGTCAATCAAACAGATTGCAACTGATTTACATACATACATCTTGTCTACATTTACTAGTAAAAATAAAATCGATAAAAATTAGTATTTTTGCTAAATTGAAAGTTAAGTGTTTTCTGAATAAAAATATAATTATTAATATATAAAATAATCATAATCTTTTAAAAATGTAAAAAGATAAAATAAGACCTTGAAATATTATGATTTAAATGTGTTTAAATGTTTCAGATTTTATGTGACATATCCAGTTTAACTGGAAGTGCTCTCAACTTTGCTATTTTAAACGGAGCATCCTATATATTTTTCTAAAAATCAATTCTAAAGGTAATTCCAAGAAAGTACCATAGATAACCTACATTTAGATCCGCAGTGGCATTTTTCGGATTTTTACGACCTCGCGCAGTTGGTCGACGAACATGCGCACTTAAAAGCCGTGGCAAAATACAAACACCGGCACCCCGTACCCTTCGTTCGCGGTCTGACCGTAACGCTCATTGGCTACCGTACTTCGAACAGAAAACCAGGACGCCCTCAACAAATTCTTTCCTATAATGCGGATAGTTTGTTTGAAGCCGGGTGCGTTTACCCTCAACTGGCTTGCGCACAACCTGTTTTTCGCCAATGAAATGTAACTTTTGTTTCGCGCAGGTTATAACATTGACAATCCATCGAGATCAGTGGAAAGTACATGTACCACATGTTATACCTATCCTAATTAGTTTTTGGGAAAATGATGTTAGAAAATTTCATGTTGCCCGCCATTTTTATTGATTTGTTAAGAAACCAATGATGGTAGAAAAGGGCTAATGCAAATTTTTTACACATATTTGGTAAACTTAATATCCCAATACCGTAAAAATACTGTGACGTGTAATTTTGAGATACATAGAGCCACTTTACGTCACTGGGACTAATATACCATATGGAACTATCTTCTGGGACCATGGGACCGGTGGACCATTAAAACTAACTTTGCATCTCTCAATTAGACTACAGGATTTATTTAACTAACTTAATTTGGTACGGGCATACCCCCTACTAGGGGTAGCCCGTACGGGCTTAACTAGAACTTTTTACTTGACTTTACCTCTATTTCCCATTACCTTATTTTCAAAATTGTGTTCTGTTTAAATATTGAATTTGCCAGTATTTGTTTTGCGGTTCTACGCGGTTGACCTTGTTAATTGTTGTATTATTATAAGTGTAACCTAGAAAATTATTTAATATGTAGTAGTGGGTGTTTCGGTGTCCAATGTCCGGTTTTACCGGAAGTGCTACATAAATTGATTGATGATGGATATCTCGAGAACGAAACGTTTCCGCCAAATAATTCTTTCAGATTCGTGATCAGCGCACCAAAAAACCCCCGTATACCAAATTTCGTTAAAATCGGAGTTGCCGCAGGTTTCTAGAAAATTATCATATTTTTTAGTGTAGAATTAGCCCTAGTTAGGACGTCAGTGTTTGGCCCACCCCGTATAACTTTATTTTTTAACTACAATGGATTTTAGACTTTACAACCTTGATATTTTAGATAACAAAAAAAAATTATACAATAAAAAAACTTAGGAGTACATATATCTAATCGATATTACAAATTGGAGAGGGATAGTTAGCAGAAATCGATAATATTATTTTTGTTATTCAGAGAGTTTATTTGCTATTATGAGCCAATCAGAAACATACACTTGCTTTAATATTACTAATAGAATAAATACATAATTTGGCAATATGTATCTCTCGCATTCTACCAGGACGAAAATAATTAATATTATCTTTACTAATCTAAATATTGGTTTCTGGATGTATGTTTTATATATACAGGGTGATTCACGGTCGATGGTAGGTTAGACGTTTATGGAAAACGGAAATCAGAATTTTTCTAAAAATTTAGCATCTTTCATTTTCATACCTGTTCTATCGATCTAAAATATTTTCAGCATTGTGACGTTGCCGCTTCTATCAAAAGTCCTATAACCTTTATTTTTTAAATGGAACACTCCCTATATTAACAAGTTTTTATATTTGCCCTTTTATTATAATACTTTCTTGTTAATATTGCCCTATACCTATCTCTATCGGTTTTCGAGATAAAAAATAATTTGTGTTAAATGTGGTCCAAAACATGGCCCTAATTAAACTTAAGTAAATTAGTGCTCTCAATTCATGAAAATTGATTGATGTTTTGGTTGTAGTTTAGACAGACACGATTTACACCGAGAAGAAATCGACTCCATATCATACAGGGCGTGCTAAAATTACTATTATTTCCGTTATTTTTAAAAGGGGTCAAAGATCATTTTTCAAATGAAACCCCCTGTATATTACTTAATAAAATAAAAGATTAGTAAGAACGCTTTAAGATGACATATTATCATGTCTCTATACCTAATTCATCAAGTTTTCTTAATAAAGCCGCTTTTTGTGAAAAATTATTTTTTAAAGAATTTATTTTAAGTAACCATGGAAACATTAAGCCTATGACAGTTTGGTGATTTTTATAAGCAATTTATAAACACTTATTGGCGGTGTTTAAAATAATCTTCAAAATGAACGCAAATATTGATTATTCAAACGAAGTTCAATCCTCTTCTCAGTACGATTTAAAGCTTCTGGATATGCATAAAAATATGCCAAAACGTTAACAATATTGTATTTAGTTGAAGGAACAGGTTTTGGTAATGTTGGAGGCGCTTTTAAATTTGAGCAATAATTAATGAAATTATTTTGTAGTTGTACAAACTTCCCTTCATTCATTGATGTTAATTAAGGATACATTTGGTTAAATTTTCTGCAACTTCTGGCAATGATGTGATCACACTGTTCGTGTAAAATAAATAATTTCATAAGAACCTTGTTTGAATAATCAATATTTGCGTTTATTTTAAAGGAATATTTTAAACACCGTCAATAACTTTTATAAGTTACTTATAAAAATCACCTAACTGTCATAAGCTTAATATTTCCATGGTTACTTAAAATTCTTTAAAAAATAATTTTTCACAAAAAATCGGCTTTATTAAGAAAACTTGATGATTTAGGTATAGGGACATGATATGTCATCTTAAAGCGTCCTTTCTCGTCTTTTATTTTATTAAGTAATATATAGGGGTTTCATTTGAAAAATGATTTTTGAATACATCGTGTCTGTCTAAACTACCAACAAAACATCAACTTTTCTTGAATTGAGAGCACTAATTTACTTAAGTTTAATTAGGACCATGTTTTGGACCATATTTAACATAAATTATTTTTTATCTCGAAAACCGATAGAGATAGGTATAGGGCACTATTAACAAAAAGTATTGTAATAAATGGGTGAATATAAAAACTTGTTAATATAGGGAGTGTTCCATTTAAAAAATAAAGTTTATAGGACTTTTTAATAGAAGTGGCAACGTCTCAATGCTGAAAATATTTTAGATCGATAGAACAGGTAAGAAAATGCAAGATGCTAAATTTTTGAAAAATTCTGCGTTCCGTTTTCCATAAACGTCTAACCTACCATCGAACGTGAATCACCCTATATAATACTCTGTACCTAGTAGTATTGTTTGTTGTTATCCTAATACTAAAGGCAAATAATGTATGATTTTGTATTTTTTTACGGATTATATAAACTGTTAAAAAGGATAACACAACTGGTTATAATAGTTGTGCAAATTTTAAAAATAATACAGGGAGCGTTTTTAAAAAACTAACAATTGCAATATTTTCTAAACCTAGGGATATAAAAAAATAAAAAATATTGTTTCTATAAAACCTGGGAGAATATAAATAATGTATTTTTCGAAACATCTTTATCAAAGAATACCAATCCATAGAACCCTACAAGTGAGATTTCAGCGTACTCTAAAAATTTTTAGTACCTACCCTGACCAACAGATGGCGAAAGTAGTACGATGTCGCTTTGCTAATACGATTACCATCAGAAATTGATAGCAGTCGCTGACGAACAGTCGGCCCGATCAGTTAGAGTAAGGATATACGCAAAATTTAATAAAAATAAAATCCCCGATAAATGGACCCAGTATCCATAAGAGTAATAAATTTTTAATTTCAAAATAGGATATATCGATGCGTTTTTACAAAACATCGGAAGCGACATTCGCCAATTTTACGGGAAACGTTTTTCTTCCCATCGCGTTATTTTTAAAGAAAAACCGAGATATGAATGTTATTATTTTAGATTTCTTCTTAATTTGAATTACAAAACAAACATATTTAACATTTAATGTCAAAATTTTCAGAATCTCCTAAAAAAAAAGCTAAAAATTTTAAAATTTTAAACCTAAATAATAGTTAATTTTTACATTTTTTATTTTTATTCAATTTATCTTGACAACTTGCCACCAAAACGTCGATTTTTAGTTCTCTATTTACTTGCTTTATTTTTTTTGGTTTTTGGTACTTTTAATTTATTTTTGGCGTGTACCCAAATAACTACCATTAATTAAATGAACCGCCGAACCAATATAGAACATATCTTCATCTGAAATAAAGTCGTGCACTAATGTATGTACAAAAAAATTACCAACTTTGTTTTCACAATAACTCAATGAAAAAAAAAAAAACGTTTTCCGTAAAACTTACGTATGTCGCTTACGATGTTTTGTCAAAAACCCATCGATATATCCTATTCTGAAATCATAAATTTAATAGTCTTATGGATACCACCATTTATCGGGGATTTTATTTTTATTAAATTTTGCGTATATCCTCACTCTAACTGATCGGGCCGACTGCTCGTCAGCGACTGCTATCAATTTCTGATGGTAATCCTATTAGCAAAGCGACATCGTACTACTTTCGCCATCTGTTGGTCAGGGTAGGTACTAAAAATTTTAGGGTACGCTGAAATCTCACTTGTGGGGTTCTATGGATTGGTATTCTTTGTCTATATCAACCCCTTAAGCTGCACCCCCAGTCACTTAAAAATCTTAAATGGCAACACCCCTTATGTGGCACCTCTCTGGAAAGCTTATGCAAAATGCTTTTCGTTGGTCATAAAAAGTTGGAGTTAAGTCAAATATTACACCTACATTTTAGAAAATTATTTTATTATTCATAAAGAATACCAAAATGTCTCCAAATAAATTAATATAAAATTAATTAAAAATTAATAATAATAAATAAAATAATACTCCCTAAAGAGCTAACTCGGCCCGATAAAAAGTTATGGTTAGTTCTGTTTCTGACTTGTCTCGAGAAACAAGTTATAGCAACTGGTCTTGGTTGTTGGGTGCTTGTGCAACAGAAGTAACCAGAACTAACCAAAACTTTTTGGGGAGTATTATTTTAAATTATTATTTTTTTAAAGTAATTTTAATTAATTTAATTGAATATTTTCTAGTACTCTTTTTATCTCTCGACGAATTGTATCTCTCCCTTCGATCGGGCTACAAACTTCTCGCCCCGAGATAAAAAGCTACACTTCAGCCCTTGGCGTATCGTATACTATTATTATTTATTAAAATTAATAGGTTACAAACAAATTCAGCAGATTTCAGATGTTAAGTAGGAAGATGTGAAATTTATTTAAAATATTTAACCTTCAATATTTTATCAGTCACTGAGACTGGATTATTTTATCGGTCTCGTCGTTCTTGAAAAAAATTAAAAAATATATTAAAACAGGATTATTTATAGAATTTATGATCTTATAAACACTTAAAGATAATAAAATCCAGAATTTCAGTTTTAGGAACTGTAATATCACATATTTATATATACATATATATATATATATATATATATATATATATATATATATATATATATATATATATATATATATATATATATATATATAAAAAATAAAATAAAAAAAAATAAAGAGATACCGATCAGTTTCAATTATTTTAAAATTATTCTCTTACTATCATAGTGACAAAAATTTTTTTGGCATAACAATAATTTCGGTATGGTGGCCTAGTGCCAAGGGGACACTAGCATTTTTTTGGTAATTTTCTAGAAACCTGCGGCAACTCCGATTTTGACGAAATTTGGTATACGGGAGTTTTTGAGGCGCTGATCATGAATCTGAAAGAATTTTTGGCGGAAACGTTTCGTTCTTGAGATATTTATCATCAGACTTGAATTTTAAACTAATCCTATTTTTCCAATATTCCTCCTTCTTTTTGCACACAATTCTTGATTTCAAGCTAAAGTGTCACACAATATTTGATTTTCACCTTTTAAAACCCCGTTTTCTTACGTATTTTACATTATTTTTGAATTAAATTGCATAGCTATACTTTGAATCATTTCAATCCCAGTGTGCCATGAAGCCCTATGTGTATGTATGGTTGCCACATTATCAAAGAAAAGCCACGCAATTTAATGCAAAAATAATGTAAAAACGTAGAAAAACGGGGTTTTAAAAGGTGAAAATCAAATATTGTTTGACACCTTAGCTTTAAATCAATAATTGTGTGCAAAAGAAGGGGGAATATAGTGAAAATAAGCTTAGTTAAAATTTGAACTTTGATGATGAAAATCTCGAGAACGAAACGTTTCCGCCAAAAAATCTTTCAGATTTGTGATCAGCGCCCCAAAAACCCCCGTATACCAAATTTCGTTAAAATCGGAGTTGCCGCAGGGTTCCTAGAAAATTACCTTTTTTTTTCAATTTGAAATGGGAGTCATGAAGTACCTCGTTTTTAAGGTCCTTTGATTCTCGACTCAACGCCACTTTGTTTTCAAAAAACGACCAAAGCGATCCAGACTTAAAACCGTTTGAAATTTGGCCTAAATACCGTACAAACAGTGAGGTTTTAATAAAATTCACCTTATGAAGAATCTTCTGTTTATCTAATTGGTACGATATTGGAACAAAAAGGGCAATAATTAAAATTTTCTATTAAGTTCTTGCCCATAAGCGTAACTAGCCATCAAACCTGGGGAGGGCCTAGGGGGCCCGGAAAGACCAAAAAAAAACCACAAAAAACGTCCTCAAGTAAAAAAGTAACGATTGCAGGCCTAAAGTATACCCATTCGTCAAAACTTATTTTTGATTTCCCTGAAAATAATAAATAATAGTCTAAAAAAACTAAAAAACACCCTTTTATATGCAACCGAACTAAAAATTAGAAAATAATTTTTCATTACAAAGAGTTTGTCACTTCAGAGTAAAAAGCGTGGGGTGCATTTTACTATTTTTTCATAACTTTTCCCTCATAGATATTTGCAAATAGAATAATTATAACATTTAATATATTAAGCACCCTACGCTTTTATTCTGAAGTGACAAACTCTTTGTAATGAAAAATTATTTTCTAATTTTTAGTTCGGTTGCATATAAAAGCGTGTTTTTAGTTTTTTAAACTATTATTTATTTTTCATTTTTTAGTTCGATATATCAATTAGTTTTTAAAAATAAATGCTCCAGTTTATTCACTAAAAAATTCCTTCGCCATTTTGTCAAGAGACACAGAGGATCTGTAAAGGAATTTATTTATCCTAGCGGTCCTAATCAGGATAACGGGATACTGTTTTTAAATTATTGCATTGTCATCGGTCCTTGATACGTGTGCAAAGTTTCAAAGAAATTGAATCGCTGGAAGTTGGTAAAAATTAGGCTCAAAGATTCCGTTACATAGATAGATAGATAGATAGACAGATAGATAGATAGTTACAACCCAAGCTAATAAAAGCGTGTTAAAAGAGCCTCACCTAAGACAATTATTGATACAGTACTATACAGAATGTCCACGAATGGACGTTTCGATAGGAAAAATGGACCAATAAATTAAATTTTTAAAAAAGTCGTGCATGGCAACTGCTTTTGCTTCTTAAAAAACAAGATTTACGTTAAGAAATTTGTTTTGTTTCGTTTAGGGAGCTCAAAAACTGACTTTATTTTTAATAATTCAGCAAAATGTCAAAAAATATATTTTAAGGTTTAAATAAGGATCCCAAAGCTTTAATTTTACATGAAATAAACACGTTTTTTATCATAATTTTTAAATTTATGTTTACACCTTTTTACCTAATTTACAAGGTTTTAATAAACGATTTATTTACTCTCATAGTTGTAAAAATTAAGTAGAAAAGGTGTAGAACATGAATAAATAAAAATATGATACTAAAAAAAAATAGTTTATTTCATGTAAAATTTTATATATGGAATCCTTCCTTATCTTTTTTTTCATATTGCTGAATTTTTAAAAATCAAGGCAGTTTTTCTTTTACGTGTGGCGTTTTTTTTCCAATTTTTAGACCATTTCCTGCCCCTGGTGAGATTTGTTTAAACTCCCCCAACCCCAACCACACGTGAGATTTATGGAAATGTAAAAAGCCACGATTTCTCAAACCGAAATTGATTTTGTCGTTGAAAAAATTTTGAAAAGCAAAGAAAAAGGGCCTCGACCCAAAAAGTAACACACTGCATCACAGGATACACCCGCGCAAATCTCGTTAACTTTTTCCTGTTTCTAGGGGAAGAAAAATTATCTTTTTGTGTTTTTTGGTGATTTTTTGTGTTTTTGAAGGATTTTTGACCGTCATCACCTCAAATTTTAATATCAAATCGGCAAAGTAGCAAATTGGCGGCAGACAAAAAAACGTCTTTTGGAATGATCTACTGATTTCATACAAAATTACCTGCTGTTACAAATAAAAGACACTGAACTGTATTCCAAAATCATTGTTTGAAACTTCTGTATTAAACAGTATTCCAGCATATAGTAAGTGGTGGCAAACTGTCAAATCTAAATTTAATTATTTAATAAAAAAGATAATAATTTAATTAAAATGACAGATTTTTTTACATCTCCATAGTTATCCTGCAACATTTACTTTTTGTAGACAATATTTAATACTTATAGATTTGTCTGGAATGACTTAAAAAACAGGCTTTATCCAGAGAGAGTTTCCAAACTTGTAAAATTATTGGGTATTATCACTGTCTATGTTATTTCAGAATTCTAGAATAAGTACTGTTTTATTATTATGTTTTTAATAAATTATTTATTTCCGTTAAAAATAGTTTGTTTACTGGACTTTTTATTTTGCCAACCCTGATGGACGCCCCCTTTACAAAAATTTATACCACATTGTATTCAAAATAATTTTGAAAATATATTTTTGGATTTTTAAAAATGCCTTATTTTCACTAATTGTAGTTACATGCAAAACAAATTTTGCTTAGTTTAACCATAGAGTAAGGAAATTATAAGAGTTATCATGGAATAGCCGATTTAAGGACAGGTCATGCGAAAACTCCCAATATAATTTTATTCGTTTCTCGTTGAAATACCGCCAGTTAGTCATTTCAGTAAGCTTACGTGTCTCCCCACCGCTAATGTTACACGAGGCGACGCTTCGACCGACGCATTTAAAGTGTAAACTGGAAAAATGACAAGCCTGCCGCAAAAGCGGTACGAAAATTTTAGCATGCCATGGTTTCTCTTATCCGTAGGTATGTTACTTTATGGTTTAACTAAGCAAAAGTTTAGATTAGGTGATTACATAAATGCGAAATAAAAAACCGCAACCAGCTAACTTATAAAGGTTACGTGTTTTGGTAATGTCCTTTACTCAATCGTGTTTTATTTCAAATTTAAAGTAAATACATTATCTTTTTTAATATTAACTGATAATTAGTTGTTTACATAAAATTGCTCCAAGAAATAAGATTATCCATCTAAGTACACACGTAAACAACTTCAAATAACATTTTATCAGTATGTACCAAAGTGTAATTTTCAGCAGCTATGAAGGATTTGGTTCAATTAAATAAAATGTTTATTTAAGAAGGATGCCGTAGCACGTTAAATGAGCTAAAACGCGATTCCCTGCCGTTTTTAAATATTTGTTTTTGGAAAAAGTTGTATATAGAAAAGTTTTTAAAACGATCCAAGATTATCGGGAAGTGGTTATTTTTACGGTTTTATAATTTTTGTGAAATTTAATGTGTTAATTTATAAACATTACCAAAATTCAATTAACTTTCCGATAATCTTTGGATCATTTTAAGAAACTTTTCTATATACAATTTTTTCCAAAACAAATATTTAAAAAACGGCAGCGAATCGCGTTTTAGCTCAATTTAACGTGCTACGGCATCCTCTTAATAGAGACATTTTGCAACCCTTATTTTGCAATTCCGTAGTGGTTAACGTTATTCTGAGACTGCGCAGTTACGCAAACATGATCCGTTATCGTTATTAACCATACCGGACTCCTTTAATTACGGATTAATAGATTAATACCGAAGAGCTTATCGTTATCGTTATTGTTAAACTGCGTGGTTGCCGGATTGTAGATATTTTAATATCAATTATTTAAAAGGTTAAAATTTTATTGCCGTATTAATTAAAATATCATTTATACATAGGCTCTAATTAGCGAAAAATCTATAGCAGTAATAAAAATCAAATAGTGTTAAGAAATTCAAACGGACTTGCACTTTTACGGATATTCTAAATCAGTAATTAATTTAGATGTTACAATCTGGCACCCTTGCTTTTTATTCTACTACCAAACCTAACCTTACTTTTTGTGTTTTGCTTATACTGTATTGTTTGCATCTACTTTAAAAAACGAAATCAACAGAAGTGTTTGCATATATTTAAATATCAATTTATATCTTATGAAGAATAAAAGTAAATACTGATTTTTCGTTAACTTTAAAATCGGTGAACCACAGGCAAAAATAAGGTTATGTGTCGAAGCGCAGACGCAAGATAAATTTCTTAAAAGAGGCTGCAAAATCTCTGTCTAAAACTGCTGCCGTAATCGTTATGTTTAATAACGATAACCATAAGGAGGCCAAAAAACGTCTGTTATTTTAAGAGGTGCAAAATATCTCTAATAAGACATAAACAGGGCTATATTTCTAAATTTACACGTACCCAACAAAAAAAATCAAATAGCAATGTTGTTTTTTTCGTAAAATATAAAATAATACTTGTGTTAACATAAATCACTTTTAATTGTTAAAAATTCCACTTTTATTCACAAACTGTGAAAAGTGTTTCGCTAACACAGTAGCTTCTTCAGACGTATAAATTAAACTAATAGTAAGAAAAAAACACTAACTCAAAACTTTTAACACATTTAGGTTTTTTTAAATTATTTTGACATCCCACGAAGGCATATGCCTAAATACCAGAGTACCGTGGGTGTCGGGTTATTAGATGTTTAACCCATCGTTTCCCCTGATCCGTCAACGTTGTCCAAGCACTGAAACATGCAATTATGCATTTCACAGCACCTTTTAGACAACGCGGTAGTGCCACCACGGTCGTTATTTTTAAATAACTACTACCTAAATATGTCTCCCCCGCTGGGAATCGAGACCGGCGACATCTGGCTTCGAAGATCAAACCTCCGTCCACTGTGCCACGGGGGAGACTGAACATAAAATGGTCAAAGAATCTCTTTTTTATTACTTACTAAAACTATTTCTGAAATTCTTAGATCAAAGTTCTCCCTCTTTAGCTTATATACATATACTCTGGGAAATGAGCCACAGTTTAATTTGTAAACATACCCCTTATTTTTTCCCTTTACTAGCTTTGTCTTTATTGTTTTTACGATATTTTCCTAAGTTATTATTGGTTTAATTTATATTCTTTTTCTTTAGAATTGAGGCCTGTTTTTTTTTCTGTGGGTTTACCGATGTATGAAAGTGTTTTAAACTTAATGTTATTGTGACGTAGAATTTTGTAATACTACTTGACGTCACTTGGACCAATGTACCATATGGAACTATCTTCTGGAACCATTAGACCGGTGGACCATCAAAACTAACTTCACATTTTTTTGGACCAACTTAACTTATTGAACTAACTTAATTTAGTACGGGCATACCCCCACTAGGAGTAGCCCGTACGGGGGCGTAACTAAAACTTTAACTTTTTACTTGACTTCACTAACTACTTCTTATCTGATAAAAAAATCCCCTTTTAATTTCTTTCTCTCTTCTTTAAATATCAAATTTTCCAGTGTTTGTTTTGCATTTCTACGCTACCCAGTTTGTTTAATGTTTTTATTTTATTATTATAAGAGTAACCTAGAAAATTGTTTGATTTATACTTTTAAAACCTTGACACCTCACGTATATCTTTATGTAGCAAATTTCCCAATGTTAAGTAACCCAATTAAAATGTATACTTATTTTAAAATTCCCAAAAATGTATATTTTTAAAATTCCCAAAATGTATACTTTTTTTATACTAGGTGTTCACATTATTACTTGATAAATCCCAAGTATAGCTTTTTATTTACTTTTTGATTTAAAATGCTATTGATAAACACATTTTTATAAGCGTTATTAATAGCTATTTGTTTAATTAGGTTTAAATAAAATCATTGATAATGGAGTATAATCAAGTAATGATCAAATTAATTAATTTTTAGTTAAGAAAAAAAATACCTGAAAAATTATATAAAGTAAAACAAAGAAAATACCACATAAACTTAACATATTTTTAAAGAAATAGCTTATTTATCCGTTTGTTTCTAAAAGCGTCTTACTTGTCTTTTTTTATGTTTCATAAAAATATTTGAGAATAGACCACTTATTGTTACTGTTGTCTTTATACGCAATACGCATTACTAGGTTCAACAAAATCCGCGTGTTAAGAAAATATCAAAACATCAAGAAAGTTTTGGGTTTAATATGTGGTGTCGAATTTTAGGAACTAAAATACCAGGTCCATGTTTTTACCATAAATCATTAACTTCAGAAATGATACCTTCATTTATTTTTGCAGCACAAAATGTAGCATGTTAGCATGTCAAACTTATCTTCATGGCCATCCTGCATATTCGACTGTAATAATACAATAAGATATTAGCTATTCACCAATAAACAATAATAGAGACTACAGTAACAATAAGAACAATTGCTCTAAAAACAACAACTCGACAAACAGGGTAATAAGGACAAATACTATTTTATAATGATATTAAATTATGTTACAGATACGGTAACAGGTATTAACGTCCAAGCATTTGTTTGCAAGGCCTACTTAAAAATAACTTTAAAAAAATAGAAAAAATGCAATTTTTCTTTTAACTAAAAATTAAAATATGACATGTGATACATCGTTGAATTGTAATAAAAAATGGGATCAGATACAGGGTGTACTTTTTTCAAGCCATATAAAAAAATAAATTTGATGATGGTTTCTTGAAAACGAAATGTCGGGTATAAAATCCAAAAATACCATCATGTAGTGTAGCCCGCCAATATAGACGCGCCGCGTTGTTGTAAAGCAACTCGGCGAATTTTCTATTGACGCCACGCTTCGTCTAAGTGGGCGAGCACCTTTATGTTATTTTTTTTCACTGCCAATGTTTTATGCCTTTCTTGCAGAATGAATTAACGATTATCTATCTATTATAATAAAATGTATCTATTTTCTTTACCCATTTTTTATAAATTACTTTTATTTTTCTTGGAGAAATAATCTATTACAATATAGTTTTTTTAATATACTTACCCCACTTTAAGGTAGTATTTCACCTTTAAATCGTCACCAACTTTGGGTAAATATTTCATAGCTTCCTCCTTTTTATCATTTGCTAAGCATACATCTACAAATGGCGCATAGCCTATGGGGGATTTTTTAATTTTTGAGATTTTTCTAATTCGATCCAATCGCCTTGATTGGCAAGGGCACTAATTTTTATCCACCAATATCTAAAAATAAATAAATAATCAATTATCAATAATCTGCCTTAGATTAGGCTTTTGCAGGAGCAATAATTAGAAATTATACAATAACATTTACAACTTGCTACATAACATTTATAATGTATTATTTTTAAAATTTCTATTTATTATTTACTTTTAAATATTTATGGTACTTTTATTTACTGCATTAAAAGCTGTAAGACACAACCAAGGTTAGTTTATATTTATAAGGTTGCGACATATCCTCAACTTTTAGGCGGTTCAAGGTCGGGGACGCAAGGAAGGGCACTCCACGGAGAAAAGTTGGCAAGACTGGGTAAAAATCAAAGCTGATGATCAATCCAGTGGCGTCTAGAATTTGCACATTTCATTTGTTTTGGAAGTGATATTTGTTGCGAGATGTAATTCTAAATGTTTTTTATTTAAAGTAAAAGAATTTACAACTTAATAATAATTAAAAACTGTTGTGTAAACGGTTGTTCTACTAATACAATAAACTGTATATCTCCGGCACTGAACAACATGGCCGAAAAATGGGAGATGTGACGTCATAACACGTCAAAGTAATATGGCCGAATGTCGCGACCCTACATATACCAACTTTGGACACAACGATACATTTTTAGTCATTAACACCGCAATTACCTTAAAATCAGTGGAGGAGGCTTCATAATAGGTGTTTTATTTTCTTTTTTTTTTCGCGTAAATAAAATTATGATAGGAATCTCTGCACTATGCTTGAAATCGCTGCATCCCAGTGAATCTTAAAAACAGCTGATTGGATCTACCCAACCCATCGGATCAGAAAATGCCTATAGAAACCTAAAGTTATATATATAAGCTTTATATTTTTTTCATTTATTTTAATAAAACTTCCTTTTGACGCATCAAATTTCTATTTTTATATCTCATGTATTTAAAAAACATAACGTGATAGAAAAAAATACAAGTATATTCAAATCCAGCGCCCCGTAATTACTTAATATAGATATCCAAAGTCGATTGATGAGATAAGGTCACGACATTCGCCATATAGACTAGCGCGGCTGTGACGTCAAGTCGGGTCATTTTCGGCCATGTTTGATTTTAGGCAGAAAGGAGAAAACAAAAAAGAACTGTATGTTGTATACAAAATTTATAGGATTATTTTAATAGGCATAACTTTAAACAAAACCATAAATGTGGTTTAATTATTGAAAATTAAAAATTATCAAAGCGACGACAGGACGATGAGGTACCTGGCAGAGCAAAACATTTTCCATAGTTCCGTAATTCAAAAACCATTTTCCGTTAATGAATGGTACACAGAAAAACCACAGATTCCTTATGCCAAAATATTAAGATTTACCCAAACATACCTAATATCCAAAAGTTTATAATAAGGAAGATACGGGGGTGTCATAGTAAAAAAAAGTAAATTTATTTCGATGATTGTTCCCTCCTTTTTAAATATCTTAATGAAACGGTATCTAGGGGTTTTAAACATTAGCTTTTCAGATCTAATGTTAATTTTTGTGTGTAGACTAGAGGGCGATGGGTACACTATTTAAAATTCTCTAAAAGTACCCAATTTTTGGTACTACTCTGTATATATGTAAACTAGTAAGCTTCTCTATGCTTTCTGCACAAAAAAGGTATACTTAGTAAGAATCGGTCTTAACAACCGTTTTTAAGGTATTCGCGTTTTAGTTGTTCGGTGCACCCGAAAGTATGTACCTTCAATAACATCGTATTAGCTATAATTACAACTGCTTAGATATAAATAGCTGATAACTAAAAACTCCTGGATACCGAGTTTTATTAAAATGTTTAAAACATATCAGAAATTATCGAAATGCATGAATAAAAAATATTTATATCCCTTTAACACCCCGTATCTTCCTTATCATTAACTTTTGGATATAGGTATGTTTGTTTAAATCCTAAATGGGTATTTTCGCATAAGAAATCTGTGTTTTTTTGTGTACCATTAATTAGCGGACACTCATCTGTATCATATGTATATAAAAACACGAATGACTGAAAACTATTCCACTAAACACTATCAAAATCTCTAAAATAAAACTAACCAAAAACATTAACAACTGGAAATCCTTGCAAAATATACAACCAAAATGAAAATGGCATATTTCCACAGTTTTTACCAAACAAAGCTTCGACAAGGCACGACTCTGTCATCAGCTGATAATGCTACCAACTTTGAACAGAACTGCCAACCGAAATCGTAATTCTCACATCCTCACGTCCCTGACAAAAGCTATCCCCTGTCTTGCTTATGTCAAAACCCCTTTTCATAAAGAAACTTTGATAGATACCTTCCAAATAAACAATTTTTCAAGGTAAATTTTGCATACCTATGATTTAGGATATTTATAAAACTGCCCTAAAAAGTAACGCCCTGTAAATCATAAATAAAGCTACTCTGGACATATGTTCGTATTGTATGTTCTTTTATTCATAAAATAACATAAGAAATCCATCTTTCAATTTTCGTACCGTAGTCAGGCAAACCCTGTATAAACTACGGTTAATTAAAAATATGAACATTAGTTTGCATACCTTTTATCGGGAATTTTAAAATCATTTTTAACCTTTTCAGCTAATTTCGGTTCCTTTAATTCTAATAAAATTTTACAAGTTTCATGAACTGACTTTCCAGTCAGTCTCCCTCTCTCTTGCAGTTTATCTTCCAGTTCTCTTTGTAGTTTTAAAAGTTTTAATGCTTCTTCACACATTCCGGCATAAAGGTCCTTCCTGCCTTTTTATAAGCATCAAGGGCTGATGTTAGTAAAGAATCTCTCATGTGAGATTTCTAAAAAAAAATGTTTATAGAAGGAACAGTTTAAAAATGTAAATTCGGTGCTCTTTGATAAGAAAAAAATCACAAAAAAGTTTAAAGCAAATAAATCGGCATGCTTGTCTTCGCGGCCGCCTTTGCTATATTTCTTTAATGATATGCCGGTTGATGCAGCTGGTCATCGCACTATGGGATGAAAATTAATTCTTTTGGTCAAAATTCTGAAACTTACCAATCTAACTTAAAATGAGGTGCTTTTTACTGGAAAAATATTATAAATTATTACAAATGCTTCTTGGAAACCTAAAACTTATTATTTATTAATATTAATTTACACCCCCTTAACATTATTATTTTTATTGTACAAAATAAACTAAAATGTCAGCTTGTTTGGTTAATTCGGTAGTATTCTAATCAGTAATCCGATGATTATTATCTCATATGATATACAGGGTACGACAATAGGTATGATTTTTTTAAATGGAATACCCTGAATATTATATCACCACCAAGAAAATCTTTTAAAATGCTTAAAAAAATACAAAATTTGATGTGTCTATCTCAATTAGTTTCGGAAATTTGACCATCCAAATCTGAAAAATAATTTTAAATTATTCTTAGAAGCGTAATAGAGATACATCTTTCCAACTTTTTTATTTTTTAACGTATAAAATAAATAAAAAATACTGTTTTGTTGGGTAGATTCTGCTTTTATCTTTTAGGATATACAGTGTAGGACAAAACATATTAAATTTTAAAATGGAAAACCTTGTAAATTATAAAAAAATCTTTTATCTGTTCTTACACTCAGAAGTAGCAAAAAGTAGGAAGGTAATTGTAAGTACAAAAACTGATAAAGAAAAAGGTAAAAAATCTTTGACAAAAGTAGCGAGACTGAATCGGAAACACAACAATAGCTCTTATTATTTAAACTCTTTTACTCTTTTTAGTAAACAAGGCTAATAATAAACTAAGTAGATTAAATGTTGTATATTTATGTTTACTTAAAATACATTTTCAAGTTTCTTATTACCCCAATAGAAGTCGTCATATCCTTTTATAATTTTGCGTACATGTAGTTTGGAGTATCTACTTTGAAATACACAGCATGACCCATTAAAATTTCAAAGTTGCTTTTTGGCCAAAATAATGGATTTCTATCCCATAGTGTATTGGCGCGTCGCTGTAAAGGATAGCGGCGCCTTTGTATAAAATAGTTCGATTGTAGGCGCTGCTTTTTTGTTTTTGTATTATTTTCAAAGGGTACCGAATTTGCACTTTTAAAATGTTCTTACTATACATAAAGTGATTTTGACTTGTTTTGGTGCCTATTTTGGTTACCAGACTTTATTATTCACATACCGATTGGTACCCAGTTCAATTTCAACCATTATTAATATTTTTAAAATCTTTAAGACAGCCCACGAAGGCTTACATGGAACACAAGAGCCTAGCCGTGGATGCCAGGTCTTTAGATGCTTTCCAGTTTCGACAACGCTGTTTAAGTACTAAGACATGTATGGGACCAATAAAAAACAAATGAAAATGATCCCCTAATGTCCTTATAACACACAAAAAGATTTCGCCAGTCCTGGTCAATAAAATGAAAAGCAGTAGTGTACAAAAAATAAAAAGTTAGGAAGTAAAAATATTTTTCAAATATGCAAACTTGTGTATTTTAAAAAGCAAAACTGGATAATCGAGCTCGTAGCTCCCAGAAATTAAAAAAATCTATAAATCGATGCAATGCATAAATTGACAGCTGTCAAACCAAGAACTGCTACTGGTGTCACGTATAACTTTCACTGACACTACTGACAGTTCCTATGGCCCCCATCTTTTTCCGGCCATTTCAGAAATACCTCGTGTTCACTACCAAACAGGATACAATTAGCCTATAGGAATCTTCGCTCACAGCGCTTAGATCCAGAAGAGAGATGCCGTCAATTTAGCGTGAATCTTTACTCGATCCCCCAAGGTAAAAACGCCCGAACAGTTTCTCTAGCCACCACACCAGAAAAAATTCTGTAATTTTCTACGCGACGTCCGCGCTGATTGAAGGTCGAATAAAGATTCCTGCACAAAATATCATTCGCCACTAATCGCTGAGAAGATCAGCCTGTGGCAGGTCGAGAGATATATCGGTTGCGATATTTTGTGCAATCGCGCGACTGTTAACCAGTTTTTCCTACGACCACTTGTGAAAATAGCAAATAGCACACTGATTTCATGCATAGAAAATGCGCTATATCACACTAGTGTTGCAAAGTACTTTACAGCACTAGTGTTGCAAAGTACTTTACAACACTGGTGTGATACATATTATGATGTCATTCTAAAAACTGCTATTGGTTTTGCAAGTGACATATTTATTGTAGTGACAGTAAAAAAAAACTTTTTATTTACCTTAAACGGTAGAACCCAAATTAGCGAAAATCATCTTATTTTATATTTATTAAAATTTACGAAAAAATAAAAACATAAACAAAAATAGACATAACCACAAAAAACTTTCACTGACTGGCACAGTGTTGTGCATTTACAATTTTTATATTTATTATATTTTGTATTATAACGTATAGTTGGTTGCCTAAGCATGATTGTCATAAATTAATAAATCTAGTGACTCAGGCATCAGGCATTCGACTATTGGCGCGGTGATTAGCCGTGGTGGTACAGTTCTGTTAAGATGGCTAAATTGTACTTTTGTGTATTTTTGAATAGTTTACTTTTATGAAATATAGTTCTTAAAAGTGCATTAATGGCTTTTTATTGTTAGCACAACAATAATACATATTTTTCTTAAAAATATGAGGAAAAACTGTTATTTTTACTTAGTTTTACATGTGATGATCAGTTTCATTAACTCGTTTTACCAATTTTACCCCACCCAGCACCCCTTTTCACTCCCCGATCCCGTAAGTTTATTTACTGATATTTTTTAAAAAACGGAATATTTTGGATATGCACCACTTACGTTTTATTTAGAAGAGTGTCTAAAATATGTAAGAATCGATAATTTTTAAAAAACCCTTATAATAGCAGAAAACCGTATTAAACTATTAGCGTTATTACCTAACAAAACCATACAATTTTTATTAAGTGAGGGCCTTTTAAATTCCAAAATGATAAAAGTTATATAATGCTTCTAGGTAGGTGATTTTCGATGTAAAAATATTGTCAAAACAGTATAATATAGCAGTGAGGAAAAGTATATATCACACTAGTGTTGCAAAGTAAATATCACCCTAGTGTTGCAAAGTTCTCAATTGTTTTTTTATTTTTTCTGAACAGACAAACTTTAATTTATTTATTTTTTGGTGAATAATTTGTGGTCGTAGGAAAAATAGTGTACAGTACTCGTGTGAAAATGACTTTCTTACACTCGTGGGTTTGTCGCACTCGGCTAACGCCTCGTGCTACAATATTCCCACTCGTGTGAAATTAGTCATTTTCCACACTTGTAATGTAATATACTATTATCGCTTCCCTTTAGATTTAAGGTGTCTGTCAAGGTGTGTAAGTGAAAAGTTACAATAAATTTACCTTTTCATCTAGACTTTCAGCAATGAACATCTGTGCCTGAGAGGAGAAATCATCTTCTTGAATATAAATTTCGCTCAGTGCTGAAGTATTATATTCCTTACAATATTTTATATACAAAGATTGTGCTACTGGAAAGTTTCGAATAGTCATCTGAAAAGAATATTAACAGAGTTAATTATTTCACTTTTACTGTTATTTTTGTTTAATTGTTCATAATCACTACGAGAAAAATTACCACTGCATCACTGTGTTAGCTCATATAGCATACCTTAAAGTCACCTAATGACATTTTCTCTCTTAATTTTAATATAACCATGTAAACCAAATCTGTATCGCCGCTCTCAATAGCTTTAAGTAAAGCTGGTTGGTTTTCACCTAATTTTAACAATAATTCAACTTGTTCACTGGCCTTTGATTCGTAATCCAGTAACTAAAACAAACCATAATAGTTTATAACAACAATTTCAGTGAGAAGTTACATAAAAAAATAAGTAACCTAAGCTTAAAACAAAAATATGTTTAAAAATAAATCATACATTACTTACTTTGATAGCTAATTTTTCTTTCCATATTCAGAAGCTTTCTCAGCAATTTCTCTATAAGAAACACCTGAAGAATATCCCAGCTTTTCAGCAATTTCCCGTGCTACAATTTCTTCTTCCACATGATGTTGACTTACCTGAAAAACATGGTTTTTATTTGAGAGGGTTTACTTAGTAAAAATTATAAACAGGAATATGTCGTTGCTTTCTGTAAGCTGACGAGCTACAAAAATGTAAGAAGCTGGTACAGCGTTAACCTTGCAGGGTATAATAATAATAAGCTTTAGTGCCATGAAAAATATTTAGACAACTTTGTAGACAAAGCAAATACAATAAATTATATATACATATACAACATAGACACACATATATATAATAGTAAAAAGAAATACCTTTTATAGAAATGTATCCTCGAAAAATCATTTAAATTGTAATACGCTCTTTTAAGTAAAATTGTTTTAACATATTTTTTAAATTTCTTTATGTTTTTCATATTTTTTATAGAATTTGGTAAATGATTAAATATCTTTTTGATTCATAAATTATAGATTTTTTAATCATATTTGAATGTGGTATAAGTAGATCAATGCAGGATTATAAAATTATAAAAGAGTTTTCATTATAATTACACCAATATTTTTTATATATTAAACAAACAGTTTCCAATATAAAAATAGATGTCAGTGTCAATATCTTAAGTTTAATAAATAAAGGTTTGCAGGATTCCCTAGATTTGATTTTGCAAATAGTTCTTATAGCTCTTTTTGCAAAATAAAAACTGCTTAACAGATTTTGACTAGAGTTTCCACAGAAACAAATACCATATCTTATTATTGATACAGGGTGTATATTATATTACCGTTGCGTAGATATTTCAAACAGGTTTAACAAAATACTACATTTGATATATTCATCTATTATAGTTGTCGAAATATGACCATATAGTCTAAAAAATAGTAGATATACGCAATAAGAGTTGGAAGCTTATATTTCCGAAACTGTTAGAAAAATTATTTTAACTGTGGTAAATTTTAAAAGGTCTTTAAAATGTCTTTTTAATGGTAACAATATATACAGGGTGTTTTATTTTAAAAATGCCATGTTATTATCGAACTCCTGACGATGGCTATATTTCCAAAACTATGACATTAAATATATCAAATATGATATTTTCTTACGGATTTTAAGGCAACCTTTTTATTGGTAATAAAATATACAGGGTGTTCCATTAAAAAAAAACAAACTTTGTGTTATAAGTTTAAAATAAAAGTCAATTAAAAAAATATAGGTACACAACTGAATTCTACATAAAAATCCCAAAAACTTTTCTATTTATATGTTTTTTTCTATTTCTAATATCAAGCGAGTGCCAGGCCAAATTGACAAAATTTGAAAAACACTTTGTATCTCAAAAACGAACCAGGTTAGCCATGATTTACTTTCGCAGTTTGTTTTAAAAATTTAAATTGAGACTTAAAATCAGATTTGTTCTATCCCTTTTAGTTTTCGCTCTACCCTGCAAAGAAAACAAAAAGGCGCCATCCTGTACAGGGTGTCCCATTTTGGTTGTCCCTTATGGGAAACTTGGAAACCATAAGAGATATTAAAAATCCGATACCCCATCCTCGAGCTCTTTTTGGAGAAAACATTTATGGTAAAAACAGATCATCGCTATCGCGAAGCGTTTCAGAATACAGGGTGATTCTCGATTTTTCACTTTTTGAAAAGGCCCTGTAGCTTTGTTGTTATTACAGATACAAGAAAACCAATTGCACATTATACAGACACTTTTTTCCGTAGAATCCAGTGGCGTAGCCAAAAAATTTTTGAGCTGTCATTTTTGACATATGACCCAAACATGTTTTTTTATTAGGGACACCCTATAAATGATAAGGTAATTAAATTGCTTGTTTTTTCTGATTAAAATAATATGTCATAGTAGGTGGTTTAATAAATTTTTACGTCAAATATTGGAAAAATTATGATTTTAAAGACGCATTGCGGCTTCTATCTGTTTTTAAATTGTTTTATATTTTTGTTTTAAAAGGAATCTGTCATCCCTTAGCTCAGGAGACATTTCCGTAGAAAAAAAAAATAAAAAAAAATAAAAAATAATTATTTTTTTAATTAATTAATTTTTTGTTTTTTTTCTACGGAAATGTCTCCTGAGTTGAGGTATGGCAGTATTGTTTTTAAAGAAAAATATAAAACAATTTAAAAACAGATAGAAGCCGCAATGCGTCTTTAAAATCATAATTTTCCAATATTTGACGTAAAAATTTATTAAACCACCTACTATGATATATTATTTTAATCAGAAAAAACAAGCAATTTAATTATCTAATCATTTAAAGGGTGTCCCTATCAAAAAACATGTTTGGGTCATATGTCAAAAATGACAGCTCAAAAATTTTTGGCTACGCCACTGGATTCTACGGAAAAAGTGTCTTTATAATGTGCAATTAGTTTTCTCGTATCTGTAATAACAACAAAGCTACAGGGCCTTTTCAAAAGTGAAAAATCGAGAATCACCCTCTATCTCTGAAACGCTTCGCGATAGCGATGATCTGTTTTTACCATAAATGTTTTCTCCAAAAAAGCTCGAGGATGGGGTATCAGATTTTTAATATCTCTTATGGTTTCAAGTTCCCCATAAGGGACAACCAAAATGGGACACCCTGTACAATAGCCACAACACCAATTGACCACCATAAATGATCACATTTTGTTATGTTTAATATTGGTTTTAAATACTTAAACACATTTTTAACTCACCTTGTACTTGGCCCAATGAACAAGGATATAACTAACACCATTTTTTTCGGGCATTTTCAAATATTTTGCTATTTGTAAGGCTAAAAGTACATATTTCTGGTTATCAGACGATCTAATAAATTTTTTAGAGACTCATCTTCTTCTCGACCACCACTGTTTTTAATCCCATATATTTCAATCTTTAAAATTAATTAAGAAACATATTAAAAACAAACCAATATTATTAATTTCTGCCAAACAAACTTTTAATTTTACTTTTACTTTGTAGTCGCACTGCCAACTTACTTTTTAATTATATTAACTTTTACAGCCTATAATAAATTTTAAAAAAGGATACTGGGCAATTGTCAACGGAATTCCAACTTTGGGATCTCTAACAGCATTTAAAACTCTAAGTAGACGGCACATCTGAACATATTTTTCAGGATTTATGTCCGACACAAAACATTTTCCAAACTGAGCAGCTCTGATCAGCATTTTTGCACTTCAGGGTCAAACTCGTACCCTACAGCATCCAAGCATTGGTTGACAGCATCTTCAAGATTATTTTTAACGAGACATATATACTCGTTAGCTTTATGACTCCCTTTCTAAAAATAAATTGATTTACTGTGATATACAACATTTATATGGCACACTTAAGAACATATGTAATTAAATTAAACACAAAAAAATGGCTTAGTATTGTTTTTCTTTCTGAAAACGTCTTTTTTTATCTTTGGACAAACCACGAAGGCTAAAAGCCTAAATACTAACGTACCGTGGGTGTCTTAAGCGAGGTAAGAGGGAGTTTGTTGACACGGGACTTAAATACTTGAAGATTTGGGGGGAAGAAAAACCTCCGCGGGCAGCAGGTTCCGCATTTTAGAAACTCTAGGGATAGCGTGAAGTGTTAAAAAAGTAACTTTTTTAACACTTCAAAGCTTTTTTCACACTTTGAATTAGTGTTTTGTTACAATGCCTACTACAATAAACTTAAATATCAATTTATGCAATTTAACAGTAAATGCTACATCAACTGAACCAAACGGTCAGGTTACCCTTGAGTTTCGTCATTATTTCTTTTAATTCATGTGTCACTAGTTTTAAAATTTGACAGTTTGCAAATAAATTTATTAGAAATTATTGAAAATTAATAGTAATAATGAATTTGGATGACTAAGAAATTGAAAAGGATTATACTGTTTTAGTAATTTTTCTACAAAAGGAAATACATACAATTTTCTAAAATTAAATAATAAATGCATAGTTATGAAGAGGATAATTGTCTTTTAAAAAATAAGGAGGCCATGATTTTATGTTGCAATATAATGGCTGTGTTGCAAAATCTAAAATTATTAATATTAATACTAAATAGGAAAAATTGCTTTTTAATGTTTCAATAATTATATGAGCATTACTCTACAATTGTTTCGCCTTTCTAGGGCTTCATCAAGAGTACTTTGTATACTAAATTTAAAAAAGAAAAATATTTACAAACAGAACCATTTAACACGTTTTTCCCAAAAAGGTCTATAAAATATTATTAGGGGTTTTATTATGCGGCCCAGATGTGGTAATAAATTTATTTATAATTTGCATATCTGCGAAATTTATTTGATCATTGGTAGAAAGAGTTGTATTGTCTATAAGTGATTTTTTAATTTCTAGTTGTTCATATAAATTTAATTTTTTTACCTTTGTTTTCTCTATGGAGTAATTTAACATTATTAAGATCTATAAAGTGGTTTTGTTCTATACAATGTGTTGAAATGCCTGTGTTTTTTAAACCATTTAAAATTGATGTTTTGTGTTCTTTTATTCTGTTTTTTATCCTCCTTCCACTTTGACCAATATATTCCGCATTACAGTCTGCGCAATTAACTTTATAAACCCCTGACATATCTAATTTTTCTGTTTTGTCTTTATTGTTAACTAATAACCTTTAGAGATTATTATTATATCACTTTATGCGCTTGTTACATAAATTACTATTTTTATACCTGGAATTGTTTGGAAGCTTCTAAAAGAAAACTACCAGGTTCGGTACTGTTAATTCTAAATATTTTCTGTACCACTTCCGGTACTTTCTGAAGCAACTCATGGTGGACACTTGATATTATTCTTACACCGTCAATTTCGGAAACTAAATGAATTTTACTATCATATATGTACGTTTGAGTTTGGCCATTTTTTCCTACAACCAGCACTGTGTTATCGTTTTCCCAATAAACAACTACTGCTTCATTTCCACACCTAAAATTTATAAACACCTATAAATTATAACAACGAAAAACCACTAACTTAAAAAAAAGGTAAGTGTAGTGCCCGAATATTCATTTTTTTTAAATATCTTAGGACACACCACGAAGGCTAAAAGCCTATATACTAACATACCGTGGATGGCTTAAGCGAGATAAGAGGGAGTTTGTTGACACGGGACTTAAATACTTGAAGATTTTGGGGGAAGGAAAGACCTCCGCCGGCAGCAGGTTCCACAATCTAGAAACTCTAGGGATAAAAGAACGAACAAAGTGGGAAGTTCGGGGCATGTCCAGTTGGACCGTATAGGGATGCATACGCGCGGAACCACGAGTTTCTCTGTTGGGAACCGTGAGTGGAGGAACTATACTGGACAATTCTTCAGAGCAGAAGCCATGGAAGTACCTATAAAAAAGCGATAAATCCCCCACAGCCCGACGATGGGCAAGAGAGGGAAACCTTTCTGTAAGTGAAGGATCATTAATGAGACGAATAGCTCTTGTTTGGATAGAATCAAGAATGAGGGTTGCGGAGGACGCCATGCCCCAGTATGAGAACAATATTTCAAGAGAGGTCGGATTTGGGACACATATAAAGTGTATAAATTAGAAGGGTAAACACCCTTTTTGCTCAAAAAGAAATTCAAGCTTTTTTAAAGCTGCCGTGCCAAATCAAGTTTAGAGATTGGTTTTAGGAACTTGAAAGTCAAGTTAAAACTATAAATGAAATTAGTTGTGGACGAGAAAAGGTCGTTGATGAAAAGAAGAAACAATGTTGGGGCTAGTACTTTGCCCTGAGGCACTCCAGCATTTACTTGGTGAAAGCTTGAAGAGTGGCCATCCACAATAACTGATTTACGTCGATCAGAAAAATAACTAGAGAGCCAAGTACAGAGTTTAGTTGAAATACCATAAATGGGAGGTTTATTATGGAGCGCGGCATGCCACATCTGGTCAAAGGCTTTGGATATATCAAAAGCAACGATCTGGGACTCGCCTAGAAACTCAAAAGACTTGTTCCAGCTATGTAAAATGAAGGAAAGAAGATCTGCTGTAGATCTATTGTGGCGAAATACATATTGCCTATCATGCAAAATTTGTTTTTTTTAAATTTAAGGATTTGGAAATTAATGAATTTATCCGTTACTTTACAAAGAACTGAGAATATAAAATAGGTCTATAGTTAGATAAAAAGATTTAGATCCTTTCTTGCGAATAGGATAAACACATGCAGCTTGTCAGCTCTCCGAAAAAATACCTGTGTCGTAAGATATTCGAAAAAGACGAGTTAAAATGGATTCCAATTCTGAAGCACGACTGCTGAAATAGCATTCTATTCTTTAATGTGTTTCATCTTAAAATTAATATCGTGTATTCTATGAGGCACTGGGGCAATAACTGGAATCGGATGATTTACGGAAGGGTCAAGGGTTGAATTGGCAGCTAATTTTTTAGCAAATAGTTCTGCCTTTCCTTAAGCGGTAGAAATATTTTCATCTTCCAAAATTAAATGGGGAAAGAAATGGTACAAAAATATCGACCTATGTTTTTCGCAAAGGACCAGAAAGATTTACTGCCATTAGAGCAATATACATAAAATATATAGAACCTTAAATAGAGTCTAATGAATAAATATTTTACAGGGTGTCTCATTTAAAACAAAGACGCTGACATTAACTTCCGGTAAGACAGAAAGCGCTGGAACTGAAATATTTTAGTCGTAAGCCTTTTGCTGACTATACTGTTGTCAAATTTTTAAAATATTTCAAAGTCGACTTTCCGAAAAATTAATCGTAGCATTTTGTCGTGGGATACCCTGTACAAGTACAATATTATGCTTACCATACAAGCTGTTTGGGCCGGTGAATTGTATTTGTATCGATTTCGCAATATTTGTGTCGTAAATCAGTTGATCCAAGCCAAAGGTGACCAGAATCAGTAAAAAACACAAATGTCGAGCATTTAACGATACTGTCATTTCTAATATTGCTGTATACGGAATAGAGATATCTGGTTGCAGCTAAAATTTAGAAAGTATAAATAAACAAAATACAGGGTTAAAAGTATTAGGTTTTATGTCACTTAAAAATGTATGTTTTCAAGTAGTTGCTCAATAACTTCACAGGCGTAGACTTCGCTTAAAAATGTTCACAAAAAATTTAATTTTAAATGATACATAACGGGCGTATTCACCATTCTTATAGTCGTCTATCGGATAGTTATCTGTTTAATAATATTTATTTTTCTGATATCATATAGTACTCACCTTTAAAAAAGCACACCCTGATACGTAGCAGAGGAATAAAAGAATAAAAAGCAAATTATTGTATTTATTAATACTAAATAGGAAACATTGCTTTTTAATGTTTCAATAATTATTAGAGCATTCCTCTACAATTGTTTCGCCTTTCTAGGGCTTCATCAAGAGTACTTCGTATACTAAATTTAAAATAGAGAAATATTTACAAACAGAACCATTTAACACGTTTTTCCCAAAAAGGTCTATAAAATAATATTAGGAGTTTTATTATGCGGCCCAGATGTGGTAATAAATTTATTTATAATTGGCATATCTGCGAAATTTATTTGATCATTGGTAGAAAGAGTTGTATTGACTATAAGTGATTTTTTAATTTCTAGTTGTTCATATAAATTTAATGTTTTACCTTTGTTTTCTCTATGGAGTAGTTTAACATTATTAAGATCTATAAAGTGGTTTTGTTCTATACAATGTGTTGAAATGCCTGTGTTTTTTAAACCATTTAAAATTGATGTTTTGTGTTCTTTTATTCTGTTTTTTATCCTCCTTCCACTTTGACCAATATATTCCGCATTACAGTCTGCGCAATTAACTTTATAAACCCCTGACATATCTAATTTTTCTGTTTTGTTAAAAAAGATAACATGGATCAAACCTAACAGGAAAAGGTTTGCAAAATTAGTTTATCTTTTTTCTTAAAAAATAGGAAAATTAACCTTACAACTTACTAGTGATGCAACAAATGTTAGAATTGTCACATTCGCGAATGCGAATTTTCATCTCCAATATTCGCGAATGCAAATGTTGACTTTCAAATATAGCGCTCATAAAAAATTATACACATTTTAGGTATAAGAATTTTTTTTTCTGCAAAAAATTATAATCTTTATTTGAAAATGGTAGTTGAAATCTGGTACATACAAATCTTACACAATAAATTTTAACTAGACTTATTTAACCAAGATATTCTTATAGCCAAACTTGATTAAATTTCTTAACTTCTTTTTTAAAAAGTGTATTAATATTTAGAACATGATTTAAGGATGAAAATTATATTTTTTGCCTATTCGTGATTTTGTCTATATCTTAATTGAATTAACAAGAAGAAGAGAGATAGTATTTCTAATTAAATTAATAAATCTTATTAGTTGTATTATGCATATCCATCAAATTTATATATAATTTTCTTTTAGTTTGTCAAAACCATTGGCCAAACACTCGCATCCTTTCTTGCGAATGCGAATATCCAAAAATATGCAAATATATGCTAACATTTGTTACATCACTACTACTTACTACTTATCTGACCTTTAAAATCTTAAGAAAGCGAAAACGACCAGACAAATTATCAGAAGGTTTATCCAACTGATAAATGCTAACTGGGTATGGTGAATACACAAAGTCTTTTAACAACCTGTTCAGCTAGCTAACACTCCGATATAATATTGTTCCTAATGAGTGCGCAAAGTGATACTTTCCCGCACGCAAAAGCAGTTAGACGAAACGAGACGAAAGTTTAACTACGGGAAAAACAGTTTGCACAAGTTTTAGAAACCATAATATTTCCTATGGACGTCTTGGACAAATACAAACTATAAATACATATTTGTTTTTTATTCTAATATTTCTATTCTATTCTATTCTATTTTTTTTCTTGGTTTTGGTCCCTTCAGGTCCAATCCACCACTCTCCCCCTTCCGGTCAATACTTTCCAGGGCTTCGTCGGCGGAAAATCTGGATAATCGAGCTCGTAGCTCCCAGAAATTCCAAAAAGAAAACAAATAATTCAATGTTCGATGCAATGCATAAATTGTCGACTGTCAAACCAAGATCTGCTACTGGTGTCACGTATAACCTTCACTTTCACTTCTGACAGTTCGCATGGCACGCCCATCTATTTCCCGCCATTTGAGAAATACCTCGTGTTCATCACCAAACAGGATACCATCAGCTTATAGGAATCTTCGCTCACAGCGCTTAGATCCAGAAGAAAGATGCCGTCAATTTAGCGTGAATCTTTCCTTGATCCCCGAAGGTAAAAAACGTTTATACGACACCTCTAGCCGCCACTCCGGGAAGAACTTTGTAGTCCTATACGCACGTCCGCACTGTTCGGAGGTCAAACAAAGAGTCCTTCTAATATTTCTCAACGTCAAATAGTATTTGTCAGTTACAACCATTTATATTTTGCATCGTGAGATTGCGTACACAATGTAACTACTTTGCGTACGCGTGTAAAAAATATTTTTTAGAGATTGGTGAATACGGCCCTAATATTCTATAATTAAAATCACAAAAATCTCTTGCGTACCATTGCGCTGGTATGATGTTCATCTTGTTTTAATCTGTAAAGTTCCTTATTTCTAGCAAGGAGAACTTCAGTAGATAATTCTTCTGATACGACTTCCCAACTTGTTGGTTCGCTGGTAGATTCTAAAATTAAAAAAATATATTATGTTTTTTGTGATTATTAGATTTCTCTGGCATGTATCTCCTAAAAAATGTAAAAGAGACTTTTAAAGGATATTTTATTTACTAAATTCGTCATTAATTTTAAAAATATGTGGTATTTCTGTAGCGTACAAAAATAAGGCCCGTATATTTAATTTTCATAAAAAAAGATATAAAGAAATAAAATGAAATTTCCATTCTTGAATACCTAGGAAGCATAACTCCCCAAACGATAGCCAAACAATTTTGACGCAATTCATTTTAAACTCAGTGATTCATTTTTCAGAAAAAACAGCTTGAACACGTCAATCTATGGTTTCTTGTGAAGGTTTTTTTCATGCTAAATTTATGTATACAGGGTGGCCCCAAAATTAACCATCACTTATGACCACCAACTTGGAAATGGGAACACATACATACAGTGTGCACCAACTGATCTCGATGGATTGCATATGTTATTACCTGCGCAAAACAAAAGTAATATTTTATGGGTGAAAAACCGGTTTATGCGCAAGCAAATCAAGGGGAACGCGCATGGCGCCAAACAGACTATCCGCATTATCGGAAAGAATTTGTCGACTGCGTCCTGGTTTTCTGTTCGGAGTACGGTAGCTAAAGGGCGTCACGGTCAGATCGTGGACGGAGGGCACGGGGTGCCGGTGTTTGTATTTTGCCACGGCTTTTAAGTGCGCACGTTCGTCCACCCACTGCGCGAGGTCGTAAAAATCCGAAAAATGCTTCTTGCCACTGCGGATATAAATGTAGGTTATCTATTTGTGCACCGCTTTTCATGAATATACCCTAATATCTCAGTTATTAAATAATGCGATTTTATTTAAATTTTGTTGCTTGTATGTTACAGAAATAAAGTATTTGGCATAGTAAACTAGTAGTAAATTATTCGTAAAAAATATTTTTTGGAAAAAGCATATTAGGGTTCATTTAATTTTTTTTCTGACAGAATTAGAATCAGCATCCCTCCTTAATTCATATTTTTAAAATGTCAAGTACCAATTTGTTTATTATTATTATTTTCCTGAATGAGCCTTTTTTGCCTCCCCCATCAGCACACGCCACTGGTAAATGGAAATTTTTACTGTACCAAATACTTGCTTTTTGACTATACTATTGGCATCTGACAGAAATAAAATATTAGAATAATTCCTAATATCCTTTTCCTGAAAAAAAGAATTCCCCCCTAGATCACGCGAATAGTAAATTAAAGTTTTCACTAGGCCAGAGACAACAATGAAACGAGCAACTAAATGTAAATAAATTATCCGAGAGAGAGATAGCTGCTGGGCCTTCCATATCTGTCTTCAAGGAAGGTAAACGCAGATGGCGCGTGAGTCGACTTTATCGTTTGCCCGCCAAATTCAAATTATATAGCTGTGCTATTTTTGCCCTTAATGTTAGGTACTTGTTTTTGTTTCCTATTAATATAAAATATTGGGGTTTACTTCAATAATTACACACACCTTATTAAAAATGTCATTTATTTGGTTTTTATAAAGATTTTTTCTTACAGATAACCATGTCAATATTACTTTAAATTATCTGTTGAAAAGCACAAATTTAATATATACACTGTGATCACTAATGAAAGTCAATATTCAAAGTCCAATTAAAGGTAAAAAACCACAAAACACACAATAAATCACAGGAAATGTAAACAAGCTGTCCAAACAAATCGGCCATTGAAAAATATCAAACACAAATATCGATTAACATTTCGGCGTGACTGCCTGCGGCAACGTTGTCAAGTTAAAAATATTCGATTCGATCTGAGCCAAAAAAGGACATTAAAGTTTACATGCAGAAATTATAAGCAACTTGGCAACCAGGGCAAAGGGATGATTGCTCCATCTACGATAACCTGCCATGATGAAAGACAAAGACATATTTATTGGAACTTGCGTTAAACTAGAAAGAGATAAATACAATGGACAAATTGTTAGGACCAGTTACTCGTCTCATTCTTGTCTCTGACTAGGCCAAAATAGCAGCTAGAAAAAAGACCGACAATTCCGAAAACAAGTTGTTCTCTGGAGTATGTTTTTGTTCTGATTTTTGTTCAGTTTCATTAATATTTTTATGATGTTTTTTTTAATAATTTATTGGTATTCTGAAAATATAAATTTAAACAAAATATTATTTGGCTTTTCTCCAGAATAAAGATATTTAATAAATATTTTAAGAAACCTAAACTGTTTATATATTATGAAGGGCTATACTGTCCATGAAATAATATAATAAAATTTAGGATGACTTTAAAAGAAATAAAGTAATAATTTTTATATTAGAAACATTTTGAACCTCTTAAAATAACAGACGTTTTTTGGCCTTCTTATGGTTATCGTTATTAAACATAACGATTACGGCAGCAGTTTTAGACAGAGATTTTGCAGCCTCTTTTAAGAAATATATCTTGCGTCTGCGCTTTCGACACATAACCTTATTTTTACCTGTGGTTCACCGATTTTAAAGTTAACGAAAAATCCGTATTAACTTTTATTCTTCATAAGACATAAATTCATATTTAAATATATGCAAACACTTCTGTTGACTTCGTTTTTTAAAGTAGATGCAAACAATACAGTATAAGCAAAACACTAAAAGTAAGGTTAGGTTTGGTAGTAGAATAAAAAGCAAGTGTGCCAGATTGTAACATCTAAATTAATTACTGATTTAGAATATCCGTAAAACTGCAAGTCCGTTTTAATTTCTTAACACTATTTGATTTTTATTACTGCTATAGATTTTTCGCTAATTAGAGCCTAGGTATAAATGATATTTTAATTTATTCGGCATTAAAATTTAAACCTTTTAAATAATTGATATTAAAATTTCTACAATCCGGCAACCACGCAGTTTAACAATAACGATAACGATAAGCTCTACAGTATTCATCCGTAATTAAAGGAGTCCGGTATGGTTAATAACGATAACGGGTCATGTTTGCGTTACTGCGCAGTCTCAGAATAACGTTAACCACAACGGAATTGCAAAATAAGGGGTGCAAAATGTCTCTATTTTGTCTAAATATTTTTATGGTTTTATTTTAACTCATATAACTCGCTTTCGCAATAATGTGATCATATTAATAATACATAACAAATAATGATTCACATTATAAACTCCATACCTATTTGTTAGGCACTTTGTGGTTTACATTTTGAATTTGTTAACTCGTTATTTAATCTATGATTATTTTTAGAAGGGAATCCATAAAACGACTTTATAAAATAAATTATGGCTAAAGTACATTAGATATAAACCTTATTAAATAGATATCATAGGGAATATTAAAAATGTTCCAATAAATAAAAAATATTTGTTGTTTTCGTTTTTTTCGCCATATGGCAAATCGCTTTTAAAAACTTAAAAATATAGAAAAGCCATTTACGTTTTGATGCCATGTCGATCATCATTTACAAGATTGAAAAAAATATATATAATAATATTACAAGCGTCCCAATAAGTGCCATCAGAAAACATTTTTTTTTTAACATAAATCTCTCCGTCCTAACACGTACTGATTATATTTTATTTTGTTATTTTAAATCGGTAAGTTTAATGAAAAAATATAAAATGACAATCACTACGTTTATATCGAATAGTTGAAGCTAGCTTGAGTTAAAGCGGCTTTTAAAAGTGCTTTGAAAAAGCGATATAAACGCGCTTGAAAGTGACTTGAATCGTTCAAGTCGAGCCTGAAAAATTAGTATTGTTGACTTCACTAAAGCCGATTAGAAACACGATATAAACGATTCAAGCGGGCTTAATAACTGTCTAACTTCAGATGAATTCTTTCTCAAACGTCATCAGTGTTAATTTTATGTATGATTTTGACATTTTTGTAAAAAATATGAGTTAAAAAACAGGTGAAAAAACTTTAAAACACGCTCACACCAACAACAGCACATTAAACGGGACATATTAAAAGGTGAGGTTTGTTTTTCTTTTGATGTCTACTGTGAAGTTGGATGCAAATCTGCCGCATGCGTGCGACGATGGCCAAAAATGTGCTTGACCTCGATTTTTAATCGACTTTCAAGCCACCGAAATAAACACGTAGACTTCGAAATCGCTTCAAAGCCGCTTTGTTTCTAAGCCAGCTTCAACTATTCGATATAAACGTATAGTAAATTGCCTAATGTTACCAATACAGTGAGGGTATAAAAAGTCCTCCCCTCTCTTTATTTATTTAAATGGAACAAAATATCAAGATCGGGTACAAGATCGTTTGACTAGGTAAGGTTGCCTCATTACGTCACACATGTACCGCACTGCTGGTTCCTTGGCGCCAACATAGCAAACAAGGATGTCTAGACGGATAATGCTATGAGGGCGAAAGAGCGCGATATACAATATTTAAAAATCAGCTAGAATAATTATTGTTAAATAATTTATTAACAGGAAATAAAGAATTTACGGTAACAACTGGAATTAACAGTATTTAAAAGTATTTCTTTAATATTGACAAAAAACACAAACTACACTCTTAAAAACTTCATTAAATAATGAGCAAAATACATATGTGACGTATAGTCCGCCATGTTGCAAGGCTTACGAGGCAACCTTACCTAGTCAAACGATCTTGGATCGGGTAAAACTATTACTTAAACTACTTTTTGGCATAAAGATAATTTTGGCCACGTACCTTAGTGCCAAGGAGGCACTAGCAATTTTTTTACAAATGTAAAGCACCTCGTGATAAAGGCCTTTTAATCCTTTACTTAACGCCACTTTGCTTTTTGACAATCGGCCCAAGAGTTCCAGACTTAGGACCGTTTTAAATTTGGCCTATATATCGCTCAAATATTGCGGTTTTAATTAGGGCTGGCAAAAACCGGAAAAAGAACAAAACCGGTTAACCGGTTTTTAAAAAAATGAAAATCCTCACTTTCATTTCTTTCTATTCTACGTAACCCTGCCGCCCCCTAAAAACGCAGCTATGGGCTTTAATCTCCTCAGCCTTTTGGTAAATACGCCACTGTATAAACCGCAATCGACCAAAAACCTATTAATTGATATTCAAAGAACCGCTTTTCGATTTTGGTCCGATTATCCAAAAAAACCGTTATTCGAAAACCGATTATCCGAAAAACCGGTATTTGAAAACCGCTTTTTAAAACCGGTTAACCGATATTCGAAAACCGGTTAACCGGTTTTCAAATACCGGTTAACCGGTATTCGAAACCGATTTTCGGTTTTGGCCAAAACCGCGGTTAACCGAAAACCGGTTAACCGAAAAACCGGTTTCGGTTGCCAGCCCTAGTTTTAATAGCATTGGCTTGTAAGTCTGGAACGGATGGGCTGAGTTTAAACAACAAATGGGCATTAAGTAAAGAATCACAACACGACTGCCAATTTATTTTAAAGCAAATAATTGTTTATTTTTAATTTTGTGTTTTTTTACCGTGTTGTCCAAGGGTACTTTTTAGAAGAAATTAAAGTGGCTTTAATTTTTTTCTCGAAACGAAGCTACAAAGAAAATTTAAGAGACTAAAAAGTTGCATTATTAATTGCTTAATGGGAAAGAATATAAAAGTTTTGTTTAAAGTCAGTGGCCTACGTTTTTCTCTTAATAATAATAGGTGCGGTTCCCATTAAGACGCCGCTGGACCCAATTGCCTTAATCAGGGTAAAACTTTAGAAGCACCTTATAACATTTAATAAGTGTACCATATTTTATCCAAATCAGTTAAAGGATTTTTAAGATATTTAAAAAATAGCAACTTTTAAAAAGCTTTATCGCCCCATATCTTGGAAACAAAGCACCCTATCAAAAATCATTAGGACAAAATATCCTTAGAATTGTCCAAGGGATTGTCCCTTGTCCCTGTATAATATTTTTTCTTCTTATCATCTACGCTTAGCAACCCAATGGGTACTTACTTGGAATTTCACTAAGTTGTCGGGTTTTAATATCCTTAATACTATTTACCACAAATATTTTATAATTTGAGTTCATTACAGCGATGCCCGAGACATTTTTGGTATTTGTAAATATTTTAGCATCAACGACTTTTGCATCCTGTACTTTTTGAAAAATGTTAAATTTATGAATCAGCTTTCCAAACATATCATAGATAATAACGTTTCCATCGTCTTGGATGCATATAAGCTTTTCATCATTTGACCATCCCATGTGAACAATAGGTTTTTGGGTCCACTAAAAATTTCTATATTAAACTATTTAATATACAGAATGTCCGAAAAGGTGATGTCAAAAATTATAGGGTGATAGAGTGAGCCAAAATAATGTTAGTAGTTCATATAAAAAAGTTCTATCGCTTAGAAATATATATATATTTAAATGTTTACAAAAGATACTTACTTTAAATGAGGTTATAGAGAGACCTGATCCAGAAAAAATGGAAATAACAGGCTGCCCTGTTCCGTGAACTTTAACAACTTTTCTATCGTCCCTTCTTATAGCCAAGGGACCACCGTAAGAAGCAGCAGATACAATAAAATTTTCGAGTCGCAAGTTTTGCTTCCATTCCATAGAGTATATTTCAAACTTCCTTGGGAAGAAAAAAATTTGAATTATGTTAATTATTTTAGACATATTTTATTGCAAATTAAAATGAAACGACTTTTAGTACCATTTGCAACAGAATAACCTATTGTTTTTAGATGTCTCTACTAAACAAAAACTTGTTTTTGTCGAAAACGCTTTAAATTATCGGCATCTAACAATAGTACCTTTTTTAGCCAAGGATTTAAGCTACCCAAAAATACTTATTTTATTTGTTTATTATACAGGGTGTAAAAACAATTACCAATATTGTGTAAGAGTTAGTCTGCCCCTGGCGAACTATTGAAGGCAAATATTTTACCATAACATTTTAAAGAGCCTTTTTTTTTTTTTTTTATATCTAGGTTGGTTTGGCCTTACATACTAAGTGTTTTGGCCACGGAACTACTTATTTTACTCGTATATTTATCTTTACTTATATAAACACATATGAACAGGGAGTAACTTGTATTTATTATAATAAAAAAAAATATTTTATTATATTATATATGATATAACAAAAACTAATATATGCGGCTCATTAACTTTGTTTGCCGATGATACCTCTATATTTTGGCATGACACAGACACAGAGAGATTGCAAAAGTCGATTTCCAATGATACTAAGATCATTAAAGAGTGGTGCGACTGTAACTTTCTCTCATTTAATATATCTAAAACAAACGTTTTACACTTTAACTGCACTTTGAGTGATGTTTATTTGGGTGATCAGCTAATAGAGAGTAAAACTAGCACAAAGTTTTTGGGTATTACCTTAGATAATAATCTAAAGTTTGAAAGGCATATTGAGAATTTGGCAGGAAAGCTAACCAGGGGTTGCTATGCCATTGGCATGACTTTTAGGGAACTGGGGTTATCAGTTTCTAAGCAAGTATATTTTGCTCTTGTGGAGTCCCATTTAAGGTATGGTTTGCCATTTTGGGGTAGTTGCTCTAAAACTCTCTTTACTTCAATATTTTTAATTCAAAAGAGGGCTGTTAGAGACATGTGCAATGCTAGTCCTAAAGACTCATGCAAGCCACTTTTTAGCAGACATAAAATATTAACTTTACCATGTTTGTATATTCTGGAGTCTGTTTGTTTAGTTTTTAAAAGACAGGAAGAATATAGAAGAGAAGAGACGCCATATAACACTAGAAACTGTCATAATCTGGTGTTACCAATACCCTCTAGTACATTGATGCGCAATTCTCTTCTGTACAATTCCAAAAAATATTCAATCACTTACCTTTGTACATTAAATCTCTAGCAAATTATAAAAAATTTAGGAACCAAGTTAAAAACCTACTGTTGGGCAAGATTTATTATGATGTAAGTGAATATTTTTCTGACAGTTTTGAATTTTTAAATGTTTGTGTATTTTTTTAATATATATATTTTTTGTATGTATTTAGAATTTTTTTTGTGTGCTTCTTAAAAGTTTATGAATTATGTGTTTTTGTGTTTTTACTTGTAAATATTTTAATTATTAGATTTGTTTTCTCTTTGTCAACAAGAACTATTTATTTTCTTAAGAAAAGTTATTCAAGAAAAGCCGATTTTCAGCGGCGGTCTTTAAGGGCACATATCTCTGCAAAGAGAGACTTTAGAAAAAAATTATAGAAACTTTATTCACGTGTTCTATATGAATCTGAGAGATTTCCCACATATTCTTAGACATCCTGTATAAACATGTACAAAATGGTTAATACATTTTTGATAATAGTACCTATCCTAATATTTTTAGGTCGGTCTGGTCATTCAGTAAATTTATTGATGGGTTTTTATTGGGTTTATAAATTTCTATTAACTCTAAGATAAGAAATGGAATAAAAAACCAAGCAGAATTTAACGAAAACCCTCTAACATCACTAACTCACATTTTTTTAAATACGGTCCTGATATTTTAATAGCAAAATATCAAAGCCAATTTTATTTTAAATTCATATTATGGTTTAACCGTAATACGGCTCTGTATTTTTCAGAATTCGGTAAAAATAGTAAGCTCTACATTTAAAAACAATACATTAGTTTAGTAAAAATAATAAGTAATAATGCACAAATAATAAATGATAATATTATTTACTTATAAAATAACAATTTTTATACGAAACTTGTTTCAGCTTTTTTCTACTCAGGTAAATCTGACAACAACCAAAACATCTTTGATAATTTTTAATTGTAATTTATCTAAAATATTAAAAAGATTTAAAAACAAAATATTAAGTTGGTAGTAAATAATTTGTTTTTCTTAAGGTCAAAGCACACTAGGCGCTCAAGTCTAAGTACGTTCACGGTTCTGTCAAAATATTTTACATACTTTTTAAATGAATGACCTTGAAAAACATTTATTTAAATAGCATGTTAAATATTTGACCGGTCCGTAAGCTTACCAAAACCTGAGCGCCTAGTGTGCTTTGACCATTAACATTGACGGTATGATCATAAAAGTCTTTTAAGTTGTGTAGTATTTGCGCAGATTAAGGATCCTACCATCATTAAATTTAAGGATGTGATAGTGTGTCATTAGATGCCAATTTTGGATGTACAAGTTTTTGCCTATTACTTCCAATTAAAAAAAAACTTTGATATTTTAAAGGAAACACCCTGTATATTTTTTAAAATTCCTGATATAAATGATTATAATGGCTTGTAAAAGTAGAGCCTTTTAAAAGAACTATTTCAAGCATTTTAAGTTTTTGTGATGTTCATTTGTTTTCCCATAAAACTGCATTTTGTAAAGTCATTTGGACATTTTTCAACTCCGTTTTCTCTAAAACCAAAAATGTTAGATTATGGGTATAATTAAGGTTTTTTATCAGGAATAACCTGGAGAACTTAAATACTGAGCAATACAACAATTATTTTTATTTACATATAGAGAGGTACCACCCATACAGAAACAAATATTTAAAAATATTTTAATAACAACTATTAGCCTTAATAAAATAACTAGAATACCTAAAACCCCCGATGACAAATAAGCAATTGGCAACATTGTCACAAGGACATTTTCCAAAATGGCCGACATGGTTTACTATGTGGTTTTACTTGTATGTTTAATATTTTGTTCTTCATTGAATTTTTATTTAATTTTCTGCAATTTTTTGGTTTATTTACAATAAAAACATTTTATTATTGAACAATGACGCGGTGTTTTGGGCTTAGTTGCTTAAATAATGACGATATGATACCAGCATCTTCAAATAAAAGTCCCTAAATGTTAGTACATACTGCATACATACCAGAGTTGGGTAGTATTCGAATTTAAAAAGTTTAAGTTTATATAATTTCCGGTTAAACCGGAAGTAATATACATATGGTAATCGATCTAAAATTGACAATATATATATATATATATATATATATATATATATATATATATATATATATATATATATATATATATATATATATATATATATATATATATATATATATATATATATATATATATATATATATATATATACTAGCTATGATTCCCGGCTTCGCTCGGGAGTTTATATGAGACCCAAATAACCGTTGTTCTGAATGAAGTTCAACTACTCGACAACAGATGGCGCCACTACACATATTTTACATTTTTGCAACCCACAACCACCCACTTCCACCCACCCCGACCAAACTCCCTTACTCACAATGGGAGACCAAGGGGTATTTGTAACCCCGACGGGAAGTCGATCGGAGTTGCGGATGATAGCGAAAATCGTGGACACACGAACGTACATTAGCATTTTATATAATACTAGCTATGATTCCCGGCTTCGCTCGGGAGTTTATATGAGACCCAAATAACCGTTGTTCTGAATGAAGTTCAACTACTCGACAACAGATGGCGCCACTACACATATTTTACATTTTTGCTACCCACAACCACCCACTTCCACCCACCCCGACCAAACTCCCTTACTCACAATGGGAGACCAAGGGGTATTTGTAACCCCGACGGGAAGTTGATCGGAGTTGCGGATGATAGCGAAAATCGTGGACACACGAACGTACATTAGCATTTTATATAATACTAGCTATGATTCCCGGCTTCGCTCGGGAGTTTATATGAGACCCAAATAACCGTTGTTCTGAATGAAGTTCAACTACTCGACAACAGATGGCGCCACTACACATATTTTACATTTTTGCCACCCACAACCACCCACTTCCACCCACCCCGACCAAACTCCCTTACTCACAATGGGAGACCAAGGGGTATTTGTAACCCCGACGGGAAGTCGATCGGAGTTGCGGATGATAGCGAAAATCGTGGACACACGAACGTACATTAGCATTTTATATAATATATTAGATTAGATTAGATTTAGATTTAGATATATATATATATATATATATATATATATATATATATATATATATATATATATATATATATATATATATACATATATATATATATATATATATATATTGAACTTGACCACATTGTTATGTTACTGCGGTCTAGGAGGGAGAGTTGTAAAGCTGAAGCAGTTTGGTTAAGCGGATAAACAACGTAACACTAATTCTCATGTTACTACTAATGTAAAATTAAATTCTGATTTATAAACTTGGCCTAAGGAACCACCCAGTATAATTTTATTTTTGTTAGGTGTAAAAAGTATATCAAACCAAAGAGTAATAGAACATTATATTATTCTTTATACTGTGCCACAACTATGTAGCCCTTATAATGAAATGTGTAAATATATTTTTTTAATCCTCAAAATTAACTTTTTAGTAAATACGCCTCTCTGAATTAACAGGGCAGAGATGTATAAATCATTGACGATAAGATGCTTTTTTGTCATAATTTTAACAGAAATAATTATTTAAAAAAATCCAAGGTAATTTTCTAGAAAATGGGAGCAACTCCGATTTTGACGAAATTTGGTATACGGGGGTTTTTGGGGCGCTGATCATGAATCTGAAAGAATTATATGGCGGAAACGTTTCGTTCTCGAGATATCCATCATCAAAGTTGATATTTGAACTAAGCTTATTTTCACTATATTCCCCCTTCTTTTTGCACACAATTCTTGATTTAAAGCTAAAGTGTCGCACAATATTTGATTTTCACCTTTTAAAACCCCGTTTTTCTACGTTTTTACATTATTTTTGAATTAAATTGCGTGGCTTTTCTTTGATAATCCGGCAACCATACATACACATAGGGCTTCATGGCAAACTGGGATTAAAATGATTCAAAGTATAGCTATGCAGTTTAATGCAAAAATAATGTAAATAATAGTTTAAAAAAACTAAAAAAACACGCTTTTATATGCAACCGAACTAAAAATTAGAAAATAATTTTTCATTAAAAAAATATTGTCATTTCATAGTAAAAAGCGTGGGGTGCATTTTACTATTTTTTCATAACTTTTCCATCATAGATATTTGCAAATATAATAATTATAACATTTAATATATTTATCACCCCACGCTTTTTACTATGAAATGACAATATTTTTTTAATGAAAAATTATTTTCTAATTTTTAGTTCGGTTGCATATAAAAGCGTGTTTTTAGTTTTTTAAACTATTAATTATTTTTCATTTTTTAGTTTCTGCTACTCTTGACAAAATGGCGAAAAATTTTTTAATGAACAAGAGTGGCAAATTTTAAAATTTTTCCAACAGATTGCAACTCACTAAAAATTTCTTCTTCATTAAGTAGCAAAGTTTGAAATTTTGCCAACAGATGGCAATCCAGGCAATGTTTGGACCGTTGCCAATATATTGCAACCCACTAAAAAATTTCTTCTTCATTTAATAGCAAAGTTTGAAATGTTGCCAACAGGTGGCAACCTAGGTGTTGTTTTTATATTTTTATAATATAAAGGAAAATTTTTTTCCTGGCGATCCAAAAAAAGAATGTTAATTTTTATTAATTGCACATTATGTATTATGTATACATTACACATAATGTAATTTTTATTATGGAATCCTTGAACTAATGGTGCAACTAACTCTATATTTTTATTGTTCATAAAAATTGAACACTCATGGTGCAACTAACCATATTGTGTAAAAACTAAAAAATTTCTTCTTCATTTAATAGCAAAGTTTGAAATGTTGCCAACAGATGGCATCCTAGGTGTTGTTTTTATAATATAATGGAATTTTTTTCCTGGCGATTCAAAAAAGATAACGGGATACTGTTTTTAAATTATTGCATCTTCATCGGTCCTTGACACGTGTGCAAAGTTTCAAAGAAATCGAATAGCTGGAAGTTGGTTAAAATTAGGCTCAAAGATTCCGTTACATAGATAGATAGATAGATAGATGGATAGTTACAACCCAAGTTAATAAAAGCGTGTTAAAAAAAACTGGGACATGAGAATCCAAGTAGGGAATACTAATTTTTTAGACGTGGCTGTCACAAAATTACATTGTTTTGACTAGGGCTGGCAAAAACCGGCAAAAAACAAAACCGGTTTCGGTTAAAACCGGTTAACCGAATATTAAAAACCGGTATCAAAAACCGGTTAGTTCTGGTTAGTTCTGGTTAGTATAGACAAGACAACCTACATTTAGATCCGCAGTGGCAAGAAGCATATTTCGGATTTTTACGACCTCGCGCAGTGGGTGGACGAACATGCGCACTTAAAAGCCGTGGCAAAATACAAACACCGGCACCCCGTGCCCTTCGTCCGCGATCTGACCGTAACGCTCATTAGCTACCGTACTTCGCCAGAAAACCAGGACGCCGTCAACAAATTCTTTCCTATAAAGCGGATAGTTTGTTTGGTGCCGGGTGCGTTTACCCTCAACTGGCTTGAGTACAAACCGTTTTTTTCGCCCATGAAATATAACTTTTGTTTCGCGCAGGTTATAACATTGGCAATCCATCGAGATCACTGCTATTGACACTCGAAGGAATACTTTGGGTAAAAATATTTTTATTTTGGAAATTTGCGAAAAAATCCTTTTCGTTAATTTGATTAAATTCTATCGATATAGGTACGCCAAATTTTTTATGCAAGATTTTCAGATGCCTCTAACCATCACAAAAATTGATTCGGGATTTAGCGAAATAATTCGAACAATTTACAAAAAAATAGAGAGGATTCAGTGTCAAAACTTGGATTTTGCTGGGTGGGGCAAAGAAAAAAACAACTTTTCTCAAATTCCAAAATAAAATTTTTCCTTTCCATAGTGATCCTCTCACAAGCAACAGCATCTGGTAAAAAATAGGTGTGGGTCCCATGTCTCAGTTTTTAAATAAAATAATTTAAAAATACTTACTACGCCCATGAATCTAAATATTGACTTTTATAACAATATTCAAAACGGAATAAGTTGTCTATTTATATGCTGATTACCTACCTCAACGGTAAGTGGCAAGATATAAAAATATTATAACAATAAACCAGTGTTGAATTCAGACATTTTTTCCGGGGAGAAAATTAATATTCTCGCAAGGGATCCTGATTAAAGTACCAAAAAAAATGGTGGCACCCTCAAAAAAGTTAAAGAGCAAACAAAAGGTCTTTTGGTTTCAAAACCAAATTTATTTCGGGGGATGTCCCCCTGGGCCACCCCTGAATTGAACTCTGCAATAAACGCAATTTCATTTATTCATATGCTGATTAACTACCTCAACGATAAGTGGGCAAGATATAATAATTAATAGTTTAAAAAACTAAAAAACACGCTTTTATATGCAACCGAACTAAAAATTAAAAAATAATTTTTCATTAAAAAAATATTTTCACTTCATAGTAAAAAGCGTGGGGTGCTTAATATATTAAATGTTATAATTATTATATTTGCCAATATCTATGATGGAAAAGTTATGAAAAAATAGTAAAATGCACCCCACGCTTTTACTATGAAGTGAAAATATTTTTTTAATGAAAAATTATTTTTTAATTTTTAGTTCGGTTGCATATAAAAGCGTGTTTTTTAGTTTTTTAAACTATTAATTATTTTTCATTTTTTAGTTCGTTATATTGCACAAAATTCTTAATATAACAGTAAATTAGAACATACTATTTAATTAAGCAGCAAAAAGAAAATAACCAGCCCCCTATGAAATGACAATGGTAGCAAATTTTAAAATTTGCAAAGATTGCAACTCACTAAAAAATTTCTTCTTCATTAAGTAGCAAAGTTTCAAATTTTGCCAACAGATGGCAATCCAGGCAATGTTTGGACCGTTGCCAACATTTTGCAATCCACTAAAAAATTTCTTCTTCATTTAATAGCAAAGTTTGAAATTTTTCCAACAGATGGCATCCTAGGTGTTGTTTTTATAATATAATGGAATTTTTTTTCCTGGCGATTAAAAAAAAGATAAAGGGATACTGTTTGCAGATTATTGCATTGTCATGGGTCCTTAATACGTGTGCAAAGTTTCAAAGAAATCGAATAGCTGGAAGTTGGTTAAAATTAGGCTCAAAGATTCCGTTACATAGGCAGAAAATCAAATATTGTGTGACACTTTTGCTTTAAATCAAGAATTGTGTGCAAAAAGAAGGAGGAATATAGTGAAAATAAGCTTAGTTCAAATTGGAACTTTGATGATGGATATCTCGAGAACGAAACGTTTCCGCCAAATAATTCTTTCAGATTCGTGATCAGCGCCCCAAAAACCCCCGTATACCAAATTTCGTCAAAATCGGAGTTGCTCCCATTTTCTAGAAAATTACCAAATCCAAGTTAAATCGTTAAAGTTAAAAAAACAAGAACTGGTTGGGCATCAAGCAATTATAGGTCAATTAAAATTAACTCTATAATAAACTAATGTTTTTATGTAAATCAATGCATAACTTTGACCAATACTTTTAATTAAAATAAACACTTAAAACTTACCTAAAATAAAGATCCCTCCCAAGAAGGAACCAGTCCGCCGTTATTAGTGCAGTAGACATTTTATTTTAGAAAATATATTAATATTAATTATGAAAACAACAAATAAAAAATAGCAATAGATAAATATAAACAACAGGACACAAAACTGACATAACCATATGACTTAAATCAAATTCTGTCAATTTATTGACATTTTATGTATATGTGTATAAATTACCGTATATCGGAATTTAAAAAATCTTGGATTATGTACATGACGAAACTTTTGAAATCATCAAGGAACGCCCAAGGCTACCTCTAGGAAAAGTTCGACATTTTCCTTGAATAATTCCAATTTTTAAATAACAATCAAGTATATTTTAGCTAGACGTCTAGACGTTTAAAAATCAAAATCAAAAAACCACAGAAGTGGAAATATTTCAACATGACTCTGGGCTCCGATTTTCCACTTGGCAGTAGAAATTTCTGATCAAAAGGGTATTTTGTTTGCTTTTTCTATTACAATTAAAAGAAGGTAATTTAAAAAGAGAGGGAAGAAACCTTTTCCATCATGTCTACACTTCCTAAGTCGAAAATCGAGGCCCTGGAGTACAACAGTCATCAGAAAATGACGAAATGACGAGAAGTATGTTTTTCTCTTTGTCTATTGCATGTAACTTGCTGTTCTAATTCATGGAATTCCCCTCAAACGAATGGATGCTATATACGGAAATAATAAAAATAAATTTTCAAGTGTTTATAAAGTATTAAACGTGAGAATTTCGTCTTTCCCCTTTACGTAAACAAAATTTTGTAAGCTGATAAGATTGATAAGCAAGTAATAGATTAGTAGAATATTAATACTTATAAAAATAACGTTACGTTTGCGCAATACGGTCGTAGTTGCAGAACGACTTTATTAAACCGGGGATTTTTCTGGTCGCTGCCTTACGTCTCTCTCCCCTTAGACAATCCAAAGTCTGGTAAAAGGGGAATAACCGAATTCCAAAATTGTGATTCAAGCAGTGGAAAGGTGGGTACTTCACTTATCTCATTGTATCTCTGTCATTGTCTTGTTTTGCGTCGTGAAAGCTAATAATTCCAATTTTGTTTTAGTACTTATTTCACTAAAGACCTCACAAAGGAGGTTATATTTTTATCATTGTTTTTATAGTGAGTGCATTAGACAACCTTAAGCTATTAAAATGATGTTTGAGCAACAAACTATTAATTCTATACCTGTGTTAAACCCTATTGGAAATGTTCCTGTACGATCTGTTGTGCCCAGTAAGTTTTTAAATGCTAGACTTGGCTTATCCAAACACTTTTATGGAATCTTTATTTTCTAACCACACTGTGGTACACCTCATGATACAAAAATTACAAGATTGTATTTGTTGTATCATGGGTACACCTATTTTAGCAATACAATAAGTATTTAGAAGTTTAACTAATTGTTATATATGACTTAAATGAATAGAAATTGAACTAAATTTTGGGTAAATCCAAGCCTGGTCAGATGTCACCTCATAATATTACCAACAAATAAATCTTTAAAACCATGGCTTATATTGCTGTATGTATTTTTCTGATCTTGTTTCAAATTCTTATAGTCCCTGTAATAATTATGGTTTAGTATAAATAAATTATTTTTAAAGAAAAAGTTAATTTCCTTTAACCAAAGATGGGATCTCGAATGAAACTCATGTTTTTATTATGCTTAGTATGGTTTGATGACTTATAAATAGATGTATTTGATTATATACATGTGTTGGAAAAATATATTTAGAAAAAGTATAACTTTAAGAAAGGATTACCTATGTACTCTAGGTTCTATATAGTGTGAACACCTAGTATAAAAAAGTATACATTTTGGGAATTTTAAAAATGTACCTTTTGGGAAATTTAAAATAAGTATACATTTTTAATTAGTTTACTTAACATTGGGAAATTTGCTACATAAAAATATACGTGAGGTGTCAAGGTCTTAAAAGTATAAATTAAACAATTTTCTAGGTTACTTTTATAATAATAAAATAAAAAACATTAAACAAACTGGGTAGCGTAGAAATGCAAAACAAACACTAGAAAATTTGATATTTAAAAAAGAGAGAAAAGAAGTTAGAGAGATTATTAGATAAGAAGTAGTTAGTGAAGTCAAGCATAAAGTTAAAGTTTTAGTTCAGCCCCCGTACGGGCTACCCTGAGTGGGGGTATGCCCATACCAAATTTAGTTAGTTCAATAAGTTAAGTTGGTCCTAAAAAATGCAAAGTTAGTTTTGATGGTCCACCGGACCCAAGAAGATAGTTCCATATGGTACGTTTGCCCAGTGACGTAAAGTAGTATTTCAAAATGTCAAGTGGCCCTATATATATGTATTTAAAATATACGTCACAATAGGACTCTATCAGCAGCGGTTGGTGATAGCCAATTTGGTGAATCAACTCGCACCATAGGTAAAAACTAATGTTTTAAATTTTATTTATGCCTCTTACTATAAGTAATTAATCCATTTTTAGTGATAATATGTTAAATAGTAAAACAAATAACGGGTGATTTTTAGACTGTAATAATCATCAGTTTAAAAAAAATGATTAGTATATTTAACAATGGTTCGGGTTGACCTACCAAATTGGCCATCACCAGCCGCTGCTGCACTCTATATCTATGTATATTTACTACAGATGTGATTAAGGGTTCGAAATTTAATTCTAAACAATACAGAATTTTAGATTAAATTTGGCAGTTTCTTAAAACTTTGCAATTTAGGATTCTCTAACTTTTATTGCATTAAACATTATGTTACCTACTACTGGCATTTAAAACTAACTAGGTATTACCACAGTTAATATCATAGAGTTTTAATAGTGTGCATAAATTTGATGAATGTATTGAAACTTTTGATAAGCTTTAATGAATAATACCCTAAAATATTAGTTTTTAGGAACATTTAGGGGTGCTAAATTTTTTCTTTTTTTTTTTGGTATTTTTCGTTAAATACGGTAAACACTAACTTAGAAATTAAGCATTAGATTATTTATTTATTTATTTATTAACAGATACTCCATTTTACAACAATTAATTACAATATACAAAAAATACATAACAATATTTAACAAAATATAATTTTTAAATACATCACAGTAGAGCAACATTACAGACCATTAAATCACTTTAAAAAATAATACTCATAATAATAATTTAATTCTAACTTACGCTAAGAGATCATTAAAGACGAATCAGCACCCTCTTAAAACTAGGAAGAGTAACATCAAAACGCAAATTTAATTCATTAAATTCACTCTGCATTCTCACCAATGGAGCATGCAAGCCATAATTATTTCTCTGGTGCTCTAAGTAGAATAAGTTATTTGATCTTGTTCAATGAACGGTGGAAAAATTTAGACGACTTAGAAGATAACCTGAATCAATATCACCATTTATGAGTTTGTATAGAAAACACATATCAGCATGAAGCCTTCGTTTTTGTAATGTACATAAGTTAAGTCTAGAAAGAGCTTCGTTGTAGTCAGTGTGACCATCCAACAAAGGTATTCCCAACTTAAAGGCACAGGAGCGTAGAAACCTCCTTTGGACAGCCTCAACCTCCGTGATATGCGCAGCGTACTGAGGAGACCAAACCTGGCTTGCATACACCAACATAGAACGCACAAAAGAACAATACAATATTCTATAAACTTGACATGAAAGGTCCCTACAAAATCTTGTCACAAAACCCAAGCTCCTTTTCGCACGCTTCACCAGCGATGCGATATGGCTGTTAAACAATAATTTGTAGTCTAAAACTACCCCCAAATCAGTCACCTCACTAACTCGCTCAAGAGTCACACCATAAATGACATATTCATAAACCACTGGATGTCTTATTCTAACAAAAGTAATGGAGCAACACTTCTCAATGTTTAAGCCAAGACCATTCATCTTAGACCATAGAGACAAATTATCGATGTCAGATTGTAATAAGTCACAGTCTGCGCGAGTGTGAATTTCTTTATAGAGTTTCATTAGGCATTTATTTTATACAATTTTTTTGGAGACTCCAAAATAAGTAGATATAACACACAATCCTCTATTGTTTACAATTATACAGGGTGTTTTCTATCCTAACTGTGGTATGAAACTTCTTGAAGTGATTCCTTATGTTATTTTATGAAAAAAGTTTCTATAAACCAATGCTTTGTTTCTGCGACACAGGGCATGCAAATTAAAAAATTCGGCATTTTATAAATATCTTAAATATCCTTAAACCACTTTGGTTTAAAGTTTGTACAGATCGTTGGATGTATTAAAACGCTTATTTAGCCCTCACAGGCACTAAATAGGCGTTTTATTACATCAAACGACTGTATCAAATTTAAATCAAATCGTTTTAAGGATTTTTATATTTACAATACACCACTTAAAAAAAACTTTATCAAGTTAACAGCCTTACCAGATATTTTTGGTCATTTTTTTTTGGTAATAGTTCCATATAGCGGTTTTCGCTATTATAAGAGACTTTTGAAAAATTCTTTTTCAGGGCGTTTCTATAGGTCCATTATGACACAAATCTGTGTGCGCGTTTTCCAAAATCCATTTCTATAATTTATTATTAATAAAAACATAGTTACGGGACGGTGGAGTGAATAGGGGTGCTGGGTGGGGACGAAACAGTAGAAATCCTACATTAAACGCCCAAAAACAGTATTTCCACAGTCACACCGCACTTTCTGTTTACAAAATGTCCAAAAAATTGTTTAAAAAATTAAAAATAAATAATAGTACAATAATCCCGCCATGGCTGTCACTGCATAAAAAGAAGAAGTTTGCAATAGAACTGTAAATGTCTTGCGATGTTGCCAAATAAAGTGAGAAAGTGTCAATAGCTTATAAAAAAGGAAGATACAGGACAAAATTCATATGAAAAATTAAGTTATCCCTTCTTCCTATTATAATTTGTAGAGAAAAAAGGAAAATACCTAAACATAAAGAAGGAGGCATTTCTACAAAAAATACCATTGTTTCTCATGGAAATGGTGGATAATCCCCAGAAATAGGCTTGGTGTTAATTCTTCATAAGAAGTTTGGCAACACTGCTTCTATCAAGACTGTCATTTTCATAATGACGAACTTCATGTTATCAGCTGACCAAAATAAATGCGCCTATTTTCCTTCTTTAATTAATGGCGGACGAGATATCTCATATGTGTAGGATAGTTTTCCGAAAAATTTAATACTTTCCAAAATAAATTTACATTTTTCATGTGCCCCGAGTGCAGTGTATTAATGTTTTCTTGTGTTTGACGTTGGATTTATACTGTTTTGTCCCCACCCAGCACCCCTGTTCACTCCACCGTCCCGTAAATATGTTTTTATTAATAATAAATTATAGAAATGGATTTTGGAAAACGCGCACACAGATTTGTGTCATAATCGACCTATAGAAACGCCCTGAAAAAGAATTTTTCGAAAATCACTTATAATAGCGAAAACCGCTATATCGAACTATTACCTTTTTTTTTTTAGTGTCACAATTTGTATTGTTTTTCAGATATGGCAACATACCCAACGCCGCCATCAAGCAGCGGAGATTCACCACAGCCCATATATTATGTAGCTTCTCCTAATTCAAACAGCTTTTCAGTTGCATCCCTGAAATGCCCCAACACTATATTCAAGCACAGATGTGCCTACAGATAATAACATGATGAACATTACAAGTATGAAGTTAGAGCAAGGTAAGTGACATCTATTGGTTATCTTGGTAACCCCTGAGATAAATAAGTTGTTAGGTAATTAAAAATGGTATATTTGATGTCATTGCATTGCATAGTATTATTGGTGGTTGTGATATAATTTAATTAATGTTTGTATGAGGTATAAAGTTGTTAGTAAGCAGTTAATAATTTTAAAATAATTCATTTTCATTGTTAAAAAAAAAAAAAAATGGTGACTACATGATAGTATAAAACTTTAAAGAAAAACAAGCATCAAAAGCAAAAATGATATTTCTAAAAACCTCTGTGAATTTTCTCTTTATAATAATTGCAAGATGATATAAAATAATAAAACTTTAAATAGTAGAAATAAAAGCTATATTAAATAAGTACTTAAAAATAACGCACAAAAGTCATATTTTGGTAATTTTCTAGAAACCTGCGGCAACTCCGATTTTAACGAAATTTGGTATACGGGGGTTTTTGGGGCGCTGATCACAAATCTGAAAGATTTTTTGGCGGAAACGTTTTGTTCTCGAGATATTCATCATCAAAGTTCAAATTTGAACTAAGCTTATTTTCACTATATTCCCCCTTCTTTTTGCACACAATTCTTGATTTAAAGCTAAAGTGTCACACAATATTTGATTTTCACCTTTTAAAACCCCGTTTTTCTACGTTTTTTACATTATTTTTGCATTAAATTGTGTGGCTTTTCTTTGATAATGCGGCAACCATACATACACATAGGGCTTCATGGCACACTGGGATTGAAATGATTTAAAGTATAGCTATGGCAATTTAATGCAAAAATAATGTAAAATACGTAAAAACGGGGTTTTAAAAGGTGAAAATCAAATATTGTATGCCACTTTTGCTTCAAATCAAGAATTGTTTGCAAAAAGAAGGGGAATATTGTAAAAATGGGATTAGTTTAAAATTCAAGTCTGATGATAAATATCTTAAGAACGAAACGTTTCCGCCAAAAATTCTTTCAGATTCGTGATCAGCGCCTCAAAAACCTCAGTATACCAAATTTCGTCAAAATCGGAGTTGCCGCAGGTTTCTAGAAAATTACCTCGAAAATTACCCATATTTTTTATGTTATGAAATTAATATTGCCGCATATACAATATCTCATGCAGTGGCAATTTACAACTGTTATTATCTCAAAAACTACTAATGGTATCATTTCTCTAAAAAAGTATGTTTTACTGCATATAAACTTTATAATTTAGTTACTTTAATTCCAGCTCCATTCTTGAGGTTTATTGAACAACCTACCAACAAATTCAGATTTCGATACAAATCTGAAATGGCTGGAACACACGGCAGTCTTTGTGGTATGACTTCTGATAAGTCAAGAAAACAGACATATCCTACAGTTGAGGTAAGATAACATTTTTTTTTAAGACAAAACGCCAAAGCTACATTTACAAACTTTGGTATCTAAAAGGTTTTGTGCATGTAAAATTAAACAGTTACAGTATACAGGGTGTTTCCTAATTAAAGTAAGAAAATTTATGGGTGTATTTCTAGGCCAATTTTGTGAAAAAAGTTCATATAAACCAAGGTTAGGTAGTTTATATTTATAAGGTTGCGACATATCCTCAACTTTTAGGCGGTTCGAGGTCGGGGACGCAAGAAAGGGCACTCCACGGAGAAAAGTTGGCAAGACTGGGTAAAATCAAAGCTGATGATCAATCCAGTGGCGTCCAGAATTTGCGCATTTCATTTTGCATTGTTTTGGAAGTGATATTTATTGAAAGATGTAATTCCAAATGTTTTTTATTTAAAGTAAAAAGAATTTACAACTTAATAATAATTAAAAACTGTTGTGTAAAAGGTTGTTCTACTAATACAATAAACTGTATATTTCCGGTACTGAACAACATGGCCGAAAAATGGGAGATGTGACGTCATAATACGTCAAAGCAATATGGCCGAATGTCGTGACCTTATATAGACTGACTTTGCATATAAACATAAGTCTGGAAATGCGAATTTGTCACATTGATACTACAATTTTGTGGCATAATAAAAATGTAAATGATTTAAACAAAAATATTGAAAAAGATGTTTTAATAATTAAACAATGGTGTGATTCAAATTTACTTTTTTTTAACATAAATAAAACAAATATATTGACATTTAGGTGTAACCTTAATCAGGGGCGGTCATATCGACTTTCTGAGGGGGTCATGGGCCGAGGGGACCAGCCTTGGGGGAGCCATGACATCAATAAATGCCCAAAATGCCCATATTTGCCATTAGACATGTATGAAATAGAAAGGATGTGGCATCAAAGGGGGCATGGCCCCCATGGCTCTCCCCTATGACCGCCCCTGAACTTAATAAAATCACTTTAAATAATGAAATTATTAATAATCCTTCATTAACTAAATTTCTTGGTATTTATGTAACCTTAATTTTTGTTAGAACATATTGAAAATGTATGTAAAAAAAATAGCTCAGGTTGTTATGCTCTTAGAATTTTTTCTACTGAACTTGATTTTCCACTACTGAAAACTAGTTATTTAACATTAATTGAGTCAATAATAAGATATGGTATCTGTTTCTGGGGAAACTCTAGTCAAAATCTGTTTTGTTTGCAAATTAAAATCTAGGGAATCTTGCAAACCTTTATTTATTAAACATAAGATATTGACACTGACATCTATTTTTATATATTAATATTGTGTTTTTAAATAATTTTTATAATCTATTGAATAAATATAATAAAAAATACTGAAATAAATAATAAATGTCACTATATCAAAATCATTTGCACTTTTTCATTGAAATGTTTGTATGACCATTAATAAATAATATTTAACATTCTATTGTTAAAAGAAGGTCGTTATTTTTGCTTCCTCAAGATTTAGTATTCCCTCCTTGCTTCATCCTTTTGTATATGCTAATGGTTTAATTTTAAGCGCTTATGGTTTTATAAGGAATGCATTTCAAGGTTTAGATTAATAAACTAGCATTTCGTAAATGAAAAAGCATTTTGTATACAGGGTGTTCATTTAAAAACTTTCCACTCAAGTTGATCTTTCGAAACGAGACGGATTTAAGAAAAATCGCCGAAACACGTCAAGATATTTATTGAGGGGAACGCTTTTTACAAAAATTGGACGGCGCCCCTTTAACCCCTTAACCACCAGGGCCACCACCCCAAAATTCTTAAATGAGAAGGCGGGTCGAGTGATACATCATTTTAAAGCTCCTGACGATTACTTTATAACCCTAGAATATGAAGTCAATATCTTCACCTATTACAAAATGGCGGTACTTTAAAAATTACCTAAATACCTGATTTGGATGGCCATATTTCCGAAACTAATAAAGTTAGATGTACTTAATATGGTGTTTTCTTAAAGCTCATTTAAAGATCTTTTTAATGGTAGAATAATATACAGGGTTCTTAAATAAAAAAAAAATGTACTTTTTCTTCTATCCTGTATATTACTACCAGTATCACTATTAAAAAGACTTTGAAAAGAGCTTTAAGAAAACACCACATTAGGGTACATCTAACTTTATTAGTTTCGGAAATATGGCCCTCCAAATCAGGTATTTAGGTAATTTTTAAAGTACCGCCATTTTGTAATAGGTGAAGATATTGACTTCATATTCTAGGGTTATAAAGTACTCGTCAGGAGCTTTAAAATGATGTATCACTCGACCCGCCTTCTCATTTAAGAATTTTGGGGTGGTGGCCCCAGTGGTTAAGGGGTTAGGGGCGCTGTCCAATTTTTGTAAAACGTTCCCCTCAATAAATATCTTGACGTGTTTCAGCGATTTTCTCAAATCTGTCTCGTTTCGAAGATAACTTGAGTGGAAAGTTTTTCAATGAACACCCTGTATATATTTTTTAATTTAGGGAGCGTTGCCATGAGAAACGAAGTTAGGCGAGCGCGCACGACAACTGCCGAAATCAGTTTCGGTTTCAGCGGCAGTATCGGCCAACCGAAATTGGCCGAAACCGAAAGTTCGGTCGGACATTAAAAACATTTAAAATCTAGTAAATTTGCAATTAAATTTTAATGTAAATTCTGGTTTTGTTGCAGTTAATGAACTGTTCAGAAAAAGCTGTAATAAGGTGTTCAATTTATCAATATAACATTGAAGATGATTTTAAACCTCATCCTCACAGACTGATAATGAAGAGGGGAAGAGATGAATTTGATGATCCCCATGATATTCAAGTTGGACCTGAGGAAGGTTTTGTTGCAACGTAAGTTGTTTATAATTATATTTAATGATATTTTCTTGTTTACTCTTTAATGTAAAGCCGCGTCCAGACTTGCAACAATTCCCCAAACATTCGTCCAAACTAACCAACCTATTTGCGCGCTCCTTTGACGCCAAAAACGCTTTGAATCACCGGCGAATCCTTCGTTAAGCCTTTGAAACGACAAGAATTTCGTCCTCATGTGCCGACAGATCGGCGCGGCGATTTGTTGCAAGTCTGGACGCGGCTTTAAAAATAACAAACAATTAAAACAGTGCTGTTTAAATATATTAAACATTTTTTTTATTTATACTTTTTTTTTAATGTTTCACAATTTTTTATTTGTTTATTTAGGTGCAACATCGTTTTTAACAAAAAACAGAATACCTTTCTCTCCAGAATAATTTAAATTTTGAGACTATTTTGCAATTATCATTTGAATAAAGGAAAAAGGACTCAATAGTTTTTTTCATTAGCGCTATTTTTAAATTATCCTAAATAATCTAAAAACATTGTAACAGTAACATAACCTCAGTTGGTAGGTTCAGTAGGGCCTCCTGGGTGGGGACGAGGTCTTAAGTTGTCGCTCATAGGACCGTGGTCTCGGAATTCACCATTGGTTGTAGGTCCCGTCTGACTGACATCACCCAGACGTAAAAAGACAATAAGAAGAGCGGCTTCAGTGCATGGGTTATCCCGGCCCTATTCTAATCTAATCTAATCTAAACCACATACAAGTTTTTTAAAAATATATAATGATTTTTCATTAAAAAAATCATAAAAATCTTCCCCTTAATTATAAATTAAAGTTTTAAATATCTACTCGTTGGTAATATTGTTTTTTTGATATTTTTTCAGATTTCATAGTATGGGTATAATCCATACAGCAAGAAAGAATATAATAGGCGAGTTAGTTAGAAAGAAGTCACAATTAAAGAAGGAATTTATTGCTAGAATGGAAGGACAGATAAGAGAATTGACGCCCAAAGAATTGATGGAGGTAAGATAATCCTTTTCTTATTTTTTTGTTATTTTATGTAACATAAATAGGTTAAATAATTTTGTAAAATTCTCAATATTTTTTTAGTCTGGCTATCATTTGTATGTGTTTTTATGGTCATAATAGCCTTTTTACTTCTTTTATATGACATAATCACATTGTTTTACTTAGTCTATTTATACAGCGTGTCTTCGGAAGTTCTAAACCAATGGAAAACTTTTTTATTATTAATTTTACGAAAAAAAGTGTCTCATCATAAAAATCCTGCTTGATTAGAAAATACATTTCCACAAAAATATTTGAAGGTTGGATGTACAGGATGGCTTAAAAATGACTTGTTCCAAATTAAAATAAGGGTTATTCCCTAACTACGATACCAAACTTTAAAGGGTAATTTTTTATGTCATTTTATGAAGAAAAGTTCCTATATACATATGTCGGAGTTGCTTTGTTTCTGAGATACAGGGCGTTGAATATTTTTTTAAAGGTCTGTTTGTTTTTAGATATCTTAAATACGAAGCCAGATACAAAAAAATGTACTTTACTAAAAAGTTGTATTTTTAGTTGCTTTAAAGAAAAAATATAAAATCATAACACGCCAGTGGCGTACAGTGGGCACAACAGCCAATATTATTGAGAGAAAATGTACACAACTGGCTTTTTATGCAGTTTTAATATTTTCTTCCTTTAAAACAACTAAAAATACAACTTTTAGTAAAGCACATTTTTTTGTATCTGGCTTCTGTATTTAAGATATTTAAAAACAAACAGAAATTTAAAAATATTTAACGCCCTGTATCTCAGGAACGAAGCAACTCCGGAGATATTTTATAGGAACTTTTTTATAAATTACATTAGATATCACCCTTTGAAGTTTGGTACCATAGTTAGAAAATAACCCATATTTTAACTTGGAAAAGTCATTTTTAAGCCACCTTGTGAAGAAAATGTAAACTGGGTTTCTTTAAACACCAATTCAACTTTCTCAGGGGTGGCAGTTTCTTTAAACTAACCACTTCTAATTTCGATGTGGCTTGTCCACAGGGTGGTTCTATATTTTAGTATGATTTATTATTTAAAGTAGGAACTTTCTAAGCTAAATTTGTTACAGAAAAACTACTATTAAAACAATTAAATTGTATTTAAAGCAAAAAATAAATTGATAAATAATGGTGAGTTCAATTAAATAAAGGAAAAGTCTTTAACATCTTATTTCTAAATTACCTTACAGTTTATTGTCAGTAAATTTGTCCAGTTTGCACAGCACATTCACTTTAAATCACTATTACAATTATTGTACAGTATATCTGTTGAAAGTCTCAAGACATTTTGTCTGCGGTGTTATTTTATGTTGTAATGTTCGGGAACGAGTTAAAAATGAAAAGTTGAGAAAACCTTAGCGTTTTCACGGAATGTCTTCTCTAAGACAATTTGTACAAACAGTTTGCACAAAACAGCTGGGAATAGCATAAAGAAAAACTTTTTTGCTAAGTACTTAGTTAAAAGAACCTTGACGTTCTTTTGCAATAGTTGTCCTTTTGACAAGTCTATTACGTAATCTTTGTAACCTTATGTTACTTGAGGGAGCCCCAATACACTTTTGGGGGTGAAAATTTAAGAGAAAACCTTACGTTCTCGTAAACTAACGTGAAAAAAGTAAATTCTTGTTACATGAGTGAAATCTTAATTTACACTAAATTGTCAAAAGTAATTTGGGAGAGATAAGTTAAAATAGATGTGGGTCCAAATAAAAAGGAAATGGTTAAACCAATAAAAATACAGAAACAAATTAAACCAAATATGGCTTTCATAATTTAAAAATCCTATTGGTCAACTAAAAGAACCAAAAAGTTATTCTCGGAACTAGTCAAAGCCCCGACAAAGCATGCCGATATCGTTGTGGCGCAAACCGCCAAAAAGCGCGGCCGCGTTTGTGATAAAGCGCTTTTTTCTGATAGCGGTATTTCGCCGAAAGGAGACATGAACCGGGGTTAAATAAACAAAGAATTTAAAAATAGATGAATATTCTTAGAAATCAGTAAAAGATTATTTGATGTTTTTAAGGAAGTAAATTTGAATAATTTGCAACTTTGTAAGAAAATAGAGAGTTTTCGCAACACCCTGTACATCCAAGCTTCAAATATTTTTATGGAAATGTATTTTCTCATCAAGCATGACTTTTTGAAGAGATACTTTTTTCGTAAAATTAATAATAAAAAAATTTCCGATTTGTTAAGAACTTCCGAAGACACGCTGTATTAGCTTAGCCATTCTTAAAAAAATTAATGGAATTTGGGAAAAACAGAAATTATTTATTTTTTCCACCTATTTATTAGTGCATTCTGTAAATTTTAAGTTTGCATCTCCAAAGATCTCTACAAATTTTGTTTTTAAAATTTTTTGTGTTTTTTTACAATGCAATTTTTATACCGGGTGTTGCTCCGTCAGAGCAGGAAATAGGGAATCCCATGTAAATTTTGAAGTGGTCCAATATTGGCTCCCCTAATTATTTTAGAAGAAAATAAAATTAGGATTTTTAAAGAGTACGAAAAGTTGTACCCACTGTACAAATATCAGCTCTTCTCAGTCCGCCAGCTAAGAGATAAATGCTAAAATAAGTTACGAATCTCCTATCTTCTTACCCGCCTTGTATTATTAGAAGTTTATAATAAAATACTAGAAAAATTATTTAACCTCTTACTCTCAAGTTGTCAGATCAATGTCACATCATTCTTAAATAATGAACTACTTTAATCAAGAAAAAATCACTATTATAAAATGGTTTTACCAGGGAAATAGTTATCGAAGAGTAGCGGACATGTTTGCAGCCTATTTTCCCAATAGGCCAATACCAAGTAAATCGACAATAGAACGGACGATAAAAAATTTGAAACTACAGGCACAGTAATCAATATTTGCAAATGTGAAGAAAATCGACGTGATCTTTCGCCAAACGATTTTTCTATGGGGACATTTAAAAACTAAGCTACCAATAAAAAATATGAAAATTTAGTCCAGCTAAGGAATGCTGTTTCCCCTGAATGTGCCAGGATATCGATGTACCAACTAGCCAACGTAAGAAGTTTGGGTTATTGTCTGGCAGTTAATGGAGGAATATTTGAGCATTTGATTAAATCCTGATATTTTCGTCATAAATTGATTTCTAAATGTAAAAAAATTTGTTTTATTGTCTTGCGTAACTGTGAGTGCATGTGTTGGAATTAGCTGTAAACTAAAATGAAATGCGAGGATTCTTTTTGAAATTCCCGTATAAAATTGTTCACTTTTGGCAATGACATTATAAATTAATGATCTAATTTGTCACTGATAAATCGATATGATGTTTTAATTGTTGATTTCTAGAGTACAGGGTGTATAATGAGATACTACGTTGCAGAAGTATTTAGCAGTTTACTCTTTATTGGTTGGTTGAAAAATGCTCAAATTTTCATTTTGGGTGGAACTTACTGTGCTCTTATGTGCTCAATAAATCCTAATAGCATTTTTTTCTTAAATAATTAGGGGAGCCAATATTTGACTACTTCAAAATTTACATGGGATTCCCTATGTCCCGCTCGACGGAGCAACACCCGGTATAGCTAAACTCCCTTATTTATAACTTAATAAAATGTATTATTATTCAGACTTTTCAAAATAATCGTTTATCGTTTAACATTGGAAACGAGTTTTAACCTCTATATTATTTATATTTTATTTATAATGTCATTTTTCTTAAAATTCCAACAAAATTCGTGCTTTTATTTTTTAAATGAAAAAAATCTATTAAACAAATCAAATTTTGTAGTGGCTAGTTTGGCGAATTCTAGTTTAATAAACTGTTTCCAATAATATTATTTCAAGAATATTAGTTTAGTATATGAAGTGAAGTGATGGAAGTATTGTTAAAAAGAATTGATATAAAACAATATCCTGACCGTTTAAACTATATAGGGATTAGGGATATAATCCAGAGCCTTTTTTCAATCCCGGGATTTCGGGACTGGGCACAGACAATCCCAGGATTTATGGGTAGAGTACAAAAAATGCGAAAATATTGAGCAATCAACTTTTATTTTTTAAACTTTCTTTTGAAATGTAAAAAAATGAACAAAAAGAAGTTTTCTACATAACTTCATTTTTAGAAATTTTAGAGAAGCATGTTATAAAGTAGAATTTTACAGTGATGTGTGGTAGTATATGGTAAAAAAATAATCTAATATAATCTATATATTATATAAAATGCTAATGTACGTTCGTGTGTCCACGATTTTCGCTATCATCCGCAACTCCGATCGACTTCCCGTCGGGGTTACAAATACCCCTTGGTCTCCCATTGTGAGTAAGGGAGTTTGGTCGGGGTGGGTGGAAGTGGGTGGTTGTGGGTGGCAAAAATGTAAAATATGTGTAGTGGCGCCATCTGTTGTCGAGTAGTTGAACTTCATTCAGAACAACGGTTATTTGGGTCTCATATAAACTCCCGAGCGAAGCCGGGAATCATAGCTAGTATATTATATAAAATGCTAATGTACGTTCGTGTGTCCACGATTTTCGCTATCATCCGCAACTCCGATCGACTTCCCGTCGGGGTTACAAATACCCCTTGGTCTCCCATTGTGAGTAAGGGAGTTTGGTCGGGGTGGGTGGAAGTGGGTGGTTGTGGGTGGCAAAAATGTAAAATATTATATATCTGTTATCACTCATTCTTGACAAATTGGCGGAGACACAAAGTTCTGAAAATTTTTTGAATCATCTAGAAAGCTCAAAAATTAAGTGTAGTGGCGCCATCTGTTGTCGAGTATTTGAACTTCATTCAGAACAACGGTTATTTGGGTCTCATATAAACTCCCGAGCGAAGCCGGGAATCATAGCTAGTTAAATATGAAAGAAAATATTATATTTTTATATATTAAATAATTTTTTTACTATATGCTACCACATATCACTGTAAAATTCTGCTTTAAAAATGCTTCTCTGAAAATACTAAAAATGGAGTTACGCACTTTGCGAATTACACTGACGATATGGCGGTTTGAATATTCGTAGTAGACCCGTCAAAAGGAACCCCCTTAAATAGGTTTTAAATGGGTTATCCGGAAGTCTTTTTATTGCTGGTCCAGGCACCATACAGGGTGTTTCACAACTTATTCGAAAAACTCATAGGGCCAATCCTACAATAAGTCTTAGTTTTTGAACTGCCAGATGTTAAACATTAAAAAAAAATTGTTTTTTTTAAACTTTTATACAAATTTAGATATTTTAAACAAATTTCTGGGATGCCTTCTATGCATCAGAATTAATTTTGTGGCATACAAGAAGAAGAAAATTACTAGTGTCGTCCATGAGGGTTTGAGGTAAGTAGTTTTTATTAAAAAATGCATTTTTTCAAAATGGAACATATTTTTTTAAATCCCCATTTCCTTTGGAACAAAAACGTACCATTTTTTTATAAAAAATATTTACCTTAAACCTCTCATGAACCACACTGGTAAAAATTATTTTTCTTGTATGCCAAAAAATGTGTTTTGGTGCATAGAAGGCGTCCCTCAAATTTTTTAAAAATATCTAAATTGGTATAAACGTTATCATAAAAAACAATAATTTTTTTAAATTTTAATCACCCTGTAGTTCAAACACTAAGACGTTTAGTACAAATCTTTATATGAAGTTTGTTCTTATTGTTTATTGTAGAATAAGCCATTAAAGTTTGTCGGAAAAGTTGTGAAACACCTTGCATCTTAAATTAATTATTAAAGGATTTCTTATTACAAAAAAAAACCAATTTCTTCATTTTTTGACAAATAAATTTAAATATCTCAAAAAGGCTTAGAATTAAGTATAGGACATGCTACACAATCTTGCTTAGAATCCTATGGAAAATTTAAAAATGCAATAATATACACTCATTGTGAATATCCCTGTATGGTGGGGTTAAATGGTAACTATCGAGAAATTTCTTTAAAAAATCGATTTTTTAACAGGTTCTCTACTAACCAATGCAATTTTTTAATTATACTTCCATCACTTGACCGTTTGTAAGGTAATTTCAAAAGTTTAGCATTTTGTAAAATGATAAAAATGGTAATACTGTTTATTTAAAAATCATCAAGCAGTCCGCTATTTCGACTGTGTAATTCTCTTCTCGTCCAGATTTAAGATAATAATTTTAATATTACATTTTCTAATTAACGCTAAACTTTTGAAACCAAAATGTGTATTTTTTAAGTTGAATATTTTAATATGGGAGAACTTTAGCACCTTTGTACAAAGCTTTTAAAAACCCATTTTACGACCTTGCGCAGTAAACAAATTGATGGGTGGACGAACATGCGCACTTAAAAGTCGTGGCTAAATACAAACACCGGCACCCCGTACCCTCCGTCCACGGTCTGACCGTGACGCTCATTAGCTACCGTACTTCGAACAGAAAACCAGGACGCCGTCGACAAATTCTTTCCGATAATGCGGATAGTCTGTTTGGCGCCAGGTGCGTTTACCCTTAACTTGCTTGCGCACAAACCGGTTTTTCGCCCATGAAATGTAACTTTTGTTTCGCGCAGGTAATAACATTGGCAATCCATCGAGATCAGTGATGACAATGTAACTACTAAACCTAACTACTACTACTACTAAAAAAATTATTTAACGCTACCTAAAACGAGAACTAAAGAATTATCTTGATCAGAGAAAAAATAGTATGGCTAAAACCTCGGCTAGCAAACCCCCAAATATGCATCAATCCTGTAGGTAGAAGGTGTTGCAAGACATTGTACTCTTGCGGCCATATTTTTCCATAGGCTTACCTTCTCCTATGCTTTTTTTAACCTTAAGTGATGAAGTTGGTTGAAGTTAATCAACAATGCATGATGATGTATAGTGATACCATAGTAACGTATTAGACCAAGATCAAGTAATTATAATGTGTATATTAAACTAAATAATAGTATATTATACCGGGTGATGCATCGCCGGGCGGGACATAGGAAATCCCATGTAATTTTTAATGGGGTCAATTATTGGCTCCCCTAATTATTTTAGAGAAAAATTCTATTGAAGTTTATTGAAGAGCATGCAAATCTACGTCCATGGTAAAACTTTAGATTTTTCGGTTAACCCGTTTGCTAGTTACATGCTAATATATTTTTAAAAATTGTTACATTATTATCGCCTCATATTTATGAACAACAATAAAAATACCAGTTAGCGTGACATAACGTTGTCATTTTAAAATTTAGTGTTTTATTATTATCAAAAAATCGTACAGTGAAAAGATTAAAGTTGTATTGAAGATATGTTCTGTAGTTCGACGGATTCATTTAAATACTAAAAAAAACAAAAAAAATTTAAACAAGTAAAAAGATAATTAAAAATCGACGTTTCGGTGGCAAGTCTGCCACCGTTGTCAAGATAAATGGAATAAAAATAATAAAAAAATACTATTATTAAGGTTTTAAAATTTAAAGTTTTTATCTTTTTTAGGATATTCTGAAATCTTTGACATTTAATGTCGCAGCAAACATGTCTGACACCTTTTGGTAACTATTTCCTTGATAGTACCATTTAATCATCAATTGGTGTATTCCTTTTATGCTTTAGAACCGCCCAGAACGACACCGTAAGTGTTCCTCATACAGTGAAGTTGTTCTGCAGAACCGTTCTATTACCTCTCCCCTTGCCTCTCATGCACCATCATCGAAGGAGGTGCACGAAGTGTTCTGACACTAATGACATATGCCAAAAAGCAAATAGTAAAAAGACTTGGTTATATTTAAAATATATCTATAATAATTTACTGTGGTTAAATAATTAACCCGGAAAAAAATAATATAAACCACGGATGACTAAAACAAAAACCAAACAAAGAACAACAAATCTGTCAATTCTTATAAATGTCAAGTCAACGGGCAAATCCCACTGTTTTTGGTGTTCCTTTTAAAACTGTTTTGATCGGTTCTGAAGAACCGTTCTAAAAGCTAAAAGGAATACACCAAATATTATTTCTTCAGTAGTATATCTCATGGTTAATCTTTTCGCTCTACGATTTTTTGATAATAATAAAGCACTAAATTTTAAAATGACAACGTTAAGTCACGCTAACTGGTATTTTTATTGTTGTTCATAAATATGAGGCGATAATAATGTAACAATTTTTAAAAATATATTAGCATCTAACTAGCAAACGGGTTGCATTTTCATATGTTACCGACAAAAACAGGCGTTCGGTTTGCCGAATACGTCTCATTAAGTTGCCGACGTATTCCTAGATTACGTCTGTAACATAGACAGAATTAAATAGCCCAACTGATAAAGCATATTAACATGGAAAAAATATAACAGTTTGTTTTACTGTAATTAAGTTAAGGAAGAATAAGAAGGGAAATTGTTTATGCTAATTTCACTCATTTTTCCTTACAGAAATATCGAATTTAATCAACGATCAGTAACGAATATTTACTGCAACTGTTTGACATGCTAAAGAATAAAATGTTTGGATCATCTCATTTATGTTACAGACGTAAACAAAAATACGTCGGCAACTTACAGATAGGTATTCGGCGACTCGAGCGCTTTTTTCCGTCGGTAACATATGAAAATGCAAACGGGTTAACCGAAAAATCTAAAGTTTTTACCATGGACGTAGATTTGCATGCTCTTCAATAAACTTTAATAGAATTTTTCTCTAAAATAATTAGGGGAGCCAATAATTGACCCCATTAAAAATTACATGGGATATCCTATGTCCCGCCCGGCGATGCATCACCCGGTATACCTAGGGTGAGAAATGAGCTATTATATACCGAGCATTTTTATCTCCTGGGGATAAAATGGTAAGAGATACGAAGTCGGTTAAATGGGAACAAAGTTGTTGATGTTTTGATATTATTGTGATGATAATTTATGCTGTTTGGAAAGTTTTAAAATTTCTAGTGTTTCTCAAGATATCCGGAAAAACCGAAAAATTTGATATTTGTTTTATTTTTTCCGGGTCATATTGGCAATCGGATTTTAAAATAAATTACACTTTGGCATTGTCACTTTTTCTGCTCTATCCAATGGTAAAGTTTTATTTAAAATACCACATTTCGTTTTCGTAGGACCATCATTAACTTTATTTTTTTAATACGGTCGGGATATGAGGGGCTCAGAGCTGAAGTGGACCAAGTCCACAAATCGATATTTTCAAGCTGTATATTCCAAACGTTCTCTTTAGGCTTATAATTTTAAGTGCTGTAGTGAACCAAGTCCATACTTAAGGTGTCTACTAACAGATGGCGTTAGTTCTCTTCGGCCCGGAATTATTTGTCATAACTTTTTGTGCAAAAGTGAACCAAGTCCATCTATTAATAGTTTGATGTTCATAGTTTGGTTGGAGCAAAATTTTTTTCTTGGTATTTTGCAAAATCAGTTGGGGAAGGCTTTACCGATGTTTAGTAAAGGAAGAGGTTTTTTTCTGTCATGGATAGTCGGGGCAAAAATATTCCGAAAAATGAAATAGACGATGCTCATATTGTTGCATATATAAATTCTTGTCCTGCATACCAAAGCCACTACAGCCGCAAGGACAATGACCAAAGAAAATATCTCTCTCCCTATTTAAATATTAGAAAAATGTTTGATCTGTATGTTGAGCAGTGCATCCATAAAAATAGACAACCTATCAAAAAAAATTTTATTACCATGTATTTTCTACGAAATTTATTCTTCATTTTAAAATACCCAGCAAGGATACATGTCGGTTGTGTGATGAACTGAAAATTCAGATGCATGTTGCAAAAAACGACGAACAAAAAGAAAACTTGATATACAAAAGGAACTTCATTTAGCCAGCGCTGATCAGGCAAGAGCAGCTTTAAAAGCCGACCAACTAAAGGTTTCTGAGGAAATTTATGTTTGTACATTTGATTTGCAAAAAGCACTTGCTTTTCCTAAGCTTTCAACATCAGTCGCGTATTATAAACGAAATCTATATGTCTATAACTTTGGGATACATTCTTTTAATGCACGCACGGATTTTATGTATGTGTGGGATGAGACCACATACCTCTTAAAAGAACGATGAGACAGAAGGAGGAAGAGGATCCCAAGATGTGTCTTCATGCATCATTAAACATGTTAAAGAACACGCTTCTACTCACAAGAACATTGTTTTCTTTTCCGATTCTTGTACCGGGCAGAATCGGAACATAAAAATGTCACTTACATTACTAAAGCTATTTCATGATCCTGCATTAGCAGCAGAAACTATCGACTTAAAATTTATGGTGTCTGGGCATTCCTTTCTTCCAAATGATTCCGAGTTTGGAGTAATTGAGTCATCGAGCAAGAAGCATCAAAATATTTTTGTTCCGCAAGACTGGCTTGACATTATCAAAAACGCAAAAAGAAAGAAGCCCCGATATGAAGTAACCAGAATGGAAAGAATTGAATTTCTTAGCACTAAGGCCCTAGAGGAAGCCATAGTCAATAGAAAAAAGATTCTGCTAACGTTCCTGTAAACTGGTTGAAAATACGTTGGCTCCGATTCGAAAGAGGGCAAGAGTTTATTATTAAGTTTAAAGAAACCCTAAGTGATCTGTTACCCTTTCGGCAAATTGATTTGCAAAAACCAATTCAAGTGGGTAGGAATAACACTATCTCTTAGCAGCATCAAACAAGAACTTCTTTATCCACATCGACGTCCAATATCATTGGCCAAAAAGAAGGATATGGAAGATTTGCTGCCTTACATTCCCCCAATACACCACCAGTTTTTTAAGAACTTACCAGTTATTTGCTCCACACGAGGGGCACCAACACATTCTGCACTTGCTGATGATGAAATAATTTACGAAGATCAGGAAAATTAAATAAGGAAAATAATTTTCTGCTTTGTATTAAAAATAATAAACATATTTTTTTAAATTTAGTTTCCTAATTTTCCTAATTTTTAATATTGTTCAGTGGAGAAGTGGACCAAGTCCAGCATTCGTTCAAAAAGGTAGGTACCGGCCTTATATTATTTTATGTACTAATCAATAACTACTAATAACTTTTAAGTAACTAATAAATTAATATTTTTGCACAAGAAAAAATTACTTCCGATAAAATGTTAATTGATCATTGAAAAAAACTTTAAACCCATTTATCTCAAAATTAAGTTTTATGGACTTGGTCCACTACAGTTCTGAACCCCTCATATACTAATATCAAAATTTAACAGCCGATTTTAATAAAAATTCAATGATGTATCACACTATAAAAAAATACCCCATCTGTTGCGTAGTTTTAAAGATCTAAGCATACATAGGGACAGACAGCAAAAGTTGACTGTCTTTTGTACTATGTAGCGATGACCACGAACGTATATACGGTGGGGATATTAAAAGTTCTCCCTTCCCTTTTCTTTTAAATTTTACCCGATCTCGATATCTTGTCCCAATCAAAAGATAAAAAAAGGAAAGGACTTTTAATATCCTCACTGTATAGCTTTTTAAAGCACTTCGAATGCATTTTTGGTGAAAGTACCATGTCTCTAATAAATATTTACACGTTTGGCAACATGGAATCTGAGTGGCTTTCCAGTGACGCAAATAGAGCGCTCCCGAGTAGCTCAGGAGCATTTCGTTCTACTTTATGGTGTTCCAGTGACGGAAAGTGTTATGCACCTGAGCTACTCCGTTTTTCTTTCCCCTTGCCCCTCATGCACCAACCCCTCTTTTGGTTTTTGTGCTTCAAACGTGTTTTTTTATGGTTAAGGATGGATTTTTAAAATTATTTATTTAAAATTGAATTAGCTATTAAAAGAGATCATTATTATAAAGCCAAGAAAGGTTAAAAACAACGAAATTTTAAAATTTCTTAAAGTATCTCTCTTTCCTTGTCTAAGGATGCGTTCCAGTGACTAACTTTTAGAGCAGTTCAAGAGCTTCAAGCCCTGGAGTGTGACGCACAAAATTTTTCGTCACTGGAAAGCTACCCTGAATGCCGCTTCACCCAAGATCGTTTGACTAGGTAAGGTTGCCTCATTACGTCACATATGTACCGCACTGCTGGTTCCTTGGCGCCAACATATGGTGTATTCCTTTTATGTTCTAGAACCGCCCGGAACGACACCAAGGGTGTTTCTTTTACAATTTTTTGACTTTTTTCATGTTGTAGAACCGTTCTTGGCATTATTGACAGTTCAGAGAACGGTTCTACAAGGTAAAAGGAATACACTAATAGCAAACAAGGATGTCTAGACGGATAATGCTATGAGGGCGAAAGAGCGCGAAATAAAAATCAGCTAGAATAATCATTGTTAAATAATTTATTAATAGGAAATAAAGAAGTTACGGTAACAACTGGAATTAACAGTATTTAAAAGTATTTCTTTAATATTGTTACAGACTTTCAAAAATGTGTTTAGGTTATAGAATTTTAGAGAGTTAGGATCATTTAATTTAGTTTGTTAATTTATTTAAATAATTTACCTTAATTTTTCCAAGTTCTTTCATCACTTTCGAAGGTTTCCGAAAACGCCCGAATTATCCATTATGAACTTTTATGCCATCCTGTACTATGGAATTTTCACGATATTTCTCGAAGATTCTAGATCATTCTTTACTCTTCCACCATACTATAAAAGGGCGACGGGAAGCCTTCGATCAGTCAGTATAAATTCGACTTTTGTGTTGTAAACTTCGAGACATTGACAAGAGTAGATTTTGTCGTTGTTGTAACCATAGTTACGTTTCATTGTTAATAAAGGTATAAAAACGAAGACACGTGTTTTTATACGAGGTATTTGGAACATTTGGTGTCGGAAGCGGAACGAAGTCACCCGAAGAAAGTGAAGCGGAACGATATTACCCGAGGAAGCCGAAGTGGTTACGAAGATTGGATGCCAGTAGGAGCAAGAAAGCAGACTGAAGCTATGGAGGAAATATGTGCACTTATGAAACTAATGATAGAAAAACAAGAAGACTTTAAAAACGAAATGAAGTCCAGTTTAGAAGAAATAAAGCTTGAAATTCGAACCAGTCAAGAAGAAATGAAGCAAGAATTAAAAGAGATGATGGTGAAGATCAGAGAAAATCTAAAAGGGAATTTTATAACGGTCAAGATGAAATGATGTTGCTTGAGTTAAAACTTACCAAAGAGGATGTTAAAGAAGTGGAAGAACAAATGCAGCAGACTGTACAATTGGTTCATAGTCAGGTGCAACTAGTCCAAGATCAAGTTCAACAAGTCAAAGAGCAAATGCAACAGGAAGTTCAACAATTACAGCAGCAAATTAAAAATATTGCCAGTAAAGGGGTAGTCTCAGGATGTGGTACTCCAGCAACTGTTATGAAACCACCAACTTTTGACGGAAAGGTACCGTGGGTTACGTACCTTAGACAATTTGAAGCAGCTGCAAACGGCAACAACTGGAGCCCAACAGAAAGAGCACGAGCTCTTGTACTTGCTCTTCGAGGAAAAGCCATGGAGGTGTTAAGAAACATTCCCGAAGAAAAGTTGTCCGATTATGAATCGATTGTCATGTTTCTGAAGATGAGGTACGGCGAAACCCATCTACAAGAAGTCTATAAGGCGCAACTCCATGGACGAAGACAGAAATACAACGAAAGTCTACAGGAGTATGAAGCAGATATTGTACATCTAATTAACCTGTCATATCCAGCCTACCCGGAAGAAATAAAACAAGAACTAGCTGTTGGCAGTTTTATTGAAGGTCTACGTGATCCAGATATGAGTCAAGCATTAAGAATGGCCAAGCTTAAGAAAATTTCTGAAGCTCTTGCTTACGCACTTCAGTTTGAAACAGCAAAGCGGACATCCATAACTCAGGCAAGACTTGGAAGAACAAATTATCCACCAAAAGATGGCAATCCATATACTAATTTGACCAGAATGATACAGGAGTTGCAAGAAATCATACGTAATCAACAAACTGAAAAAGACAACAGAGTTACATTTAAAAGAAGAAATATTATTCGTTGTTGGAAGTGTGGTAAAGAGGGGCATATACAGAGAAATTGCTCCAGTTTTCAGGCCTCTTCCAGTAGTGCAGAAGACTCCCAGTTCAAGGGGCGAGACCTGGCTAAGTGTTACCAAGAACCATCAACAACAACAATTAGGGTATCCCGGTTACAGAACAATGGCTCCAGCTTGGTAGTACCTGGAAATTTATGCGGTCGAGAATGTGAGATGGTACTAGATACTGGTTCTACACATACCATCGTGAGGCCAAACATCATATCCCACTGTATAATATGCCGACCTGAGAAGAATTATATTTTGGAAACTGCCAATGGTGAAGTCATACCAGTTCAAGGCATACACGAAGCTAGAATTACCCTAGGAACAACAACATTTACACACGTTGTGTTTGTTGCCGATATAATGGACGAAGTTATTCTCGGCCTTGACATTATGAAAAATCAGAAGTTTGTACTAGACCTTCCACAACGGGTACTGAGAACTAACAATGAGGAAATTGTGATGAGATTTCCAAAAAGTAAAGAAACAACAATTCGAGAAGTGGTACTTGCAGAAGATGTCATATTACCGCCAAGTTCAGAGAGCATTAATCAAGCAAGGTTTGAAGACTCAGAAGAAGGTGAAGACGTTTCGTTATACAATACGAGAAGAATCAAGGGGGTTCACCGTATACAGAAGAGTCCACAGGCAAAGATGAAAGTAGTACATCTAGAAAGGCTAAGCCGTTATCAAGACAGTGAAGATACATGATCGAGACGATCAAAACTTGGAAGGGGGCAATGTTACAGACTTTCAAAAATGTGTTTAGGTTATAGAATTTTAGAGAGTTAGGATCATTTAATTTAGTTTGTTAATTTATTTAAATAATTTACCTTAATTTTTCCAAGTTCTTTCATCACTTTCGAAGGTTTCCGAAAACGCCCGAATTATCCATTATGAACTTTTATGCCATCCTGTACTATGGAATTTTCACGATATTTCTCGAAGATTCTAGATCATTCTTTACTCTTCCACCATACTATAAAAGGGCGACGGGAAGCCTTCGATCAGTCAGTATAAATTCGACTTTTGTGTTGTAAACTTCGAGACATTGACAAGAGTAGATTTTGTCGTTGTTGTAACCATAGTTACGTTTCATTGTTAATAAAGGTATAAAAACGAAGACACGTGTTTTTATACGAGGTATTTGGAACAATATTGACAAAAAACACAAACCACACTTTTAAAAACTTCATTAAATAATGATCAAAATACATATGTGACGTATGGTCCGCCATGTTGCAAGGCTTACGAGGCAACCTTACCTAGTCAAACGATCTTGGCTTAACCGGGCTTAACCTTCGTCTCCATCTAAGATTGAATGTAGGCACCCAATAAAATTTTATGTGTTGTGGTTTTTAATGCGTTGTATATTTGGTGTATTGTTATTTTACGAGAAATAAATTATAACAAAATATTGGGTGGGGTGCGCCGCAACCGTGCGACTCGCTAGTGTATGTGAATGGTTGTCATCACAATCATAAAAACAACAAACAAGTAAGAAGTAAATTATTCTAGTTTGTTGGTAGTGGACAGTTATGTAGATGTGCTATATTTTATACAGTTTTGGTTGTGATAATTTTGTTTCTTAAAAATCTTAAGGTAAGAGAAGAAACTATTCTTGTTTAGATTTAAAAAAACTGTTAAAATGTTAGGTTGGAGTTTTTTGTTTATCCAAGTTAAATGTAATATTTGTTTATCTAAATTATTACACCATTCCTGTCTTTTTTTGTGCGCTTTTAAAAAATAAAAAAAATCTTTCGGTGTTATAGAAATGTTTGTTACATAAAAAGATCTACTGTTATTATAAATCAACAGGTTGAAGGTATACAGGGTGTTTTAAAGAATATAGAAGACATAACTTTCTGATGATAATTTCCTTTAAATGCTATGGACCAGTTTAGGCTTGTTTTATAAACTTAACGTAACGTTATTTCGTTTTTGACCGTTTTGAAGGTATAATTAGGTATACAAGTGTTTAATAACATGGACACATTGGAAACATTTTAAAAAATTAATTGATAAAGATGTTTGAAACTTAAGTATTAGTCAATATGCAAATTTTAAAGTAGGTATGTAAAAAAAAATATTTTAGGAAATTTTTAAAATGAATTACAAATTTTAGGTAATTACAAGAAAACAAACTTACGAGAGTGGGGTTTAAATAGGGATGTTGGGTGGGGTAACATAGATAAAACGTGTTACTGTACTTTAAGAATACACATATACAGGGTATTTCCTAATTTCGGTAAGAAAATTTAAGGGCGTATTCCTGAGCCAATTTTAGGAAACAAAGTTTAGATAAACATAGGTCCTCAAATTTTTGGGTAATTTTCTAGAAAATGGGAGGTTTTTGAGGCGCTGATCACGAATCTAAAAGAATTTTTTGGCGGAATCGTTTCGTTCTTAAGATATTCATCATCAGACTTGAATTTTAAACTAATCCTATTTTTACAATATTCCCCCATCTTTTGCACACAATTCTTGATTTAAGGCTAAAGTGTCACACAATATTTGATTTTCACCTTTTAAAACCCCGTTTTTCTACGTTTTTACATTATTTTTGAATTAAATTGCATAGCTATACTTTGAATCCTTTCAATCCCAGTGTGCCATGAAGCCCTATGTGCATGTATGGTTGCCGCATTATCAAATAAAGCCACGCAATTTAATGCAAAAATAATGCAAAAATGTAGAAAAACGGGGTTTTAAAAGGTGAAAATCAAATATTGTGTGACACTTTAGCTTTAAATCAAGAATTGTGTGAAAAAGAAGGGGAATATAGTGAAAATTAGCTTAGTTCAAATTTGAACTTTGATGATGAATATCTCGAGAACGAAACGTTTCCGTCAAAAAAATATTTCAGATTCGTGATCAGCACCCCAAAAACCCCGTATCCCAAATGTCGTTAAAATCGGAGTTACCGCAGGTTTCTAGAAAATTACCCTTATTTGAACAGCGTCAAATTTCACATCAGAATATAGCGATGAGAAGAGATCCATTTTGGTCTGAGAAAAAAAATAATAGTAAAAATTCCAAATATCCCATGTTATGTAAATGGGAAAATCGGCTATAAACTAAAAGTTAAGGGAGCGTTCACTAAAACATTTTTTACAATCCTTTTTATTTAATAAAATTCTAATTTTGTTTAATTTTTTTATCTACTGGGATCCAGTTAAACATTTATTTGCAATTAATTTATTTTACTTTGTAATCTCTTTTATGAAAATCAAGGTTATTGTTGTAATAAAAGATAATATGGTTAATAAATGTTATGATAAACGTGTGATTCATAATAATTTATTCAGTAGTGAAACAAATATGTCTGGGATAATTCTGTTTGGTGGATATTTTCGGATATTTTTAAATGATAAGCTTACCTTCATATTAATTCAATAGGTATTGTTACCAGCTTATCTTAAAATTAGAAGCATTTTTACAGAAAGTATTAGGCGTGATAAATAAGATAGTGGACTTGCTAAAATAAACAAATAGTGTTTAATCTAAGTTAGTTTAATCTGATCGTTGTGTCTCTCTTAATATTTCTTTTTAATTTTGATTTTTCGAAGTTTCTTCCAATTCTGTTGGGCACCTATGTACGTAAGTTAATTTAGAATTTTTAATCATGATTTTTATAAATGAACTTATTATCGAAAAAAAGATAATTATTTCGTAACCTAAAAATCAATCAATTTATAAATTATCGGTACATCGATGATTCCTAAAAAGTTCCTTTCGACAGGTCTCACAATCAATTTCCAATGGTAGGTTTATCTCTGATATTTATTACATAATATTTATTTCAGACAGAAATTCTGGCTAATATAAACAATAAAAAATGTACATCATGCTGCCGCCACACATTGGGCGAAGTTGTGACCGAACTATTTGTCGAAACATTTGGCAAACTATTTGTAAGCAAATGTGTGTGTAAAAAGTTGAGCCAATCAAGGCGAATGCAGACGAACAACCCGTCCACACAATGGTTGTTTGCCAAAGTTTGTTGTAGTTGGCCCAATGTCTGGCGGCGGGATCAGACATACATATTTGACCGTTTACAGTAGCCAGAATTTCTGTCTGACATGAAAATCATGCAATAAATGTTAGATGTAAACCTACCATTAGAATTGATTTGGCCCAACCAAATTCCTTTTTATTCATTTAGGCTCGTTTCCACGGGACAAGACCGCAAAATGCAACGAAATTAAAATTGCGCCACAAATATTAAATTGCTTTAGTGTTCACACCAAGCAACAAACATTGCATTGAATCAGATATTGACTAACCAGTTCACCAACAAAAGAAAAAAATCTTTCCACTACCCACACAGCTGATGCTTTTACTTACTGATTTTTTTAAACTACAGCTCATTTTAATTAACTCATATTATTATAAAATAAATAAAAAATCAAAAACTGACACAAAACATCACCTTTTAATAACAAAATCAATAAATAGTATTTTTTTATTGCTAAGGCTCTTTTTACAGTTTGAAAGTTGTCTTGCATGCAATAATTTCTTGCTGCAATTTTTCGATTTGCGCACGCGCATTTTCCGCTTTTTAAAAATTGTTGCAAAGTGCGCGTGTGCAGATCGAAAAAATTGCAGCAAGAAAACCTTCATACAAGAAATCTTTTAAACTGTAAAAACGGCTTAACGGAAAAAAATTCACTTGCAATGCAAGAAAATTAGAACCGGTCCTAATTTAATTACATGCAATAGAGATTTCACCAGCTGACAAAAATAAAACAATATACGCATGCGTCAAATAAAACTTGCGCAAGACTTGCACCGTGGGAAACGGGGTTATACCATCGTTCAACAACTAAAGACTGAACGATGGTTATACTTTATTTCATATAGCCCAATATTTTTTTGGTGATTGTATACAGGGTGTTTCAACTCTATTTATACACGAAATAATATCGGCCCTGTACAATATATTTAATAGAATAAGTGCGTTCTACAAGTATGTTCTTTTTGTTTCTTGTGTGGGGGCGAAATTATTTCGTGTATAGAGTCGGGACACCCTGTATATGGTTTACACTTTTAAAATTTACAAATTATATGACCTGATCTATATTATTCTTTTATTATTTGTTAAAAATAATACTTTACTTGCAGTCAAAATGGTTGATTATGACTACACTATGACCGACGCTGAGGACGAAGGTATATTAAGTTTTGACGAAGAAGGTATACAGCAAAATTTAATAAAACATTTAGCAATTAAACAAATAAATATTTTTAATAATACCATTAGCGGGTAGTTCTTAAATTTCCGAGTAATAAATTAAAATTTGAGTGTCTGCATGGAGATTTTACGAACCGTACGATATTATTTTTAAGTATTTCTTTTGTTAGAAAGGATGTTAAGAAATAAAAAAATTTTTGGTAGACTTTTATTTAATTATATTGGGAATTAAGGTAATGGCCAATTTAATAAAACACATTTTATTGTGCAGAAAATGCAATTTATTTTTCTTGTCTTTTTTTTTATTTACGAATACCCTGCCGTGCAACGGAAAAACACCATATGTGCATATAATAATCCTAATGTCATACGGTGTTTTCCGTTGTTTATTACATTTTTAAATAGCTTGTAAAAATATATAGGGATATACAGTGTTGTGGACGTAAATAGTGCCCCCTGCTAACATTGGTACCCTTAATTTTTTCTTTATAAAATTTGGCTATGACTAATGGGAGAATATAAACTAATTTTTGACGTATAAATAATAGTTGCAACAATCAAGCTGGCGGATGGGCGCCATCTTAGGAAAAATAATTATATGGAAAGGGGGTCTTGTGGCACACCATCTTAAAGCTCCTGATGAGAACTTTACAACCCTAAAATATAAAGTGAGTATCTTCACCCACTACAAAATGGCGGTACTTTATAAATTACCTAAATACCTGATTTGGATGGCCATATTTCCGAAACTAATAAAATTAGATGTACTCAATATTTGTATTTTCTTAAACCTCTCAAGTTTTTTAATTGTGATATACAGGGTGCTTTTATAAAAATATATCCACTTTTTGTGTTACCCTGTATATTATTATCTGTATCACTATTAAAAAGATCTTTTAAAGAGGTTTAAGAAAATATCACATTTAGAGTTTTCGCCAGTAATAAAGATGCCCCGCATCATCACTTCCGTCTCACTTTCAATTATTCTCTTTTTTATTGTTCGCACACGATGTAAACGACGCGTTTAGACAGCGATAGTTGATAGTCGTCCTTACTTTGCTACTTGTATGTCATACCCAAATTTTATAAAGAAAAAATAAGGGTACAAAAGTTACCGGGGGGACTATTTACGTTTACACCTAATGTATAAGAAAGTAAATATATTTGATGTACCTAAACTTGTATTCCCGCATGTACTCATACTCATCTAAACCAAATATGATAATGGGTAAATCTTCTCTCAAAGGAAGTGGTAAAAGATATCTGTACAAAAAGGCAAACACTACTTATCATTTAGTTTATGTATATTATAAAATAGCCTTTATAGTTTTGGACATCATGCGGGTTTTCTTGCTATCTTTACTGTTTTGTTTTCTTGAGTTATAACATACGTATATTGATAAAATATTTTAGTTAAGTAAATCGGCCATCTTCTTATCTCTTACCGATTTTGAAATCTCCATGCATCAGTTTAATTTGTAACATATAATACTACTTTCTTGGACGTCTATTGTCGTTTATTTTTAACTGATACACGACGTTTCGGATGGTATCTATCTCCAATGGTTGGAGATAGATACCATCCGAAACGTCGTGTATCAGTTAAAAAAATAAAGACAATGGAAGTCCAAGAAAGTGGTAATTAAGTATGTAGTCAGAAGTCGGGGTTGATTTTTAGTATTTTTACAGTCTGGTCAAAACAGACATAAAAATAGGGATGACCTTGCAATAATTCGCATAGAGCTGAAAATTGGTAGACCTTAAGTTTTGGTTAGTATATATATATATATATATATATATATATATATATATATATATATATATATATTATTTTTTTTCTAAACGGTAAGTGTCATCCACTGATCTCGATGGATTGCCAATGTTATTACCTGCGCGAAACAAAAGTTACAGTTCATGGGCGAAAAAACCGGTTTGTGCGCAAGCCAGTTGAGGGTAATCGCACCCGGCCCCAAACAAACTATCCGCATTATCGGAAAGAATTTGTTAACGGCATCCTGGTTTTCTATTTGAAATACGGTAGCTAATGAGCGTCATGGTCAGACCGCGGACGGAGGGTACGGGGTGCCGGTGTTTGTATTTTGCCACGGCTTTTAAGTGCGCATGTTCGTCCACCCACTGCGCGAGGTCGTAAAAATCCGAAAAATGCTTCTTGCCACTGCGGATCTAAATGTAGGTTATCTATGGTGTCATCGCAAAAATATGTGAAACAAAAATTGTAAGTCAATAAATCCTACAAAAAATTCGTGATCGCAAAAGTTGGAAAAGTCGTATTTTGCATGATATTTTACACATTTTCGCACTACCTATGACTCTCATAAGGTGGTGTGCTCGGATTTTTACATTTTTTCGTAAACGGTAAATGTTATTGCAGAAATATGTAGACAAAACAAGAGTTGTAAATTATCAAATTCTCCACGATAAATATTTTAATACTTCTTTTACTACGATGGTTCAAAAACGCGAAAATATTACTTTAAAAATACAAAAAACCGAGCATATTTTTGCGTCAAAACTTATCGTTTACGAAAAACCGATTTTTTTTTGTTTTTGACCCTGAATAGCTTTTTAGCAGACATGGGGACATTTATAATTATAAACTTAAGGTCTATGCCGCTTTTCAGCTCTAAGCGAATTATTGCAATCTGATATGTCTATTTTTACCGGACTATTATGACAAAAAATACTGTGTACGGTAAATTATGATAGGGATTGTACAGTACCGTACGCAGAGTATGATTTTAAGGCGGGGCAACAAGGAAAAATATTTTGTCTTAAAATTAAATAGGGACTTGGGCTAATGTTTTTTTTTCATATAATTCAAAAAGCTATGCTAAACATTAGCTTGATTGAAGTATTTGACATAATAAGTTGTGGTTTAAATTTATCTGATATATATTTCGTCTAAATAGTTGTTTAACTTGCAGTCAACATGGATGATATTGACTTCTTTGAGTCTGAGACTGAAGATGAAGGAGTAATGAGTTCTGAAGGTAAAGGTACACAAAGTTCTCCCGTGTTAGAATATTCGCTTTTAATGTTAAATACAAACGGATATCTCTCGCGCAACATGATGTTTAATGTGTGAGCTATCTGGGTGTGTTTACAGGTTGCAAAGATAATTGTATTAAACACCTTTCAGATTAAGGGATTGGCCGAACAGGAGAGCAAATCCATTAATTTGAATATTGTTTGCCTCAGATTTGACGCTTTTATCGTCAAAAATGGCATTCGAAACCCCATTTGTGAACCCATATTTAGTCACGGAATCAATAACCTGAGTAAGTAGCTGATATTTTTATTAAACGGTGGTGTTTGATGTAAATTTTATTAAAAGCATGCTACTAGTGTAGAAATTGATTAATTCTTAATCACCGACATACTATAAACTAATTATATTAAAAAAAAACATTTTAGTGATGTGAACAATAAACCGCATTACTTAACCAAATAATCAGTTTTTTAATCTCTTGTTCCCCGCATAGAAATGTTTCTTAAAATTTAATATAAAATTACAAGTTAATAAGCACTAAACCGTAAAAACACAACTTTTAACTTTTTCATGTTCTTTTTTTTTCATCATCACACCTATGATCATAGTTTGTTGTCAATGCCACCCTTCCCTAGAATAATTTTCTAAGCCATTTTCTAAGCTTTATCTGAAAAATATATACAGGGTATGCAGTAACTCTACTGTTCGATATTGGAAGTCAGATTCGCGCCAATATACCGGGTGTCCCAGAGATTTCTATCAAGCCTGTCCTTTTCTTGAGAAGTGTTACACAATTTTGATATTTTGGTTGGATGTATGGTTGTAGGATACAGAATTCTAAAGTATCAGATTTTATGTAGCACATCAACTTTGCTATTTTAAATGAAATACCCAAAATATTTTTCCAATAACCAATTCTATAGGCAATTCCAAGAAAATACATATACAGCTTGTTATACCTATCTTAATTAGTTTTCGAGAAAATGGTTTTCAAAAATGTAAAGTCAATTTCTGTGGCACTTCCGGTAAAACATAAAATATTTCATCTGTATCCTCTGTTTGTATTTCAAATCAAATCATTCTGAAAAATACTGTTCCCATATGTGGAGAAATTTTGCTATAAAGCTTCTTTCTCTTGCGCACGGATGAGCTGTGGACATGTCGATATTTTATAGTGTTTTAACGACTCCGGCTTTCAATAATTTGCCAATTAAAGTTCTTCTTCGAGCAACACTCATCAGAGAAACAATTAGATGCAGCTCTTATTCATCCATTTATATTCCATTTAAAGAAGTCCCGAACTTCCCCATTTGTGCGCTTCATTTCTTGAATATCCCGGATTGGAGAACCTGATACCTGCGGAGTAGAGGTTCCTTTTTCTGTGAGCCTTCGAATAAAAACCCGTATTAACAGGCTAGCATTGTGCTTCAGTACTTAGGCCTTGGGCCTTTCTGGACGAAATAGTAACTAATAATAATAATAGTACACCTCTAGTATCTGTTTGGTATTACGAAATCTGCTAGAAAATGCATTTTTTTATTTTAAAGCTAATTTTTCTTTAAAAATGAAAACAGTGATGTAGGGGAGCCCAAGATGCTAAATGGGAAGTTACTCGAGTGTCATAGAGACCTATTGGGTTGCAAAAATTAGATGATAAAAGAGAAAAATGTTATATAATGTATACCTTTTCATCGGTGGAGAAAGCGGCTATAAACTTTTAAATATGTCAAAAAATACTGGTATTATTTCGGCTTGTGAAAATCGTCGGAATCGTATTGAATTATATATTTTTCTTTATCTTTAAATTGTTTTCTTCAAAATAAAAAATAAAATACCACGCTCGAGAATGTCAAAATGAAGTTGTTTTACAACTTTGTAGCTCTCTGCTTTCTTTACGTCATTTTCAAATTGTTAGGTTAGTGGAATATACACTGTTTAGCATCTGACGTGTTCGAAAATTTCTTATGGGTATACATATGTTTGTTTTTTATAATCGGCCCTGTATACGAGGCTCATATTTGGTGGAGGTACTGGGTACAAGGTATCCACCTCTTGGGCTCTCCTACCCTATTTAGTTGTTGTACGATAATGGGAAAATAAATAAATAGTATACTTTATTTATATATATTTTAAATTAATATTTATTTTATTTAATCTAGAGTGCGCCCTGACAGGTGACTTAAAAATTGTAAGAATGGATCACTGTACAAGTCAGGCAAAAGGAGGCAAAGAGGTTTTTTGCTAGTTGAAAGAGTAACCAAAAGTAAGTTAATTGATTTTTATTCATACAGTATAGAAGGAACAGTTTAAAAATGTAAATTCGGTGCTCTTTGATAAGAAAAAAAATCACAAAAAGTTTAAAGCAAATAAATCGGCATGCTTGCCTTCGCGGCCGCCTTTGCTATATTTCTTTTATGATATGCCGGTTGATGCAACTGGTCATCGCACTATGGGATAGAAATTAATTTTTTTGGTCAAAATTCTGAAACTTACCAATCTAACTTAAAATGAGGTGCTTTTTACTGGAAAAATATTGAAAAAAAATATTATCAATTATTACAAATGCTTTTTGGAAACCTAAAACTTATTATATGTTATTATAAATTTACACCCCCTTAACATTATTATTTTTTATTGTACAAAATAAACTAAAATGTCAGCTTGTTTGGTTAATTCGGTAGTATTCTAATCAGTAATCCGATGATTATTATCTCATATGATATACAGGATACGACAATAGGTATGATTTTTTTAAATGAAATACCCTGAATATTATATCACCACCAAAAAAAAATCTTTTAAAATGCTTTTAAAAAATACTACATTTGATGTGTCTATCTCAATTAGTTTCGGAAATATGATCATCCAAATCTCAAAAATAATTTTAAATTATTCTTAGAAGCGTAATAGAGATACATCTTCCCAACTTTTTTATTTTTTAAGGTATAAAATAAATAAAACACACTGTTTTGTTGGGTAGATTCTGTAGAATCCATATCTTTCATCAGAAACCTTGTAAATTATAAAAAAATCTTGTATCTGTCCTTACACTCGGAAGTAGCAAAAAGTAGGAAGGCAATTGTAAGTACAAAAACTGATAAAGAAAAAGGTAAAAAAACTTTGACTAAAGTAGCGAGACTTCGCGAGATTGCATCGGAAACACAACAATAGCTCTTATTATTTAAACTCTTTTACTTTTTTAGTAAACAAGGGTAATAATAAACTAAGGATATTAAATGTTGTATATTTATGTTTACTTAAAATACATTTTCAAGTTTCTTATTACCCCAATAAAAGTCGTCATATCCTTTTATAATTTTGCGTACATGTAGTTTGGAGTATCTACTTTGAAATACCACAGCATGAACCATTAAAATTTCAAAGTTGCTTTTTGGCCAATATAATGGATTTCTATCCCATAGTGTATCGCCGTGTCGCTGTAAAGGATAGCGGCGCCTTTGTATAAAATAGTCCGATTGCAGGCGGCCTCTTTTATGTGTTTTTGTATTATTTTCAAAGGGTACCGAATTTGCGCTTTTAAAATGTTCTTACTATACTTTATATTAAAAATTTACTATTAGGTTTATTTGTAATGCCTTACGTTATGATTAGTACAGGAAATGAAGCATTTTACCTTGCAATTTTTGGTCCTGCATGGATCAACTTGAAATTTTAACAGAAGATAAGAAATAGCCCAAGGTACAAAACCCCTAGGAGGTGGACACTTTTTATTGCATTTTAACATAAATGATTCTAAACACGTAAAACTAATACTTTACAAGTTATTCGCGATTGAAAGTAATAATTTTTCGACGAAAAAACGATGTTTTTAATAGGGTTTTCGCGAATAACTCGAAACTTATGCATTTTAATTTTAAAAAAACTGTAAAAAGCAAAATTGTAGGTGTTAAAAAGATAAACAAAATTGTTTTATTATAATTTTTATTCGACCAATACGAACAACAATACGGCGTGTTAATGGGAAGCTTTTTTCCTTAAATGTAAAATTTAATAGATTTAATGTAAAATAACAAGAAAATGCTGCATATTTTAAAGAAAACTCACAGAATCTTTTTTGAAGCACCTAATGAATCCGTTCTTTTTTAAAAAGAAGAACTTTCTAGCATAAAAATTTAGTGAGTAATGATAAAAATAAGGTCAGTATTTAATTTTTTCTACGAAAAAAAAACAGACAAGCACAAATCCATGCAGGACCAAAAAGTTTCCGGGTTTTACATTTGTTTGAACTTCATTTCCTGTACTAAATGAAATTAGTTTATAAAATCAATAATACTAATTAAATTTAGTCAACTCGTGTGTCTTTCCTAAGATTTTTTTTTCATTCTACTATATAAAATACAGCAGAAAAAATAGGTTTTTCCACTTTTCTCAAAAATTTTTAAGGTTAGGATAAATTAAATAAATAAAAATTTTATTATTTATTTAATATGTATATGTTAATGTTTATTATTATTTATTTTTTGAAAGAAATAATAACCTTAATTTAAAAATAGTTGTTATAATCTGCTAGAAATATACAAATCTTACACAATAAGTTTAAACTATATTTTTGTTTTCAAAATGGCGCCCACCTCTTAGTTTGACATTTATATCTGTCATTTTATACCTAAAATTCGGTTTATGTTGTTTTACTAAAGTCGTAAAATTTTTATGGAAAAATACCAAACAATTCGAAAGTTAGAAGGGGGTCCCGACTTTAGACAAGCACTGTATTTTAATTGGATTAGCAAGAACAAGAGAGACTTTATGTCTAATTTAGTTGATTGATCCAGATTAATTTGTTATTTAAATTTTATAAGTAAATGAAAATTAGAAATCTTATTAGTTGTATTATATTTCCATATCCATCAAATCCATATACATACTATACATAAAATACCTCAACCTAATATTTTTCGTATTATTTTATAGAAAATATTAAAATTCGTTTCTTTGAACTTGACGATGACGAACAAGAAGTCTGGGAAGGGTATGGCAAGTTTAGTGAACTAGATGTTCACCACCAGTATGCCATAGTATTTAAGTAAGTAGAAACGTATTAATCGCGGATATTTATGGTATATAAGAATTGGAATATCAATTAAAGAAAAAAATATTGAATCAAATAAACAGTTTTACATTAGTTAGCTAGTGAGTATATAATAGATAACATGGGATTGACTATTAAAAACTAAAATTAGGCGACTTGGCAACGTTGCAGTTGCAAATTTAGACAATAATGACATTTCATTATCAAGTTTTACTTTCTGTTGTTGCAGTTAATGTTCTATTTTTTAAAGAATTTTTATGATTTATGGGATAAATGTAAGAAATAATAAGAAAATAGTTAGTCTACAACTAGTGTTAAGCGTTTAAGTGGTTGCCATCATGGATTTCGTTAAAAATTCAGCAATCAAGCAAAAATTTTTATGAAGAATAACTTTTTTCGAAAAATGAAATTTTTGGTCCATTTGTCACAGTCTATATGTGTAAAAAATAATGTTAATAATGATTAAATATTTTGTAAAATGTTCAATAATTTCTGGTTTTTATCTAGAACTCCACCCTACGATCGAGACCCTAACATTACTCAACCTGTAAGAGTCTATATGGAATTGGTGAGGCCATCTGACAACGCAAGAAGTGAATGGAAAGAGTTTAGATATGTACCGAACAATGAATTCAAGCCTGGTGCAAAAAGACCCAGATCGAGCCTATACAGTTCTTCCAGCTATAACAGTAGTGGAAGGTAAATACAAATGACGGGTCGCGGCGAATAACGATTAAAGTCAAATTGAAGGGTCCAATACAAGAACCGGCCAAGTCCAATTTTTGGTCAAATTTATTTATTTATTTATTTATTACAAGCCCAACAGGCAACCATTAACAGGGCTACAAATATAACTATAATATAAACTATATAAAATTAAATAATACAATACAGAAAATAATTTTAAAGCAAAGTAGAAACTTAATATAACTTTAAGACTAAAATCTCATACCTAAAGATGTTCTGTGCATACTCGAACAAACACTCTATAATTCATAGAAAAATCACAGTGATATGCAATGCCATTGTATAGGGAGCACATTCTTTGAATTGGTGACATATACAATGCATTAGTACTGGGCGATGGCAAATAAAAATATCTACTGTTCCTACTTGCAATCCTCGGGATCGCGAAATTAATTTCACCTAACAGAGATGAACAGACGATGGATAATTAACTTATATAAAAATACCGTGCTATGAAGATTTCTTCTTTTCTCTAAACTTTCCATACTGAATCTTTGTCGCAAAAGGCCATCATCTATTCCCCTCTGAGTGTTAGTGCCTTCTTCTTTTAAAACCAAATATTTTAAAAACTTTCTTTGGACTCGTTCCACTGCTCTCACATATTTATCATAATATGGTGACCAAACTACCGATGCATATTCAAGTTTTGTTCTAACCAATGAAAAATAAAGTCTTTTTAAAGCATCAATGTTATTAAAAGATTGACAATTTCTGAAAATTAAGCCCAACATTTGTAAAGATTCTGAGACAATCTTATTAACATGCAAAGATTTAGTTAACATCACTTTATTACTCAGTATAAAATTGTCGTCCTGTGCAAAAACGGGATCTCTGGTTTGAAAAATAAGCAAATTATAGACATATTGGTGATTGTCTGATTTTTCAAATTTCCATCCAAGTCCATTATTATTTTAGATAACAAGCAAACTAAAAAAATAATTCCCCAACTTTTGCTGCAAGGGTCACAACTACCAAACAGATACAATAAATATCTTAAAAGTATTTAATAATCTACATTTCTCAAATATGTAAATCGTTTTTCGGCTCTCCTGTAAAATTTTACCGTGCAAAAGCAGAAGAGTCTAACCGCCAAAATGCAGTTTTGAGAAAATCCACATTTTCTCTTTTATCCATTTTGATAATGGACCCTCCCTAGAAACACCGTTTAAATATCAAAATGTATAACACTTTTTCACATTAAAACAATATAAAAACATGAAATGACCAATTTTGCGATTAGCGTCTTTTGCCTTTGCACGGTAGAATTATCAAGAATGGACTTGGCCGGTTCTTGCATTGGACCCTTCAATTAGCATATTTTGTCAGGATTTACCTTTTAATATTTTAAATCGAATACTGTTAATTTATGTAACAAAAATATATTACGCTGATGACCAAAAATTTAGCATTGTTCTGGGAGTCTATCGTGAATTTAGCATTGTTCTGGGAGTCTATAGTGCAACTAAAATTGTCTTTAGTATTATCAAAGACAATTATAATTTCACGATAGACTCCCAGAACAATGCTAACTTTTGGTCATCAGTTTAGACGCTGGCTTGGCTGAATTTATGAAGCGGCAAATTATACGTACTGTTTACGTGTGTACTCGATGGATATCCACTTCATAAATTCCATGAAGCGAGCGTCCAAGCTGATGACCAAAAATTTAGCATTGTTCTGGGAGTCTATAGTGAAACTACAATTGTCTGTAGTATTATCAAAGACATTTATAATTTTACTATAGACTCCCAGAAGAATGCTAAATTTTGGTCATCAGTTTAGACGCTGGCTTGGCTGAATTTATGAAGCGGCAAATTATACGTACTGTTTACGAGTATACTCGATGGATATCCACTTCATAAATTCCATGAAGCGAGCGTCCAAGCTGATGACCAAAAATTTAGCATTGTTCTGGGAGTCTATAGTGAAACTACAATTGTCTGTAGTATTATCAAAGACATTTATAATTTTACTATAGACTCCCAGAAGAATGCTAAATTTTAGTCATCAGTTTAGACGCTGGCTTGGCTGAATTTATGAAGCGGCAAATTATACGTACTGTTTACGCGTGTACTCGATGGATATCCGCTTCATAAATTCCACGAAGCGAGCGTCCAAGCTGATGACCAAAAATTTTGCATTGTTCTGGGTGTCTATAGTAAAACTACAATTGTCTTTGCTATTATAAAAAATCTTTTACTTACATTATTTTTTTGTTCCAGCTTGGGTAGTAGCGAAATCCCAGCTACCATTAAAACAATGGATATTCCCCAACAAACTCATATCTATGCAGTTCCCACAATGGACAGTTGGAATGACAAACCCCCAATGACAGAAGAGCAGATGGCTATTGCTATGAGCAATATTGATTCTGACGAATTCCAGATGTTATATGAGATGTTTGAGAATCAAATTCCCCAGGATATCACAAGTAACACCAGGGATGCTCCAATGGAAATTTCAAGACAACTTAATAAAGTCCACATTGGACATAATTATAATTATTACACGTATGTATTGTTTTATTTATTTATTTATTTACTCATTAACGGGCATTGACCAATTACAAATTTAAATAACAAGCATCTACATATATATCTAGTACTAAGCTTTTTAATTAACAAATATTCATGATTAAAATTTTGTATTTTTGTTAACTACCAAAATACTTGAAAAGCAGTAGAAAATAAGAAAGTTAGCTACCTATTAAAAAAAAAATACAAATACAAGAAAACCAAAGTCGGTCAATATAGGGTCGCGACATTCGGCCATATGACTTTGACGTGTTATGACCTCACATCTCCCATTTGTCGGCCATGTTGTTCAGTGCCGGAGATATACAGTTTATTGTATTAGTAGAACAACCGTTTACACAACAGTTTTTAATTATTATTAAGTTGTAAATTCTTTTACTTTAAATAAAAAACATTAAGAATTACATCTTTCAACAAATATCACTTCCAAAACAATGCAAAATGAAATGCGCAAATTCTAGACGCCACTAGATTGATCATCAGCTTTAATTTTACCCAGTCTTGCCAAGTTTTCTCCGTGGAGTGCCCTTCCTTGCGTGCCCGACCTCGAACCGCCTAAAAGTTGAGGATATGTCGCAACCTTATAAATATAGACTAACCTTGCAAGAAAACAACACCTAAAATTAAATTTAAAATGTACACATTAAAAAATCTAACTTTCAAAAAATGAAACAATATGAAGCCCTAATCTATAAAAACATTGGACTTCATAACTCTTCGAAGCAATTTAGGGATACATTAAATAAATCGTCCCCAAATTTATTGGCATGCTTCACCAATCTATCTATTGGGGAAAATTGCCCATACAGCCTTTGGTGAAAATTTGTTTGAAAGGTAACAGAATGCCTTAATGTCCTTGAAGGAACATAGAAATTTATAGAAAAGAGCAGTTCACTACATTGCACATTCCCATGAATTAGTTTAAAAAGAAACAATACATCAGCATTTTCACGTCTAACTTTCAAACTTTGTATATTAATAGCTTTTTCAAGATCTTCAAAATGTATTGTTTCCTGGGGAATAAACAATTTAAAGGCACTGTATTTTAAAAACTTGCTTTGAACAGAATTTAACATTTTAATATGTTTCTCATAATTTGGATTCCAAACAACAGAATTATTTAAAAAAATCGGTAATAATAGATGTTAATTATGTAAATAAATTTACAGGGTGTTTATCTAAAAACTCACCACCCAAGTTATCTTCGAAAAGAGACAGATTTGAGAAAATCGACAAAACACGCCAAAATATTTATTGAGGGGGAACATTTTTTACAAAAATTGAACGACGCCCCTTAACCCCAGGGCTATCACCCCATATATAACTCTAGAATATAAAGTCAATATCTTCACCTACTACAAAATGGCGGTACTTTAAAAATTACCAAAGTACCTGATTTGGGTAGTCATATTTTCAAAACTAATAAAGTTAGATGAACCTAATGTGGTGTTCTTTTAAAGCCCTTTAAAAGATCTTTTTAATGATGATACTAGTAATAGTATTCAGGTTAGGATAAAAAGTGGATATTTTTTTAAATTAAGCACCCTGTATATTATATTACCAGTAAAAAGATCTTTATAAAAGCTTTTAAAAATACCCCATTAAATACATCTTACTTTATTGGTTTCGGAAATATGGCTATCACAATCAGGTATTTGGATAATTTTTAAAGTACCGCCATTCTGTAGTAGAAAAGATATTGACATTATACTCTAGGGTTAGAAAGTACCAGTCAGCAGCTTTAAAATGATGTATCACTCGACCTCCTTCTCATTTAAGAATTCTGTAGTAGGTAAAGATATTGACTTTATATTCTAGGGTTATAAAGTACCCGTCAGGAGCTTTAAAATGATGTATCACTCGACCTCCTTCTCATTTAAGAATTCTGTAGTAGGTAAAGATATTGACTTTATATTCTAGGGTTATAAAGTACCCGTCAGGAGCTTTAAAATGATGTATCACTCGACCAACTTCTCATTTAAGAATTCTGTAGTAGGTAAAGATATTGACTTTATATTCTAGGGTTATAAAGTACCCGTCAGGAGCTTTAAAATGATGTATCACTCGACCTCCTTCTCATTTAAGAATTCTGTAGTAGGTAAAGATATTGACTTTATATTCTAGGGTTATAAAGTACCCGTCAGGAGCTTTAAAATGATGTATCACTCGACTCCCTTCTCATTTAAGAATTCTGTAGTAGGTAAAGATATTGACTTTATATTCTAGGGTTATAAAGTACCCGTCAGGAGCTTTAAAATGTTGTATCACTGGACCCTGGTGGCGCCGCCCAATTTTTGTAAAAACGTATCCCCGCAAATCTGTCTCTTTTTGCAGATAACTTGAGTGGTAAGTTTTTAATTAAACACCCCGTTTATTAAGGCAGATTTTGTTGATGTAAATAAAGACGATAAATTAAATATTTTTTCGTTTCGATTACATAAGTCTTATTATTTTTATCATTATTTTTTGGTTTTAATTCTTTAAAGCCGAAAACAATACAAATTAATAATGTTAGATTTTAAAAAATGTGTTTAATTTAGAGAATTTCAGAGAGTTAAATTTAATTTAGTTTTTTAATTTATTTAAATTATTTACCTTAGTTTTTTCAAGTTCTTTCATAACTTTCGAAGGTTTCCAAAAACGCTCGAATTATCCATTGAGAACTTTTATGCCATCCAGTACTATGGAATTACTATAAAAGAGCGACAGAAAACCTACGAAGAGTAATATGGTGTCGACTTTTGTACTGTTCACTTCGCGACATTGACAATTTAAGATGTTGTCGTAGTGGTAACCATAGTTACGTTCCATTGTTAATAAAGGTATTAAAACGACATACGTGTTTTTATACGAGGTGATTTGGAACAATAGGATGTCTTTAAAAAATATATTGAATTTTATTTACTTCCGAGCACATTAAAACCGTTTTTAAATTAATTATTTTAATTTATTTTTTAAATAAAAGGCTTTTTTTATTTTAGGCACCATGCCCAACAAGCGGCCCAAAGAACACCGTTTGTTACAAATACAATCGTAAAAATGGAAGTATCAGATGAAGACATTTCTATTGCTGAGAGAACATATAGTGAATTGAAAAGTTTTATTAAATCGAAAGATGCCCATAAGCGCGCTCCTCAAATGCTTCAACACTATTTAGGAGAAGTAAATAAAACAAAGTAAGTTAATAATTTGTTTTTATCTCGTAATTTTTAATTTTGAATCAAATTATATTTTTGGTTTTCTTTTAAGAACAAAAAATCTATTTTTGTGTTATTAAAAATAAAGAAATAGAAACTCATGTTTTTCAAGTAAATAATGATAATAATAATAATAATAATACTAAGCTTTATTGTCATGAAAAGTATTTAAATATCTTTGTAGATAAAGCAAATCAATAAATTATATATACATATACAACATAGACAGATACACACACAAATATATAATAGTAAAAAATAAATACCTTTATGGAAATGTATCCTCGAAAAATTCATTTAAATTGTAATACGCTCTTTAAGAGGATGCCGTAGCACGTTAAATGAGCTAAAACGCGATTCGCTGCAGTTTTTTAATTATTTGATTTGAGAAAAAGTTGTACATAGAAAAGTTTCTTAAAATGATCCAAAGATTATCGGAAAGTTAATTGATTTTTGGTAATGGTAATAATTAACACATTAAATTTCCCAAAATTACAAAACCGTAAAAATAACCAACTTTCCGATAATCTTTGGATCATTTTAAGAAACTTTTAAATATACAACATTTTTCTCAAACAAATATTTAAAAAACTGCAGCGAATCGCATTTTAGCTCATTTAACGTGCTACGGCATCTCCTTAAGTAAAATTGTTTAAACACATTTTTTAAATTTCTTTATGTTATTAATATTCTTTTATAGAATTTGGTAAATGATTAAATATCTTTTTTGATTCATAAATTATAGATTTTTTAATCATATTTGAATGTGGTATAAGTGGATCAATGCAAGAGTTATTTATAAAATTATAAAAAGAGTTTTTATTATAATTACACCAATATTTTTTTATATATTAAACAAACATTTTCCAATATAAAAATAAATGTCAGTGTCAATATCTTATGTTTAATAAATAAAGGTTTGCAAGATTTCCTAAATTTGATTTTGCAAATGGTGGTTCTTTATCCTAGGCCAGGGATGGTGAACCTTTACGTATTAACGTGCCATTTTTGTAAAGATATGTAAAATGATGTCTTATACTTTGTAATTATGTAGAAAAAAGGTTGTTCTTAAGAAAAAAATTTGAGGTGCCACAAAAGGGTCAACAAGCAAAAAATTGCGTTCTTTAAAATATTGAAGATACTTACTTGACACTTCTTTTGTAGGGTATAATAAATTTTGCGATCATGGAGTTTCCAAAATATCGCACTGCGTGTCATTGGCAAAAAATAGTTTTTTGAATGGTTAGTTAGCAGATATATTGAATAGAAGTTATCGAAAACTAATAATAATAATGAATTAAAATATATTTGTGGATAAATAAAACATGTATAAAATGTTTATGCCGGAATTTTTTATATGGCCGTAGAAAAAATATATGTAGTATGCAACACATGCATAATGTGTCTTGTTTTACTCATGGGTTCGGCGCACTTTATGCTCTTTACATAATTTACAGTTTTGTTGCCTCATTCTTTGTTCAACCAGAGTGCAATTTTTGGTAATTTTCTAGAAACCTGCGGCAACTCCGATTTTGACGAAATTTGGTATACGGGGGTTTTTGGGGCGCTGTTCACGAATCTGAAAGAATTTTTGGCGGAAACGTTTTGTTTTTAAGATATTCATCTTCAGACTTGAAATTTAAACTAATCCTATTTTTACAATATTCCCCTTCTTTTGCACACAATGCTTGATTTAACGCTAAAGTGGCACACAATATTTGATTTTCACCGTTTAAAACCCCGTTTTTACGTATTTTACATTATTTTTGCATTAGATTGCATAGCTATACTTTAAATCATTTCAATCCCAGTGTGCCATGAAGCCCTATGTGTATGTATGGTTGCCGCATTATCAAAGAAAAGCCACTCAATTTAATGCAAAAATAATGTAAAAAACGTAGAAAAACGGAGTTTTAAAAGGTGAAAATCAAATATTTTGGGACACTTTAGCTTTAAATCAAGAATTGTGTGCAAGAAGGGGAAATATAGTTAAAATAGGCTTAGTTCAAATTTGAACTTTGATGATGAATATCTCGAGAACAAAACGTTTCCGCTATTTTTTTTTCAGATTTGTGATCAGCGCCCCAAAAACCGTACACGAAATTTCGTTAAAATCGGAGTTGCCGCAGGTTTCTAGAAAATTACCCAATTTTTTTATTAACGTTTCGGCTGGTTCCAATTATGGGAATAATTGTTATGACCCCTCATTCACTGTATTTTAATTTGCAGATCTCATTATTTTATTATTTTTCCCGCCTAATGTTTTGCTGTAACAATTTTTATAATTTATTTTTAGCGCCCTGCACGTTTTCATTGGATTAAACCGAAAAGAAGAAGTGACATTCCTCCTAAAAATGATCGTTCTATCTAAACAAAATTATTTAACGGATATTACTAATGTGGACACTTTAACGCCACTTCATATCGCAGTCATGTGCCGAAATGAAGAATTCATAGCCTACTTACTGCAATGTGACGCAGATCCATGTAGGGCCGATAAATTTGGCAGAACTGTTTTGCATGTGGCCATAGAAACAGTATCGGGACCTAAAATTTTGGAAATGCTGCTTTCAACAGTACATGCTAAGAAATTGATTGATTTAGAGAACTATGGTAAGAAAATAGTAATTGAAAACCAATATTATTCGGGTAAAGTTTTTATTTTTAAAAAATCGACAGCATTTAAAAATCGATCACGAAACTTAAGGGGCTGATTCTACTTGACAAAATAAGGATAGAGCTTAATATACATTTTTTTCAAAATGTCATTCGTTTTCTTTTGTGGCCATATTACATTTATTTTTTAATCAATCCAGTTGATATGCACACAAATCGAGCTTTGCAGATTCTAAAATTTTTAGACAAAAGTATTTTTTTTAAATACCGCCAGAGGGCACTTTACCTAAAACTCAAAATTTATTACATCATAACTTTTTATTTTGACAGATATCGCAAAGCTGGGGGCGCCATTTTATAGACAATCAAAAACTTAAAAAATAAAGTACTTTTATTAAAGTCGAAAACCCCACCGTTTAGGTACCAATAGACATCGTTTCATCACTTCAATCAAATTACCTACATACATACAGGGTGCCAGTACAACCGACAACTTACAGGGCGATTCTACAACAGGAAATAAGAAAAAACTTCATATAAACATATGTCCTAAACGTCTTAGTTATAAATTAAAAAAAGTTTTTTTTTTAATATTTAACACACCGTAGTTCAAAAACTAAGACGTTTAGGAGGTATGTTTATATGAAGTTTTTTCTTATTTTCTGTTGTAGAATCGCCCCGTAAAGTTTGTCGGTTGAGTTACTGGACACTCTGTAGGTATGTAGGTAATTTGATTGAAATTGATGAAAACTTTGATGTCTATTGGTGCCTAAACAGTGAGGTTTATCGACTTTAAAATTCATTCAAAATAAAATAGGGAACAAAATAAACCAAATGTCGTCGCTAGTTAATTATGGTAACTAACTCATCTTCTCTACATCTTTAGCTCTTATATCATAATAATAGATGTGGTGACGATTAGAAAATTAAGTTTTTGTATTCCAAAACGTCTTTGGTGTAAATTCTATAAAGCATTAAAATGCTATTTTAAACATGATTGTTTTTAGAGGGAGAAACACCTTTATACCTAGCAATCGAAAGGAGGAATATGACCGCTGTAAAAGTATTATGCAAGGCTGGTGCTGACATCAATAAGAAACACCAAAAGAATGGTTTTACGCCTCTTCGAATCGCTCTAGAAAATCAGTATGTTGATGCGGTTAAACATATTTTGGAACATCCCGATCTTGATCTTTTGAGTCAGAACGATTTTAATAACGTTTCACCATTTGAAGCTGCTAATATGAAACCATCCAGCAGGGATATTATGGACCTTATTAAAAAATATATGGTAAGTTTGCTAAACAAAAGGTATAGTGTAAATTTTACTCCAGCGAAAGAAACAAATGAGAATGGAGATATCTGGTTACTAAATGTGTATTAAAATTCGGAAAATTACATTTTATAATCTAAAATATTTCAAAATTAACATTTTAATAATCTTATTTTTTTTTTAATGACAATTTTATACACACAGGGTTTCTTTTGAGGTTTTATGACGTTAAAAATCTATTGTAATCCCTTCAATATTTGGATCAGTATTATGATTTTTTCCCTATATAGAAAGAAAACTTAAATATTGCTATTTATTTAAACGGCAACTTGTTTTGCCGGGTCTCCCACCGGGAACAGCAGTGATCGATTACTTGACAAGTAGGTCTTGGAAAATTTTAAAAACTTAGAGACAATATAAAATTATTAGGGGACAGTTCTAACACTTCCGGTTATACCGGAAGTTAATGTCAACTTCCATATTTTAAATTGAACACCCTACATATTATTAATTATTAAAATTCTGGTTTTTCTCAATAAAATTTTTAATGATTATTTTTAACACTCTGTATATTTTAATTGTCAAAATATGAATACAGTCTACTAAAGTAGTTCTTTTTCTACGAGCGTCATAACCCCAATTCATATTAAAGGCTTTTGTTTAGAAAAATTGATCACATTTACACTGTCACATTTAATTTTGTCGATATTTTGGGCAATAAAAGTATAAAGATGTGCCATCAGATTGGGCTAATAATCTCAATTTTGATAAAAAATGGACATACCTCTTGTTTTATTATTGTACCATTAAATTATTGTTAGTCAAGTAGAATTTTTGTTAAAAAAAAATTAACCTATTGTTAATTACTGTATCGTAACATGCTGTTTAAATTTTATTGTAGGCTGAAAAGGGTATAGTTATGGAACTTAAAAAGGAAATCGAAGATGATGATGAATCAGATGAAGAAATCGAAGAGGTAAGAGTAGAAAATTTTGTAAGAATATCTTTAATTAGAAGCCACAAAAGTGGCTCAATAAAGTTGCATATATGAAAAATCTAAAACTCGTTCAGATGTTTTACAAGCTACAATAAACCATTATTAGTTTATTAGCTTATTACTTAAAGCACCCCACCGTAATTAAATTAGGGAAATGTGGCAAAAATGCACTACTTTTGAATGCCGCTCTGTAACTTTCTTTTATAACCAACTTAAAAGCAGAATTTCAAAAATGCCGTAAGATAATAATTATGTTTTTACACTTATGTGATAATATGAGTGGTATGATGCTAACATGTAGGTTATATAACCCTAGGGTTATTTAACCGTAACCATGCGCTTGCTAATCACAAAAATATTTTCGAAAATAAGCAGTTTTGGGGTTATAAATTATAAGCAAAATATTTCTTAACTAATAAATTTATGTTTATTACACATTACCTAAAATAGTTAACGTGAAAACATCCGTTTACTGCCTTTTCTTTTGTAAAAACTTGACAGGTAAGAAATCTATCAGAAATTGTCAAAAAAATCGTTTGAAAGTCGTGTAGATATCTGACATAACCTGCCTGTTATATTTGACTGAAAAAAATGAATAAGCAGGTTATGTCATGTATACCTAGACGACTTTAAAATTATTTTTTGTCTAATTTCTGACAGATTTTGAACCTCTCAATATCAGTTCTGTAAATTTGTCCCCGAAGCTAAAAACGTCCGTACAGTTCCTCTAACCGCCACACTGGGGAAAATTCTCCAATTTTCTACGCGACGTCTGCACTGTTCAAAGGTCGAACAAGAGTGTGTAATGAATACCTAAGGCATTTTTAAATATTGATCTTGGGTTAACCCGTTCCATAAAATATGTTCAAAAAGGATCGGCCCGTCTGTACCCGTGTTTATAAACTGATCGGATCTTTAATTCGGGTTGGATCCTGCTGACCCAGGTTAAAGCCAGGGTTAGTCGGGTTAAACAGAAGTGTCAAAATCAGCTGTTTAATTTTTGGGTTTTAATGAATTATCTTGTGTTTATTATAAGTGGAAAAAGTATAAAAAACAATAATTGTTATTTATTTATAGATTATTTACAGCTTAAATATTGTGAAAGTTTTTAAAAATAACTGCAAGACCAAAAGGGTTATGTCTTGTATCGACACGAAGCTAATGTATGAAGGCCAAATGTTTCATTTGTGTTCAGAAAATAACAAAATCCCAGTAAATCTTAAAAACAGCTGATTGGATCTACCCAATTCATCGGGTCAATATTTGAAAATGACTCTAGTACCTAACTCTGGTTACTGACTTTTTAAACCAATAAAATACATTTTTTGTTCAGGTGTTATTCTCAATTTATAGTGCCCAAAGTATATTTTATTTAAAAGTATGCCAAACTTTATGGATCGCTAAAAATATATTTTCAACTTAAGATTTTCTTTACCGATTTTACTAACAACATTTTATTTGTAGGACATTGAGTGTAAGCCCGAATTATTGATTCCACCTGAAGATCCTGAAATTCTTTATAATGGGCTAAATAAACTCACCCAGAATTGTTTAGATGAGGTTGCCTCTATCTTGGATGAAAGTGGAAAATATTACCATTTAGCTGAATTGCTAGATCTCAGTCATTTGCTTCATACGGGAATAATTCCAAGTGATCAAAGTGCCAGCAAGAATTTGTTACTCTATGCTATAGAGGTTTGTAAATTTTAATTACTTATAATATACCAGGTGACAAGATGATCACTTTCCTGCTGCCTTATTTTAATTTCTTTATTGATACTGACTAAACTTGGCAAGGCTGTTAGACTAACGAAAAGTCATTTTTAGGTGGATATGATAGACTTTTACGACTTCCGGTTTCACCAGAAATGCCTGGAACTTTTGATTTTTTAATGGGACACCCTGTATATTTTTTGTTTTTCGAATTCACCAGATCATTTTTAGTCAAAATACAATATTCATAAAATAAATTTTGGTCAGATTTTATTTTAAAATTAAATTTTTATTTTTCATCTAGAGTGCCATAATCATTCTAAAATCATTCCTTATACTTTTGGTATATAATATATACCGGGTGTTACTCCGTCGGGCGGGACATAGGGAATCCCATGTAAATTTTGAAGTAGTAAAATATTGGCTCCCCTAATTATTTTAGAAAAAAATGCTATTAGGATTTATTGAAGAGCACAGTAAGTTCCACCCAAAATGAAAATTTGAGCATTTTTCAACCAACCAGCAAAGAGTAAACTGCTTAATACTTCTGCAACGTAGTATCTCATTATGCACCCGTACTCTAGAAATCAATAATAAAAACACCATATCGATTTATCAGTGACAATTTAGATCATTAATTTATGTCATTGCCAAAACTGAACAATTTTATACGGGAATTTCAAAAGAATCTTCGCATTTCAATTTAGTTTACAGCTTATTCCAACACATGCACTCACAGTTACGCAAGACAATAAAACAAATTTTTCTACATTTAGCAAATCAATTTATGACGAAAATATCAGGATTTAATCAAATTTCCTTAGCTGGACTAAATTTTCATATTTTTTATTGGTAGCTTAGTTTTTAATGTCCCCATAGAAAAAATCGTTTGGCGAAAAATTACGTCGATTTTCTTCACATTTGCAATTATTGATTACTGTGCCTGTAGTTTCAAATTTTTTATCGTGCGTTCTATTGTCGATTTACTTGGTATTGGCCTATTGGGAAAATAGGCTGCAAACATGTCCGCTACTCTTCGATAACTATTTCCCTGGTAAAACCATTTTATAATAGTGATTTTTTCTTGATTTAAGTAGTTCATTATTTAAGAATGATGTGACATTGATCTGACAACTTGGGAGTAAGAAGTTAAATAATTTTTCTAGTATTTTATTATAAACTTTTAATAATACAAGGCGGGTAAGAAGATAGGAGATTCGTAACTTATTTTAGCATTTATCTCTTAGCTGGCGGACTAAGAAGAGCTGAAATTTGTACACTGGGTACAACTTTTCGTGTTGTTTAAAAAATCCTAATAATATTTTCTTCTAAAATAATTAGGGGAGCCAATATTGGGCCACATCAAAATTTATATGGGATTCCCTATGTCCCGCTCGACGGAGCAACACCCGGTATAATAAAGGTAAAGGTGGTGGTTTGGTTTCGCCTGTAATTATAAGGGACTGGATTATACAGGGTGTCCGAGAATGTGTGGTCAATCTCTCAGATTCATATAGAACACATAAAAATAATGTGACAAGTTTATATAAAATATTTTCCTAAAGTCCTTTTTAGAGAGAAATAAGTCTTTAAACGACGCCACTGGAAATCGGTTTTTCTTGAATAACTTTTAGTACCATTTGCAACAGGATACCCTAATGTTTTTAGATGTCTTTACTAAACAAAAAGTATTTTTCTCGAAAACACTTTAATTTATCGACATCTAACAAAAGTACCTTTTTTAGCTAGGGATTTAAGCTACCCAAAAATACTTGTTTTATTTCTTTATTATACAGGGTGTAAAAGTAATTAGTATTATTTGTTAGGGGTAGGCTGCGTCTGGCGAACGAATGGCATATTTTTTAAGGATACCATTTTAAAGAGTCCTTACTTGAATTTATTATAATAAAAAAATCTTTTATTATACCAAGAACTATAAAAGTTATTGATGAAACCGATTTTCAGCGGCGTCCTTTAAGGGCACATATCTCTGTGAAGAGGGGCTTTAGGAACATTTTTTATAGGACCTGTCACATTATTTTCACTTCTTCTATATTGTGACGTATAATTTTGAGTACACATAAGGCCACTTGACGTCACTGGGCAAATGTACCATATGGAACTATCTTCTTGGGACAATGAGACCGGTGGACCATCAAAACTAACTTTGCATTTTTTAAAAACTAACTTAATTTATTTGACTAAATAAATTTAGTACGGGCATACCCCCACTAGGGGTAGCCCGTACGGGGCTGAACTAAAACTTTAACTTTAAACTTGACTACACTAACTACTTCTTATCTGATAAATTCTCTAACTTCTTTTCTCTCGTTTTTAAATATCAAATTTTCCAGTGTTTGTTTTGCATTTCTACGCTACCCAGTTTGTTTAATGTTTTTATTATATATTATAAAAGTAACCTAGAAAATTGTTTAATTTATACTTTTAAGACCTTGACACCTCACGTATATTTTTATGTAGCAAATTTCCCAATATTAAGTAAACTAATTAAAATGTATACTTATTTTAAAATTCCCAAAAATGTATATTTTTAAAATTCCCAAAATGTATACTTTTTTTATACTAGGTGGTCACAATATGAATCTGAGAGATTGCCCACATAATCTTGGACACCCTGTATAATCCAGCCCCTAATAATTATTAATAATTAATAAGTACTGGTGAAACAAGTTTGGCCGTTATTATATTTACTTTTATGCAATTTTGTTTGTGAATTTAATTAAAACATATAATTTTTGTCTAAGATATAACCACTAAATACCTGTTTTTTATTTATTTGTAGAAAGATAATGTAAGTATCCTAGATATCAGAAATTTTTTGGAAAACCTTGATGAATTCCGAGCTGTTGGAATATTGGACCAAATGGCACGAGAGTTGAAGTCAGAGATAAAGTAAAATTTAGTTTTATTTTTTAGGATTATGTTTTTTATTTGAAATATTGTAAATAACTAAGAGTGGCTAGTTTAAATTAAATTGTTCTAGGTTTGATATTTTTTACTTTTTATGTTGGGTTATGAGTGCAAAGGTAAAAGTATTACATTTTCTATTTAGTTAGGGATCCCTGGACCATTTCAGAGACAACAATGAGACGAGCAACTAAATGTAAATAAATTATCCGAGAGAGAGATAGCTGCTGGGCCTTCATTGTCTGTCTTCAAGGAAGGCAAATGCAGATGGCGCGTGAGTCGACTTTATCGTTTGCCCGCCAAATTCAAATTATATAGCTGTGCTATTTTTGCCCTTAAAGTTAGGTACTTGTTTTTGTTTCCTATTAATATAAAATATTGGGGCTTAGTTCAATAATTACACACACCTAATTAAAAATGTCATTTGTTTGGTTTTTATAAAGATTTTTTCTTACAGATAACCATGTCAATATTACCTTAAATTATCTGTTGAAAAGCACAAATTTAATATATACACTGTGATCACTAATAAAAGTTAATATTCAAAGTCCAATTAAAGGTAAAAAACCACGATACACACAATAAATCACAGGAAATGTAAACAAGCTGTCCAAACAAATCGGCCATTGAAAAATATCAAACACAAATATCAAATATCATTTCGACGTGACTGCCTGCGGCAACGTTTGTCAAGTTAAAAATATTCGATTCATGGTATATTTTCTTTCTCTTAATTAGATGCGAGCCAAAAAGGACATTAAAGTTTACATGCAGAAATTGTAAACAACTTGGCAACCAGGGCAAAGCGATGATTGCTCCATCTACGATAGCCTGCCATGATGAAAGACAAAGACATATTTATTGGTGGAACTTGCGTTAAACCAGAAAGAGATAAATACAATGGACAAATTGTTAGGACCAGTTACTCGTCTCATTGTTGTCTCTGACCATTTTTACCATTCATTACTAAAAAGCTAAATTTTCGTAAATAGCTTCATTTTGATGAAAAACCCCACCTTTTTGCCTTACAATAATTTTCGTTGGTGGTAGCTTACAGGGGTAGCAGGAATTAAATGTGTTGATTTGACAGATATCAAAAATTTATTACAAACAGGGATTTTATCTGGTAATTTTCTAGATAATTATCTCAATAAACCGAAAAAATATTTGTCCTACAAAATGTAAGGTTCCATCAAAGAGTCCCCTACTACAAACATGTATGGTTAACGATGTCGTGAAAAATACTAACCAGCTGATTTTTTTTCTGTTGAATAAATAAAATTTATATAATTTAACACCTACATTGTCCTACAAATTGCGAGATACGTCATCCTGGTTTTTTGATATTTATTAAATCAATATATTCAATCTTTACTACTTCTGTATGCTACCACCAACGAAAATTGTTATAAGGAAAAAAGTTGGTCGTCTGGCCAAAATGAAGCTACTCACAAAAGATTAACTTGGAAGTAATGACTTGGAAAAATGGTCCAGGGATCCCTAACTAATTTTTCTTGTAAACCCGTACACATACTTACCTGCCAAGTACCACACAGTATGTAGGTTTTTGACATTTGATATTAAAGATATCAGTGTTAATCGTCTGTCGAAAGTATAGTTCGGTTCAGTTAACTTTGACTTGAGTTATTGCTCTAATGCAGATGAAAAGTGACGAAGGAAACAATTTAAAATTGAAATTTTAGACAAAAATTTAAAAAACCAGAATTGTTTTCCCATATAACATTTTTGCCGGCAAGGCATTGGCAAAAGGTATCAAAAAGACTTCAAAATGGGCAATTGGCCGTTATTAGGCCACGTGTTGCAGAAAATGTGATGGCATTTATCATTAATAAGTTATGATGAAAAAATGCATTTAGGATGATGGCATCCATCATTAATAAGTTATGATGAAAATAATGCGTTTAGGATGATGGCTTCCATCATTAATAAGTTATGCTGATAAAAATGCATTTAAGATGATGGCATCCATCATTAAAAGGTTTTGGCAAAAATATGCCTTTTAGATGTTGGCATTACATTATTTTTTCCTAATGACAATAAAATGCATTTTTACCGTCCAGGGAACTAAAATGTGCATAAATAATGCACATGCATAATGTGTGTTTATGTACAGGGTGTCCCATATAAAATTAAATAATATAATTTTGGAAAAACCATAAGAGATACAATAAAAATACTAAAAAATACATTTCACTGAACAACTTCTGCATTTAACTTTTTCTTGTATCTCTTATGGTTTTTCCAAAATTATAGTATTTAATTTTATATGGGACACCCTGTACATAAACACACATTATGCATGTGCATTATTTATGCACATTTTAGTTCCCTGGACGGTAAAAATGCATTTTATTGTCATTAGGAAAAAATAATGTAATGCCATCATCTAAAAGGCATATTTTTGACAAAACCTTTTAATGATGGATGCCATCATTCTAAATGCATTTTTTCAGCATAACTTATTAAAGATGGATGCCATCATCCTAAAGGCATTTTTTTCATCATAACTTATTAATGATGGATGCCATCACATTTTCTGCAACACGTGGCCTAATAACTGCCAATTGCCCATTTTGATGTCTTTTTGATACCTTTTTGCCAATGCCTTGCCGGCAAAAAATGTTATATGGGTTTAGGACTCGATGTCTATTCACAAAATTTAATATACGCTAAAATGCTGATTTTTCGCATTTTTTTTAAGGGGCACTGCTTGTGGTGAATAAAACACCGCTAAACTTAAGTAAGGCTGTATTTTGAGCGATGTTAGCAGCGCGACTCGACCTAAGCATCGCGCTGCTAACCTCGTTCCTCGTCGCCCCGACATATACACACCCTAAATCTATTTAGCTTTATCACAGACACTTTTTCCAAAACTTAAAACTCTTTCTCTCTCTCTCTCTCTAAAAGATGCAAAAAAATGCTACGACAAATTCCTGAAGCTTAACTTGAGATACAGAGTGATAAAATAAGCTAATTTCTTTAAAACTTTACCACTCTGTATCTCAAAAGTTAAGCCCTTTAGGGCATAAGTTTATTTAAAGTTTTCTCCTTAAAATCACCTAAGGTTTCATACTCTATAAGTTTAGCATCTAATTTTTAAGCTGCGACTTGATCATACAGGAAGTGATTTTTTTAAATCCAGATATCTCAAAAACGGCTACTTAAATCAACTTTTACCAGGTATACCCTTTTTATATAAAATTTATGAAAAAATAAGAATTTTTATCTGAAATATACATACAGTGTGGCTCAAAAAAGTTATTTTGTTTTTAATTTGTGCAAGATACTGCAGGTAGTGCCTACTAAAGTTATAAATAAAATTAATAGTAGATTCTAATTTCTTACCCTCCAAAACCCCCTTTAACCAAATATTGTGACAATACACCTATTAGTAACAAAACTATTTGAACAAAAACTTAAACCAGAATAAATGTTGACACCCTGTATCTCCGAAATCCTCCACTGACAAATGTCGCTTACGATGTTTTATCAAAAACCCATCAATATATCCTATTCTGAAATAATAAATTTTATAATCTTATGGATACTACGATTTATCGGGGATTTTATTTTTATTAAATTTTGCGTATATCCTTACTCTAACTGATCGGGCCGACTGCTCGTCAGCGACTGCTATCAATTTCTGATGGTAATCGTATTAGCAAAGCGACATCGTACTACTTTCGCCATCTGTTGGTCGCGGTAGGTACTAAAATTTTTTAGGGTACGCTGAAATCTCACTTGTGGGGTTCTATGGATTGGTATTCTTTGGTTAGATCGTCATATTTTAGCCTCAGGAATTTGTGGTAGATTTATTTTTGCACCTTTTGAAGACACCCTGTATTTTATAGTGCACTCGTTCTTTGTAGATCTATTCAGAATTATTTTTGATTATTATTAAAAAACTACCAAGTATTTTTACAAGCGTGCGGCAATTGTAACTTCACATCATTTTTAGTACTCAAAATTCTATTTTTTCGCATTATTGTGAAAACTATTTTTGCTCGAAATTGCATAAACCATTAAATTGTATTATTAATGGTTGGTATACTCGCTATGATCAGTAAGTTTTATTAATGCGCAAAAACGATAATATTTTCTATCTATATTTCTGTTTTCCCTCACGCTTGTAGAAAAACTATTGTTAAAAAAGTTAAATTTTCCTTACATGTTTGGAAAATAGCTACTATTACTACGTTTATATCAAATAGTTTAACCTGGCTTGAAAACAAAGTGGCTTTAAAGCAATTTCCAAGTCTACGTGTTTATTTCGGTGGCTTGAAAGTCGGTTGAAAATCGAGGTCAAGCACATTTGAAGCCATCTTCGTACGCATGCGGCAGTTTTACATCCAACTTCACAGTAGACATCAAATGAAAAACAAACCTCACTTTTTAATTTGTCCCGTTTTGTATGCTGTTGTTGGTGTAAGCGTGTTTTAAAGTTTTTAACCTGTTTTTTCACTCATATTTTGTATAAAAATGTCAAAATTATATACGAAATTGACACTGAGCCCAGATTCTATAAAATAATAAGGAAAGAGAAAGTGATTTACCTGTCATTACAGTCAGTCAGTCAGTCAGAAAGACGAGTTACAATTGGTTTAAAGTGACACTGTGGACATATAAATCTTTTTCTCTTTCCCTTTGTTAGTTACAGAATCGTAGCCTGATGACGTTTGGGAAAGCATTCATCTGAAGTTAGGCAGTTATTAAGCCCTCTTAAATCGTTTATATCGTGTTTCTAATCGGCTTCAGTGAAGTCAGCCCTACTTATTTTCAGGTTTGACTTGAACGATACAAGGTACGCGTTTATATCGCTTTTTCAAGCCGCTTTAACTCAAGCTAGCTTCAACTATTCGATATAAACGTAGTGTAACACAAGTCTTAAAGTGACTTATCTCTATATAAGTGTTTGGTGACATACTTTTTAAATGCAGAGTTGTTTACAAAGAAATATGTGATAAAAATAAATATAGTGCGATCCCTTTATTGGGTAAGAAAAATAAGTAAGTTTAATTTTTCTTTAATAAAGATAAAAAGTATTTTATATCTCTTTTTATAGGCCATCAATGTTTTATAGATTTATTAAAATATCAGAAAATACGAATAATGTTTTTTACTGTTATATAATATAATATTTAGAATTTGTAAGATATTATTTTATTTTCTAGGGTATTGTGATTTAACATGTCTGTTGTACCCTTATTTTCTTGGACATAAATAAATGTGTTTACTTTTTTTTGTGTATTTTTATTTTTCATGTTACCTGAGTGGCTTTCCAGTGACGCAAACAGAGCGCTCCCGAGTAGCTCAGGAGCATTTCGTTCTAATTTATGGCTTTCCAGTGACGGAAAGTGTTATGCACCTGAGCTACTCCGTTTTTCTTTCCCCTTGCCCCTCATGCACCAACCCCTCTTTTGGTTTTTGTGCTTCAAACGTGATTTTTATGGTTAAGGATGGATTTTTTAAAATTATTTATTTAAAATGGAATTAGATATTAAAAAGAGATTATTATTAGAAAGCCAAGAAAGGTTAAAAACACCGAATTTTTAAAATTTCTTAAAGTATCTCTCTTTCCTTGTCTAAGGATGCGTTCCAGTGACTAACTTTTAGAGCAGTTCAAGAGGTCAAGCCCTGGAGCGTGACGCACAATTTCGTCACTGGAAAGCTACCCTGAACCAAGTTCTTACAAGAAAATTGTAAGAAACTTATGTGTACGGTATCTCTCCCTAATGTAGGGTGGCCAACCATATTCGATAGAGTTTGTAGCTGAATAACCATACTGCAGCATATTTGGAATACCAGTTTGTTTTTTAGAATAAAATTAAATAAAAAAAAAGATGGCTTGATAAAAATGCATTTCCTAAAAACTATTAAACTTTTATATTTATCACTATCAAATGGAACAAAATCCAGGAGCTTTAAAGAACCACAAACTAGCGATTATATCAAATTGACTTAAAATGTAGGTATGTAATTTGGAATATACGATTCCATGTATTCCAAATTATATTCACATTTTTTTAAACATACTGCTAACACTTTATCTTGGCAACTAATATGTTTCAGCAGCGGCCATTTCCTTCTTTGTTTGTATTCTTGAGCACCATCTCGGTTAACATTAATAAAAAAAAACATACAACCTGTAGTATTCCAAATTAACAACATACCATCCCAACCTAAAATGTCATTTCTAATTTTTAATTCAAGAAATATTTACAAAATCAAAGTTAAATCATAAACTTAAAAGGCCACTTAACAGATTAAATAATTACACTAAATATTTTACATATTGCAGTAAATATTATCAGGGGTTGCATACTTACCAAAAAAGTGTTCAAATCTGTAGTTTTTGTTCCGTCGGGGCTAGTCAAGATCGTTTGACTAGGTAAGGTTGCCTCGTAAGCCTTGCAACATGACGGGCCATACGTCACATATGTATTTTGCTCATTATTTAATGAAGTTTTTAACAGTGTAGTTTGTGTTTTTTGTCAATATTAAAGAAATACTTTTAAATACTGTTAATTCCAGTTGTTACCGTAACTTTTTATTTCCTATTAATAAATTATTCAACAATGATTATTCTAGCTGATTTTTAAATATTGTATATCGCGCTCTTTCGCCCTCATAGGAATGTAGCATTATTATTAGTAGTATTTCTTTTTTTTATTTAAGGCGAATTTTTTATTGTCAACGGTTCAAAACATTTTAAAAACATAAAATGAAATGGTAATATAAATATAAGAGTTAGATAGAGATAGGTATTCAAATGTTTTTAAAATGTTTTGAACCGTTGATAATAAAAAATTCGCCTTTAGTATCTATTCCCTTTTTCATTTTCTATCTCACTCTAATAATTCATGGTCATTGGTTAAAAATCTCCTCTGGCTACTGTGGCGCCACCTTAAGTTGCTTCTTTCGACGGACTTACTTACTTACTTACTTACTTATAAAACAGGTGTAGTGCAGGAAGGGAAAAAAAGCGCATTTACCATTTTAGCAAAATTGAAAATACTCAACTATCAAAAGTCTAAGTAAAAAGTCTTAATATCTTAACTTAAGTACCTAAATTTTATACACCAAATCAATCCTTCTATCTTTTAATGCAGCAAATTTATCAATTATATATTCATAAAATGGTTAAGCTTTTTATCAGTTCCTGTAGAAGCTCCTTTTGAACTGAAATATTGGCCAAAGATAAAACTCTTTCTTGGGATATAGTGTTTCTTAAGAAATTTTTAAACGCCTAAGACAAGAAAAACTCCGTTCCACTGACACGCTTGTCGACGATATCGTTAAAATTAGCGAAAAAAGTTTATACGCCTCGGTAAAAATGTCTTTATTTGCGCCAACTTGTTTCACTAACTGCTGCAATGAAATATTTCTATAACTTTCATCAGCAAATATTAGGTCAAGTTTATTTTTGAGCCGCTCATTTTTTTGAAATGCCAAATCATTTTATATCTCCAATAAATTTTGAAAAGAATCAGTGGGAAAAGTTTGGTTATAAATACTGGCCAAACTTTGCAGTATCAGCAAAACAAAGAAATTGTAGTTTGTAACAATTTTCAAATCTTACGTCCATTTCCATCAAAATATGATCTAATATTTCATAGAGAAGTACTATGTACTGTCCTTTAATTTCTTCCTGTGAAAAATCACTGTCGATAATAATACTCAAACGGAAACAATCGAAATAATACGTGAAAACCAACGAAACGACCAAAACCTATAATATATTTTTAAGGCTAGCGATTTACCAAGTATAGCGTTGTCATGGCAACGAAGCGTCAAAGCGGAGGAGGAAAGCGACTCGCGCCAGCGGTTAATTTATATGCTAGATTTTTATGGCGAATTTTACAAATAAGGAATAGAAATGAGAAAAACGAATTGAATAATAGTAATATGATTTTTAATGTTTTATTATTTATTTTTGGTGAAGTGGCACTTCATTTACTACACCTGAATAGCCGCCACTGCCCTCTCCTGTAATTTAGATTTTTTATTTGTACTTTCATTTGTGCGTCAAAGCTCCCTAACTATTATGGTAAAAAAGTTTTGTGCACATATTTCTTTAGAGAAATAAATTGCCCACAAAAATTTTCGCCAGACTAACCATTTTCGAATAATCACGCTTTAAACATGGTGGCGTTTATTGCTATTTTAATTATTATAATTTTTATTATAAGGTAAGTAGTTTTGACTATTTACAGTGTGTCCCAGGATAGGTGTTACATGCAAGAGGACAAATCAACCAAAAACTTTCAAATTTTAAAGCAAAATTTTGGGAAAACTGGTTGCATGGTCCAAAACTGATAAATACAAAATTTAATAGTGAGAACATTTTAACAGCGCAAATTTTGTACCCTTTGAAAATAATCCAAAAAGACATGAAAAAAGGCCGCCTACAATCGGACTATTTTATAGAAAGGCGCCGCTACCCTTAAGTGATTTTAAAAAGAAAAGTTCAAATAAACGTGTGTATCAAAATACTAATTTTTCTAAATACAGAGTAGTAAAATTAAAAAAAGGGCTTTGTTGCCACTCTGTATCTTAAAAGTTAGCCATTTAGGACATAGGTTTATTTATACTTTACTTCTTAAAATCACGTAAGGACTCATACTCTAAAAGATTAGCATCTAATTCTGAAACACCCAGTATAGCTTAGACATCGCCATACAGAAAGTGATTTTTTAAAATCCAAATATCTTAGAAACGGCTTTGACACTGTTGAAATTAAAGCATGAGAGTAGAAAAAAATGTAATTGTCAATTTTTTACATTATGCATTGCAACTGAAATAATGGTCAAGAGGAAGCAGCAAAATTTTAAAGAAAATTTAATAATTTTAAATATTTTTAAAAATTCGCTGCCTTAAACCAAGTATTTTAAAAGCTAAAAAATATACAATGTAAAAAATTGACAAAAACATTTTTTGACTTTAGTTTTTTAACTTAAAATTTTAACATAAAATGTAATTCTCTACAACATTTACTTATACAATTATTTTGCTCTATTTTTAAAAATAAAGGTACTTTACTCTTGGTCTTTGTTCATATTTTTAGTTATAACTCGCCCTGTTTATTATAAATCGGAGTAAAATGTTGTATTTATCAGTTTTGGACCATGCGACCAGTTTACCCAAAATTTAGTTTTAAAATTCAAAAATGTTTGGTCCATTTATCCTTTTGTAACACCTATCCTGGGAAACTGTTAGTACCAAAAAAATATATAATTAAATTAATTAAAATTTAATTATAAATTAAAAATAATACTCTCTGTAGATTTAACCCGCCCCCAAAAAGTTCTGGTTAGTTTTCCTTCTGAATTTTGTCGAGAAAAAAGTAATGGCAACTGGTCTTTGTTGTTAAGCGCTTGTGCAACAGAACTAACAAGAATTTTTATGGGGGCGGGTTAGATCTACAGGGAGTATTATTTTAATTTATTATTAAATTTTAATTAATTTTATTGGACATTTTCTGGTATTTTTTATGAATAATAAAGTAAGATTTTTCCAGTAGTATTTGATTTTACCCCAACTTTTTTATGACCCACAAAAATAATTTTTATATACTTTCCAGAGAGGTGCCACATAAGGGGTGTTGCTATTTAAGATTTTTAAGGGACTGGGGTGCAGCTTAAGGGGTTGATAGAGGTGTTTCGAAAAATACGTCAATTATATTTCCCGCGGATTTTATAGAAACGGTTCTTTTTTTATTTTTGATATTTGCCATGGTTTCGAAAATAATATAGCCATTGTAAGTTTTAAAAAACGCGTCCTGTATAAGAAGTAAGATGTGAAGGGGATACCTAGTTCCAAAGTGTACAATCTCCAATATTACCATATTTTATTAATAATTAACAAAATACCCATAAATTGATTGCGCATGAATACTTTCTTATGAATGTAGTCAAAAAATGTACGTAGGGTGTTCAGTAAGTTTTGATATACTTTGTAACTAAACGGTGCAGGAAAGTAACATTATTGTTTTTTGTTTGTACATGTCATGACATGTCGTAGTCCTATTATTAGTTTATTTAGTTATTTATTAGTAAACTATCAGTTTTGCGCCAGTTCGTGTCCAGCACAATGGCGTCGTGGACGACTATCGAGTGCCGTGCAATTATGAAATACAACTTTTCACGTGGGTTATCTCAAGAACAGTGTTTAGAAGAAATGAAGCCTATATTTGGTGATGAATGTCCATCTCGTGCGACCATATACAGATGGTACAACCAATTTCAGCGGGGCTCGTTTTCGCTTGAAGACGCCCCACGCTCAGGTCGACCGTGTGAAGTAGTTACCCCAGAAAACATATCTGCCGTCCAAAAAGCTATAGAAACAAACCGACGAATTACCTATCGACAGTTAGAAGAGACACTGAACATTAGTTTAGCAACATTACACACGATCATACATGAGCACTTAGGTTTTAGAAAAAATTTGTACTTTTTGGGTTCCACACAAGTTAACTCCCGAGCAGCAGACATAAAGAGTGAATTGGTGTAAAAAAATGATGTCCAAATTTCAGGAGGGTAAAGCTAAAGACATAGTGTCGATCGTCACGGGTAATGAAACTTATCTTTATTATTACGACGTCCCAATTAAACAACAGAATAAAATATGGGTTCTCGAAGGTAAAGAAACTACGACCAAAGTTCGCAAATCAAGATCTGGAAAAAAATAATGATAGTTGTTTTCTTTGGTTCAAGAGGAATAATTGAACGTGTTGTGCTCCGAGAACAAAAGACCGTAAATGCTCTCTGGTACACTACAGTATGCCTTTCAAAACTTATAGAAAAGTTAAGAGTGATTCGCCCAAACTCGCAACTCTCTAGCTGGTACCTTCATCATGACAATGCCCCACCTCATCGAGATGAACTTACCAGTCAATTTTTGACAGATGCAGATCCAACTGGAAGGACAAAAGTTTAAAACTGAAGACGCGCTACTGGAGGCCTGGGATAAAATATGCGCTGAAATTTCAAATTAAAAGTGGAAATCTATTTTTAATGACTGGTTTGTTAGAATGGAAAAGTGTATTCAATGTGGTGGAAATTTTTCGAACAACCTACGTATTATTTAATTCAAGGGTGAAAAAAACAACTTTTGGGACTACATGTCGTTTTTGTATTAAAAAGATAGATGGACATTGCATACTTTCGAACTAGATCCTTAAAAAAATCAATTAAGAAAATTTTAATTTAGTGCAGTCCTTTTTAATTGACCCTGTACATTTTAATGCAAGTTTTTTAGAACTGATCTTAATGCGGATATCTTATGATGAAACAGAATCCTTCAACGTTAAAAAGGTCTATTCCTTAATTATATCTACAAAGAATGCCGAAGTGAATAACAGGTCTTTAACTTTGTACCAAAGAGAAAGGTAACCTGTAACAAATGATACTTTTACCGGTTATCTAAGACACGCAGGCAAGCAGTTTACCTATAAGATATTACACAGCAACTAAAAGAACTTGATGAACGTATGTCGTGGTCTAAATTATCTATCTCTTTTGGGAATTTTCAATTCCCAGCTTCCAATTGATACCAGTATCAGAAACAAACCTTGACTTGGCGGGCAGTTTGAGCGTTTCTTGTTGTTTGTGGGTGCGAACCGTCGATTTTTTATTGTGGTTGACCTTTTAAAGAATTTTTTGTATTTTAAGTAGACAACTTTCATCTAATACATTAGTTTGTCATTACATAAGTGATATTATTTGAAAAACCAATTATGCTATTATTTGATTAAGTGAAAACGAGATACTGTAAAAGTAGTTAATTTTTTGTGAATGTGATACTTTTGGCGCACCTTAAAGAGAAAAAAATAGGGTTTGGTATATTGGATGGATTGAAGCAAACTTTCAAAGTAAGATTTATTTTATATAAATATATAGTAATTTACAATACGTTTTTAATAAACTTTTATTATAATACCGATCGTTGTAACCCAACCAGACAGTTTGTTACTTATACATATTGTACTAGATTTAATTATAAGCTCTTATAACTTAAAATATATATATAGGGTCTGGTGCAATATACCGACCTCCGAATTTTTGATTTTTTTAATTTAAATAGATAATTTACTGTATTTTAGTGACTAAAAAAAAAAAAAAAATGCGGATGATTCATAAATTACTCTAAATTTGAATTAAGAAAATTACGGGATGGGAGAGCGAACAGGGGTGCTGGGTGGGTAAAAGAAAGCAAAAAAAAGTTTTATAAGAGTTAATTATCAATCATCACTCTTTCTTTTACTATTATATGGCTGTAAAGAAGGAAAGAGATAATATTAATTGTATTAATAACCTGCCGGATTTCTAGAAATTAAGAATACGGTAAGAAAAATCGGTTTGTTATTTGGTGGTGCCATCTATTAGTAAATTTGGTACTAAAAAAATGAGATAATGTCGGCAAATAAATCGTAAATGGTGAAAATTAAAAATTAAAAATTTAATAAAAAGGTTTATATTTTTGAATTCATCCGTACCTGAAATGTTTCTTTGGCAAGCCTAGAATGCAATTATATCAAAATGGTAACTGTAAAAGCTGTAGTTAAAAGTCCGTTATATTGTACCATCACCTATATATATATATATATATAAAAGTCCGTTATATTGTACCATCACCTATATATATATATATATATATATATATATATATATATATATATATATATATATATATATATATATATATATATATATATATATATATATATATATATATATATATATATTATATATAGGGTGGCCCACCATATTCGATACGGTCTGTAGCTGAATAACCATTGAGTTTTTAAAAAAGTAACATATACAGGTCGGATAAGGCCACAGTATAAAATTATTTTACTCCATACAGGATGTCTCCAAAAAGTGTGACGTATCAAAGTTATATTTTTTTAAATGGAACACCCTATATTTTATGATGGTATTAGAATTTACATAAAAAAATAATTTAAGGTTGTTAATAGTACCAAGTGTCTAATTTTATTCGTTTTTGTGATATTTGAGTTTTTTTCAAAATGCGGGGGTGCAATTAAATTCATTTTATTTTAACAATATAAAATCCTTAAACTTTAAAATTTCTTACAAGATTAGGAAAAGTCTGCCTTATCATACATAGGTTATATTGAGATCATAGATTATACAGGGTGATCAAAAAATAATTTCAGTTTTTTAGAAAGTCAAATTGCAATATCTCTCTTATTTTAAATGGAACACCCTGATTTTTTTACACCACATGATGACAAACCAAATGCTCTTTCAAATGGTGTATAGGTTGCCTATACCTATCTTTTATACTTTTAAGTAAATTCCGTTTTAACATATTTTTATTCCAAATGTCTATTTAAATGTAAGTAGGCTGTGATATAGCTATGCCTACTTACTAAGCCGTTATTGCAAAATGTAAATTTGTTGGAAAAAGCACAAAATTAAAAGATTTTGTATTATCTGCCACTATTTTTAAAATTCACAGAAAAAAATCATTAGTTGCTTATAATGCTACTTCCAATAACACTTATTATTTCAGCTGAATGTGGTAATGATAAAACTTGTTTTTTAAACAATCCTAATAACGCCTCTGGTCAGTTATGACGACATTCTGTGACCTATAACTCGTTTCTTCCATTATCCATAATCACTGTGTCAAAAGCAACTATTAAGGTTATCAGATGGTTTCTCCTGGAATATTTTTCAGGATTAACTCTAGACTAAAGTAAACCATTTTTTCACATCCTACCAGTATTATATCATCTTGTTGTAGAAGAAGGGTTTTTATTTAAAATCATTGAAATTTCTTTTAAACTGATTAAAACACTAGTAATCAATAAATGGTCGTTGTTGTTTTCTTACGAAAAATATTAATGGCTGCTATGTCACACCCAACTTTAATTTAAATAAACATTTGGACTAAAAATTTGTAAAAACAGATTTTACTAAAAAGCACAAAAGATAGGTATAGGCAACCTACACACCATTTGAAAGAGTATTTTATTTGTCATAATGTGACGTAAAAATATACAGGGTGTTCCATTTAAAATAAGAGAGATATGGCTATTTGATTTTCTGAAAAATTGAAATTATTTTTTAATCACCCTGTACAATATTTGATCTTGATTTGACTTACGTATGATATGACAGACTTTTCTAATCTTATTACACATTTTAAAGTTTAAAGTGTTAAAGTAAAATCAATTTAATTTTACCTCTGCATTTTTCAAAAAAATCAAATATCATAAAAACGAATAAAATTAGACACTTAGTACTATAAACAAACTTAAGTTATTTTTTAAAGTAAAATCTAAAACCGTCATAAAATATAGGGTGTTCCATTTAAAAAAATATAACTTTGATACGTTACACTTTTTTGAGACACCCTGTATAGACTAAAATAATTTTATACTGTGGTCTTATCCGACCTGTATATGTTCCAGTATTTAAAACCCCATGGTTATCCAGCTACAGACCGTGTCGAATATGGTGGGCCACCCTGTATATATATATATATATATATATATATATATATATATATATATATATATATATATATATATATATATATATATATATATTTATATATATTGGGGCGCTGATTACGAATCTAAAAGAATTTTTAGCCGGACTCGTTTCGTTCTCGAGATATTAATCATCACACTTGATAACGAAAACTAACCTGAAATCACTATTTCCCCCTTCTTTTTGCACTCAATTCTTAAGTTTTCTGCTAAATTGGTACTTATTTTACCCATTTTTTTTTCATAAATTGTAAAGCTTCACTTTCAATTGCAGTACCCTTTGCGGCGCCAAGGGTACTGCGATCGAAATGATTTTTTTATTGTAGAACCACCCTTTGAAATTTATTCGGAGAGTTACTGGACACATAAGCGCAATTTGAGGCGGGCTAGGGCAGCTTAGCCCCCAAAAACATAATTAGAGCTTCATTTCCTGTACTATTTTTTTATATACTTTTGCAAAATCGTGTTGACAGTTGACATGGTAAGGCACTTTTGAAGTATATCATTCTAAAAGTTATTAATCTATGGTGACCTAGGGCCTTCTAGGTCACCATATATTAACCCTATTATAAACGGTACACTGAAACGAGTCACTATTTTTTTACAGTGGCCAAATGAATATTTCGTTGTAAAAATTAAATAGCATTTAATTTTAAATCCACAATTTTTTTCCTTAAGGGACCAAATTCTTTCCTTTTTTTTTCGCAAAGTTCTGTGGTTTGCCTCATACCTATCGGGACTTGATATATCCAAAGCTTTTGACCAGGTCTGGCATGCCGCACTTCTTAATAAACTTCCCTCCTATGGTCTGTCAACTAAACTCTGTACTTGGCTCTCTAGTTATCTATTTGATCGTCGTATATCAGTTATTGTGGAGAGCCATTCTTCAAGCTTTCACCAAGTAAATGCTGGAGTCCCTCAGGGTTCAGTTCTGGCACCAACATTGTTTCTTCTTCACATCAACGACCTTCTCTCGTCCACAACTAATTCCATTCATAGTTTCGCCGACGATAGTACCCTTCACTCCAGTTTTCAGGTTCCTAAACCCATTACTAAACCTGACTTGGAAAACAAACGCAGAGCGATGCAGATATCTCTTTCGCAGGATCTTAATTTAAAATTGGATTGGGGCGCTAAAAATCTCGTCCATTTTAATGCATCCAAAACACAATCATGTTCCTTGTCGCGAAAAGAGTCATCAAATACTCATCCTCTACTTATGAGCGGCCAAGTTTTACACAGCAAAGACACCTTTAATCTTGTGGGCGTCACATTTGAAAGTAACTTTAACTGGCATAAACACATTGTATCTATAGCCACGGCAGCTTCAAAAAGCTTGAATTTCTCTTTCGAGCCAAAAGTATTTTTCCCTTCTAATTTATACACTGAGAGTGGTTTATTGGACCTGAAGGGACCAAAACCAAGAAAAAAAAGTAGAAATAGAATAGAATGTGTCCCAAATCCGACCTCCCTTGGAGTATTGTTCTCATATCTGGGGCATGGCGTCCCCCACAACCCTAAGCATTCTTGATTCTATTCAAAGAAGAGCTATTCGTCTCATTAATGATCCTTTACTTACAGAAAGGCTTCCCTGTCTTGCCCATCGTCGGGCTGTGGGATATTTATCGCTTTTATAGGTACTTCCATGGCTTTTGCTCTGAAGAATTGTCCAGTATAGTTCCTCCACTCACGGTTCCCAACAGAGAAACTCGTGGTTCCGCGCGTATGCATCTCTATACAGTCCAATTGGACAGGTCCCGAACTTCTCACTTTGTTCGTTCTTTTATCCCTAGAGTTTCTAGATTGTGGAACCTGCTGCCCTCGGAGGTCTTTCCTGCCCCCCAAATCTTCAAGTATTTAAGTCCCGTGTCAACAAACTCCCTCTTACTTCGCTTAAGACACCCACGGTACGTTAGTATTTAGGCTTTTAGCCTTCGTGGTTTGTCCAAAGATAAAAAAAATCTACCAAGATTCCAGCACCCCCTAAAAATCGAAGTAAATGGCGCCTATGACTGGACACCCTGTATAATTTAATATAAATCATTTAATAAGGTTTCTTATTTATCTAAAGATTATTTTAACTAGAATTCCTGCGGACAAAACTTATAGTACGAGGTAATAAAACACATCAAAGAATAATTCTAAGAATCTACCAAGACCTACATAGATGTTAAAGAACGTCGGTCTAGCGGTACCCCAACCTTCCGGGTAAAAACCGCTGCTGGTTAAACATAAAACATTGAGTAAATAAATTGTAAAATACTATTTTTAAGGGAGATCGTTAAAATAGAAAAAGGAAAACATTCTGTTAACTATAATTAAAAACTAACCAAAAACAACGCCAAAACGTAATAAACATTGACATTTATCAGTGTTGGATTTACCAGCAGAGTAGGCTGGAGCCTAGGGCGGCAAATTTTTAGGGGGCGGCAGATACTAAAAATACATTTCACTGAACAACTTCCGCATTTACCTTTTTCTTGTATCTCTTATGGTTTTTCCAAAATTATAGTATTTAATTTTATATGGGACACCCTGTACATAAACACACATGATGCATGTGCATTATTTATGCACATTTTAGTTCCCTGGACGGTAAAAATGCATTTTAATGTCATTAGGAAAAAATAATGTAATGCCATCATCTAAAAGGCATATTTTTGCCAAAACCTTTTAATGATGGATGCCATCATCCTAAATGCATTTTTTCAGCATAACTTATTAATGATGGATGCCATCATCCTAAACGCATTTTTTTTATCATAACTTATTAATGATAAATGCCATCACACTTTCTCCAACACGTGGCCTAACAACGGCCAATTGCCCATTTTGAAGTCTTTTTGATACCTTTTTGCCAATGCCTTGCCGGCAAAAAATGTTATATGGGCAATGATCATTTCATTTTGGATGCGGCACAAATAACTAGGCTCGTTTAATAAAAGACAAAACAATAAATAACACTGTAAAAAAATTACCATAAATTTGCATACTATAATTTAAACTTATAATTAAGATCGAAGTAATTTATAACTAAGAATAAGATCGCTCTTCGATAATTTTTTGCAGCCTAGTTTCACAGATGACCGATATTTTAAGTAGATTAGCACTATATTTTTTGGCAATCCGTTATATAGACATTTATAAGAATGCATGTAAACGTAATTATAGCTCTTGATACACATGTCTGCTGGCCTGTGAAGTTTGCTACAATCTTACCGCGATCATGAAAAATAGCAGTAATTTTATGATTAAATATAAAAAAGGCATAAATGGTTTAACAGCAATTTACTACACTTGCTTTTAATAAGTCTAATTTTCTTGGGCAAAACTCTTTACTTAAAGAAAATTCACTTTTAATTAAATTGTTTATTTCAAAAACAACTTAAGTTAAAAATACAGGGTGGCCCACCATATTCGACACGGTCTGTAGCTGGTTAACCATGGGGTTTTTAAAAAAGTAAATACTGGGACATATACAGGTTGGATAAGAACACAGTATAAAATTATTTTAGTCTATACAGAGTGTCTCAAAAAGGGTTACGTATAAAAGTTATATTTTTTTTAAATGGAACACTCCATATTTTATGACGGTTTTAGATTCTACTTTAAAAAATAACTCAAGTTTATTTATAGTACCAAGTGTCTAATTTTATTCGTTTTTGTGATATTTGATTTTTTGAAAAATGCAGAGGTAAAATTAAATTGATTTTACTTTAACACTTTTAACACTTTAAACTTTAAAATGTGTAACAAGATTAGAAAAAAGTCTGCCATATCATACGTAGGTCAAATCAAAAATCAAATTAAAGTTGGCTGTGATTACTAGTGTTTTAGTCAGTTTAAAAGAAATTTCAATGATTTTAAATAAAAACCCTTCTCCTACAACAACAAGATGATATAATCCTGATAGGATGTGAAAAAATGGTTTACTTTAGTCTAGAGCTAATCCTGAAAAATATCCCAGGAGAAACCATCTGATAACCATAATAGTTGCTTTTGACACATGTGATTATGGATAATGGAAGAAACGAGTTATAGGTCACAGAATGTCGTCATAACTGACCAGAGGCGTTATTAGGGATTGTTTTAAAACACAAGTTTTATCATTACCACATTCAGCTGAAATAAGTGTTATTAGAAGTAGCATTATAAGCAACTAAAAATTTTTTTTTCTGTGAATTTTAAAAATAGGGGCAGATAATACAAAATCTTTAATTTTGTGCTTTTTTCCAACAAATTTACATTTTACAATTACGGCTTAGTAAATAGGCATAGCTATATCCCAGCCTACCCTCATTTAAATAGACATTTGGAATAAAAATATGTTAAAACTGAATTTACTTAAAAGTATAAAAAGATAGGTACAGGCAACCTATACACCATTTAAAAGAGCATTTGGTTTGTCATCATGTGGTGTAAAAAATACAGGGTGTTCCATATAAAATAAGAGAGATATTGCTATTTGACTTTCTAAAAAATTGAAATTATTTTTTGATCACCCTGTATAATCTATGATCTCGACGCCAAAGTGACCAAAAAAACTGCCGTCGATATTAATAAGGAACTAAAGGAGGAATACCCAGATGTAAACGTTTCTGACATGACTGTTGGACGACGTCTAATAATGGAGAATATTCATGGTAGACGCGCTGTTAAAAAGCCCTTGTTAAGAAGGCGCCACAGAGTGGCAAGATAAGAGTTTGCTAGAGATCACAAAGACTGGACACAAAATCAATGGGCTTCAGTACTTTTCAGTGACGAAAGCAAGTTTAATTTATTTGGGAGTGATTCTACAGGATATGTAAGGAGGCCTCCTGGTCAAAGATTCGACCCAACTTATATTTGATTCCAACTGTCAAACATGGTGGAGGGAATATAATGGTGTGGGGGGTGTTTTAGGCGATCTGGTACTGGTCCGTTAGTCAGGATTGATGGGCGTATGGATGCACAAAAGTATGTTGAGATATTGGAGAGTAACTTGCTGCCATACGAAGAGGATCTGCCTTTGTCATGGATTTTCCAACAAGATGATGATCCTAAGCATACATCCCGACTAGTTAAGAATTGGCTTTCAAAGGAAAAAATTCGGGTTTTGGATTGGCCTTCTCAGTCGCCCGACTTGAATCCAATCGAGAATCTTTGGAGGCACTTAGAAATCCAAATTAGAAAAACGAATATTAGAAACCGAGAAGATTTATGGGTAGTTCTGCAGGAAGAGTGGAATAAAATTTCAGTCAGCTATTGTGCAAAGCTAATAGACTCAATGGGGAGAAGATGCCAAGCAGTCATTAAAGCCAAGGGGTGGCCAACTAAATATTAAAAAAGCATTGAATTATTGATTGAAATATTTTTTGTTTATAGTTTAGAAATGTTTCCATACTTTTGTTAACCGTTTTTGAATAAAAATTTATTTTTCAAATGTTTTTAAGTGTATACTTATGTTTTTAATATATGATCTTTTAGGTCTCATCCCTTAACTTAAAAATGGTATTTTATTTAAAAAATGATATTAATATATACAATATTAAATCTTTATTAAATGTTTCCATACTTTTGTTCGCCACTGTATTTATGTTTCATAAAAAAGGTATATGGTAAAAGTTGATTTAAAAGCCGTTTGTGAGATATCCGCATTTAATTGATTTACTTCCTGCTTGGCCAGGTCTAAGCTATACAGGGTGTTTCTGAATAAGATGCTAATATTTTAAAGTATGAATCCATAGGTGATTTTAACAAGAAAAGTCCAAATAAACTTATGTCTTCACTTGTGAGATACAAAGTAGTAAAAACGTTTTTTTTTAACTTTACTACCCTGTATCTCAAAAGTTAAGCCATGTAGGACATAGGTTTATTTGAACTTTTCTTCTTAAAATCATCTAAGGATTCATACTCTCATACTCATTAGCATCTTATCTTGAAACACCCTGACCCAGACCTGGCCAAATAGTAAGTGATTTTTTTTTATGTAAAATATATTAAAGAATAATATTTTTTATATAAAAGTAACATACAGAGTGGATCAAAAGTTATTTTGTTTTCAATTTGTTTGTTGTTTTTACTAGGGCTGGCAAAAACCGACATAAAGCAAAACCGGTTAACCGGCTCTTAAAAAACCGATTTCGGTTAAAACCGGTTTTTAAAACACAACCAGTTTTTAAACCGAAAACAGAAAACTGTTTTCAACTAAACATAAAAATTGCCGTTTCCATTTGAAAAATGAATATGACCTTAAAATTGTAGTCAAGGTCACAAACTAGTAATACCATTAAATATGTCCCTTTATTTTAAACATTTTTGCGATTAATTGATATTCGAAGAACCGGTTTTCGGTTTTGGTCCGATTATCCAAAAACCGGTGGTCGAAAACCGATTATCTGAAAAATTGGTTTTCGAAAACTGGTTTTTAAAACCGGTTTTTAAGTACCGGTTAATCGGTATTTGAAAACCCGGTTTCGGTTGCCAGAACTAGTTTTTACCGCAGGTGGCGCTCTATAGATTTTAATATACAATTGGTATTAAATTCTTATTTTTCACATCCCAAAACACTCTCTAACCAAATACTGTGACAATACACCTATTACTGACAGAATTACAGTCGAACCTCTATAACTCGAACCTCCACAAGTCGAAATTTTCTCTAAGTCGAAGTTTATGGCTGTCCTTAAAAGTAAATTGGTGGTCTCTTGAGTTTCGAGTTATAGGGGTTCCACTGTATTTATAAAAACTAAAACCAGACTAAATATTTGACACCTGTATATATCTCCGAAATTATCAATTTTTGAACTAAGTTGGGTTAGATCGTCATATTTTAGCCTCAGGAATATGTGTCAGCATTCTTTCCGTACCTTTTAAAGACAAAGTATGTGTTATTTGTCGTGGATATTATTTTATGTTGCTGGTCACTAAAATAACTTATTTCCTGATATTAAAATTTATTTGCACTATTAAACATTACATTTTTCAGTATTTACAATTAAACGTAAGTAAAATAACATACACAAAAATAAATGCTTGGGGATTTTAAGTCACCAAAATAACATCGTAAAAAAGTTAATTCGAGGAATCATTTAATGCTTTTTGTATAAAATATTTTAATAATTTAAATTATACAATATTATGGCAAATATATAGTTAATAAAAAAACACGACGGAAAATTTAAACAACAAATTTTAAATACTAAGTTCTAAATTTTACACATTAATGTTTGCTTTTTTAATTTAAATGATAATAGGCGTAACATTACCAAACTCTATGAGATTAATATTTTTATGTATAAAGACTTCAGCTCATTTATTCTTCCTTACTTACATTTAAACATGCCTTAAGTCATCCCAAGTCTTTTTTCAACCTAAAGCTAAAAAGAGAAATTGAACACCATTAGTTTTCTTTGACAGTATTATTTTCATTACAGGGCTCTTAGCGGTTTTTTTAACTCTGGATAGGGTGTGTAATCCTGGCAACTAGGTAAATATAATTTTTAAATTTTTC